>CAJQUW010006154.1:0-50860 GCA_907163375.1 Prostheceraeus crozeri | reverse complement strand
GTGTATTTTTCCATTGCGTCAAGGTCATTCTATTAAAAGCATATGGAATTATTCTCATTGAAGACAAGAAATTGTTTTAAAGAATGAATGTCATTGTGAATACAATATTCCTGTAACAGACAGGATCGAGAGAGAGAGAGAGAAAGAAAGAAAGAAGTCACGCTGCTCCGTAAAAGTTTAATTGAGATAACGAAGGATATATTCTTGCGGTTCCTTCCACTTTTGTTTCTTCCATTTTGTCTTCCATTGTCCATTTCTGAAGTTCCTTCCACTTTTGTTTCTTCCATTTTTAAAGAAATTATTATTAGTCACATGATATATTTTAAAAACCTGAAAGATGTCTAAACTCATGAATTTGAAATTCTCAACTTTATGATTTTCGGTGTCCGGTTTAGATGACCTGAACGTCATGATTTAAGCAATGAAAATCGAACCGAAGGTTCTAGGGTGCGCTTCGCCCGATTGTAATTCTCAAATTTGAGATACTCAACTTTTATAATTTTTAGTGTCCTAGAACGGTCATGATTTTCAAGGTAAAAATTGTAATTCATGAATTTGAAATTCTCAACTTTTATGATTTTTGGTGTCCTGGAACGGTCATGATTTAAGCAATGAAAATCGAACCGAAGGTTCTAGGGCTTCGCCCGATTGTAATTCTCAAATTTGAGATTTTGAAAAATTTGAAAATTGGGTATTTTTAAAAACGCCCAAATCGGAGCGAAGCTCCTCTGGCTTTAGCCGATTTATGAATTTAGGTCTTCATAACCTGAAAAAGGGTTCAAATTCATGAATTTATGTCGTTTTTAAAAATACCATTTTTTGAAAAAATGGTACTTTTTGAATGGACTAAATTCATGTATTTAGGTCTTAAAAACCTGAAAAAGGGTTCAAATTCATGAATTTATGTCGTTTTTAAAGATACCAATTTTTTTGATTTTATGGTGTCCTGGAACGGTCTTTTACCCATTACTAATGCACAACTGCAATCGATGATCAATCAAATCAACAGCTGTGATCGATCTCGTGATACTAAGTCCAAACAGATTATTTTATCCTTTATATATATATCTTCTTGTTTAAATGCTGCGATAAGGACAACTGGAACTGTCATACATGAGCATTTGTTAAGACCCAAATAACAATGAAATTTTCTGTAAAAAATGACAAGCTGCTTCAGATTCGCGTCCAGACCTCAGAATTCGTGCATTCGCGCCTAGAATGCTCATGTCTTGTGCCATGCACGAAGTCGCGCCACAATCGGGAAACTACGCTTTAACAGTCTTCTCTAGCATGCCAATGCAAAAACGTCAGGCAGCTAAGTACATCATTATTTGCATTGATGAAGAATGCCTGTAGGCAACTGAATGAAAACTTAACTCATATTATAATGTAATAATAAGTTCTGATTATGACGATCATGGTTGTACCGTGTTGTAGACAGTCGGTCGATTTCCGCTTAATTGATCTCACACACAGCAAGCCAGCACTCAGGCTATCTGGACAAAATTTAATTCACCTACTACGTAACAGAGTTAAAGCCTCATGCCCACTAAATATCAAGGATAAGGGGATTTTTTAGAAGTGATATTTTAGCATGACAACAAGAAAACTGTTGTAGATGCAGCCTTCAAATTTAAACCAGTCCATACTAAATCAATAACTCGAATCTCTATAGTCACCAAGATGCCTATTAGCATGGTAGCAAGAAAACTATAGCGAGGATTTAATCATTTTTTATCTTCTTAAACAGGGAGAAAGCTTTTAATCGGATTGAATGTAACAAACTTCACGCATGGAGAACTATAAGCATTACTGGGTTTTAATAAGTATATGTATATGACAATCAATGTCGCACTGCTGCCATTTGGACAAAATCAGGAGATTTCAGCCAACATTTTCTGAGAATGGACGCTTTGCACAACAATTATATGGCAATCTTGTTCTTCTCATCTCTACTCTTCGATTACGCTCTGAACATTCTTCATTAAAAACCCTTTCGCGACCAATGCGTGCAGAGCACGTCATACATCAATTGTTCAAAGTCACCACGATGGGGAAGTCGTCATTGGAGCATATTTAGACTGAGCGCATTTTTCATAGGACTGTTATTTTGGAATTACAAAAGCCTCCAAAATACATTCAACTAAAAAATAGATTTTCCTGCTAACATAAATTGATTGCTTGTCAGGGAATTTGTTTCTAACCTGCGATACTATTGACAACAGAGCAAAAGAAGTACGCACAATTTGCGAAGTTTGCAAGCATTGTCTACGAAAAATGTCTAAACAATGATTGGATTTTGATTTCCGAAGATATTTTGATTTTTGTCCCCGCTGTGCCAATTAATCGACCGATTATTTAGCTAATTAAGTGATACGGAATGTCAACAAAAATGGAAACTAATTCTTCGACAACTATTTTGATCTATAAATGAACTGACATTTTCATTACATAGAAAGTTGTGATTTCAATACATGTAAATTTTTAGCAATAACAGCTCTTCTACCAGAAAATTGCAGTTTGAACAGATAAATTTAGTTTAAAGCGTTCCAAGAAATTAACGAACTTACCGAAAACCTCTAGGTATATTGATCAATTGATAACCATGTCGGCAAGCTGGAGTGACACATCTAAACGAACCTTCTAAGTTAACACAACGTTGATGTGACGACTGACATGTGATTTTAGTAGACATACATTCATTGATATCTGAAAATTCAAACATGAATAAAAGCATCATTCAAAACAATACTTATTGAGCGCAAGTCAAATGAAAAATTGCGAGCTACCGTCGATAAAATTAGTGCGGTCGCCAGATCGAGTTTCCGATGGAACATGGCCGAAAATGAGACTTTCACATAATGATGAAGACCCTAGCCAAAACTGCAATCTGCGTCCCATTAGAGTAAGATGTTTTTTCTTTGATCCTGTCTCACAAGAAGAGGGACTAACTAAAACTCGGTAGACGCGCAGATTCGTAGTAGGAATAGGGTGTAAGTCACTCCGCGAAAGTCCAATTTTCGGCCTCGTTCCCTGCAGAAATTCATTCTGACTGCCGGGCTAAATGATAACAAAGAGGTATGAAATGAAATCGACTAAATGACATCAACGAAATCTAGTTTAATTACAAACTCAATAAAAACAAAATTTGTTCACAGGAGTACTATCCGTAGTAGTAAAATTAGCACTAGTACTTAGTAAATAGTAAAATTTGGCCTCATTGTAGAGTGTTTTCTCAGCGGGCTGGAAATCTGGAGTTACTGATGAGTCGAATGTAGCCAAGGAGCTGTAAAAGTAGGCGAATAATGTGTTCTTGCTTAATTTAAGTTGAAGACAGAAGAATAAAGTATAAAATGAATAAAGTTCGGATAGATGGACAAAGGGAGTCTCTCAAAGAGTGTTCCCGAAGTAAGAACAAAGGTTAGACATATATTCATCACAATTTATCTCTGTAAAAACAACAACCATCGGTTTGCTAAAAGATAATTGGCAACATGCTTATTGATTAACTGTAACCGAGTTCCAAAGATAGAGTAAAACGCTCTTTGGTAATTCAAACAACCAGCTGGATCAATTGAAGCACTCCGTAAACGAAATACCTACATAGAGAATTATTTAAAAAAACAGTTTAATTGTCAATTGATTAGCTAAGTAAAACTCACCGATGCACACTTCGTATTCGTTCATTTTGTATCCATCAGGACACCTACAGGAATAGCTGCCATCGATGTTATAGCAGTGACTGTTTCCACACACTCGAGGTCCGTATACCTTACATTCATCAACATCTGCAACATATTTAAATCAATTTGAGCCAGTGAAGATGACACGATTACATGAGTTTACCAGAAGGTCTTCCTAAAACAACCAAAAAAATATGGAGGAATTTCATGCGATTCCGACTATCTCTGTAGTTGTAATTGACACGCAAAACCACGGTTTTAATCAAATTAAGACACGACACGGTCAAAAAAATTCGAAGGATCCAGGAAACGGAAGACGCCAAAGTTAAACAATTACCCTAGTGGAGAATCTTGTAAATAATTAGGTAATTAAAAGTCATGAATGAATGAATATAAATTAATACTGACAACATAGAGTAACCTACTCTAGTATAGAGCAGGTACTGAAATACGTATAAAGGCAAGTCTACTCAACTGAAGACGGTAAGGGAAATAAATTAATACTTATAAACGATTTAATTTTTATCAAATAAGAACTGTAACAAGAGTTCGTCATGGACCTGACGAGAAGCTAACTAAAAATAACAAAAGGTGAAAATTAGAAACCTAAAAAACCAAAATTAAGTTTGCTATGTATGGAGTCATCAGGGAGGAACTATGTGGCTGCATGAAGCAAGGTTTCGGCCCCTAACCTCCAACCTATACCACATGGCGGGGCCAGGCCAACCATATCGAATGTACGATATGGAAGGTCTCTCCAAGCCTGAGGAAACATAGCAGAACCTAACCGAAAATAAATTCTTTTAATATATTAGGACAAAAGGACGCACTTGAAACTAGAAGAGGTTATCTTAGCCCAACATGCCAATGATGGATGGCATCTGGCGGGGCGAAAAACAACCAAACTTAAAAACGAGGAACCTATTCTTGGAGAAGGACTTAATGCAAGAATTAACCAGCAAAATATTCTTATAACCCCGTCCTTTAAAGATATCAAAAATGCCCTTAGCTCTTGATATGAAGGAGGAAGCATCAGATGAAATCCTAGCGAATCTGATGAGTTGGGCAGCAAAGATGTTTAAGCCAGTGTTCAAAGGCATGTTACTCTCGGGGAAAGTATACAGCACCACTGGGAAGCTGAACTCATCAACCTTATGGTAAACCTCTGTGATGTAATGGCCACCATCTTCGATCCTGATTTTTACATCCAAATAATTAACACATTTGTTGTTGTCCCCGCTTCTGCTAGCCAAGAGATCTACCGGGTAGATTTCAGGAAGGATCTTATCAAAATGTTTGAAGTTAAACACACAAATGTCATCGACATACCTAGTGGTACGAGAGAGAAGTTTGGCTAAGCCAAATCTCTTACTCGCTAGGAGCCCCCTCACAAAATAAAACTCCCTGTAAGCCAAAAACAGGTCAGCTAAGAGCGAGCTGGAATTCCCACCCATAGGTATGCCTCGAATTTGCTTGAAGACAAGTCCCCCGAAAGTGACAAAAGTGTTATTCAAGATAAAACTTATTGCATTAAGGAATTGGGTTTTGGACCAGCAGTGATACCCTCTGTATTTTTTATTCGAGAAGAAGGTTCTATAATAGCCAATGCAAATAAAGCTCTTGGAACTGCTAAAAATTAACTCACATAAGTCTTTCAAGGACTCCATAACCTGGTCTAAATTAAGATTCGTATAGAGTGTGGAGAAATCATATACTTGTAAGGAGTGGCAATTCAAACCCGACATCCTGTCAAGGAATTCCCCAGAAGAGTTAATGCTCCAGAAGGCGTTCACACCTGAATTATGCTTGATGGAAAGGCAATAACTACTAAACTTGTCCCGGACCAATTGCAAACCTTTGTTCACCAGTATGGCCAAATCTTTGGAAGTGCTGTTCCTGGCACCAGCTATGAATCTACTTTTATACGGATTTTTATGCAATTTAGGTATCCAGAAAAGTTTAGGTAAAACCATAAACTTATCTTTAACCGTTATGCCAAAGGAATCCTTGAGGGTGGTGCAATGTTCGGCAATTATGTCATTAATGGAAGAAATTACTGGTGCGTAAGTCTGATTACCAACAGCATTGAAACTTCTAAGGTCAAAGCCTAGTTCGTTCAAGAGGACAATGAGGTAATACTTCCTACACACAATGACAAAATTGTTGGCGGCCTTATCCGCCGGAGTAATGACGTAATTCTTCTGAAAGTTTGAGATGAAGTTTTTACACTCCTTAGATCTTAGTACCTCGTGCGAATGCAAAGATGGAAAGCTAGAACTTAGGAAGGAAATGCGATTTCTAATTATCTTAAGGACAGCCTCCGACCAATTCTGGAAGTCAGAATTCTTAAGGGCGTATTTTCTGCAGGACTTTTCAATAAATGCAACTAGTGCATTTTTAACACTGACCCTAACAAAATCCATAACAAAAAATATTCACACTGGATTGTTAATTGCAGCTTGATCAAAGATTAAAATTCGATAGTTAGTAGTCTGCTTCTCTTGAGGACATATTAACCTCGGCCTTAACATTCTAACGTGACGTGCTTCATTAATTTTAAGCTAGTCATAAAATCAACACCACAGCCGAATCAGACACATAAGTTAAAATCTGAAAAGTGTACAAATATATTTATAGAACGTCAAAATGCTTTAAGTTGGTTTGCTTAGTCATCATATGTTAGTCAATAGTCATTATCATGAGTTTGTATCGGTTTGGTCATAAATGTGGAGTTGTCATCATTAGAGTGATGTTTGTTTGTATACACGGTTTGAGTGGACACTTGAAAGCCTACCATGTTGAAAATATTCGATAGAGAGAGAGAGAGAGATTTTGCTGTGTTGAATTGTTTCTGCAGCAAGTCTTCAGTTGAGAGTGGATTATGACCACGCCTCTTGACATCTATTGGTTGGACTCTGTCCTTCTTTCAAATGCCTGAGGTACATTTCAGTAAATAGATGCTCTACCATTTTTTAAATAGATGCTACTTTTGTCTTTACAATAAATTTCATTTTTGAGGCTGTTCATCTTAAATGTGCAGAACCACACTAGGTTGGGTTTGAGGGTCCACGATTTAGCGGTCGAAACGCGATCGTCCTGACCAAGTTCCTGTTGATGACCTCATTTAATTAGTCAAATAATTTGTATGCATATTTTGTGGTACAGTATTTCATTTCTCTCTCTAGCTTAAGGAACTAAGTAAAGGCTATGTATGAAGCTGAGGTATGAGAGACATTGAAAAGAAACATTTTGCTTCATGAGGTCTGATGGGAATTGAAAATGGAAATCTTGGATATTTTTCTGTGGGAATTTGATGAGAAACTCCGTCCCATCAGGAAGCTTGACAAAAGTGCAATGTGTGTGACTGTATGGAACAGCTAAATCGATGCTTTTCGGTTGAAAGTTGATCTTCATAAACACTATCCATTCATTGGTTCATGATTGCTCTAGTTATACGCAAGAAATATTCTTGTCATTTCTTGTCAAGCAAATCATTTTCTTTTTTCGCATTGTATACCTGACCTAATTGTTAACTAACGCCAAAATGTAAGATCGTTAAGAATGAATTCACTTCAAGAAAACCGTAGAATGAATTTCATGATATTCGAATGCTCTGACAAAATATATAATGTGAATGATTATATGATTGTCATAATCATCACGCAAAACATGAACGATTTTCAGTCTTGAAATCTGACAACTTGTACACCAGGTTCCAAACCAATTGTTCTTCAGACTGCTACGCACTTTGAAATATCATGCCACTGTAAAATGTCAAATTACTCAGCAATGACTGATCCTGTTGACGTCAAATTTATTGTGTCAGCATTGTCACTAATGCAAAGAATGATGACACTAAGTTTGGTAGTGATTGAAATAGTTCTACGGTTGCAAGGACTCTCGAAGCATTGGGGGAGAGGATGAAGCATAGCAACACTATTGAATTTTATTTCAAGCCAAAGAATCAGATTAACACTGGGATAGAAACATGTCATATGCTATTCGATATTTCAGGAGAATGAATTGCGTTTTTCTCAGCGAGTTACTTTGGATTACATTTTGAATTAATTGTGGCGAACGCACAGAGAGAAGGTTCCATGATGTCAAACAGCTCGGCATGGAAACAAAGACACTTGGTTCCCTTATTAGATGAGGGAATGTTCTTTGTCCATTGTCTACGCTTGAGGTTTCCTAGTGAAGTTTGAGGGTTTGTAAACACGTGACATGTAATACAAGTGTAAAAGTTAATGACACAATGAGGTTAACAGACGGTCACTTCACAGACTTCAATACCACGAAGGGAATGTAAGTGCAAAATACGATTTTGAGTAAATGCATCGGTGTAGTGGCGATTTTTAACTTTTAATTAACTTAACTGTGGTTATTTGGTCAGTGTTTATCTGTGCTCATCAAGCATAGTTCAGTTCAATTTAATGTTTATTATATAGGTACATTAAGCAGGTAAATACCGAAAACTTGACCGGGGTTGGGTAAATGAAGTAAAAAACACACTAGTAGGGAAGAATGCTGTCCGAGCTTTCGACCTTCAGACGGTCATAATCATGAAATGAATGACAAAAGATTTAGCATTACAACATAATAGGGTTGAGTAAATACTCCTTGCCACGATGACATAGGCTTTTATCAACATACACAGAATAGTACTTTCATACAGGAAGTTTTTCATCAAGAAGATGCAGTGACTCAGGTTTGTAAAATGCGCATGTGAAATCATGAAAAATAGTCGTAGACAGGAAAATGATATCACCTATTGAACAGCATGGACAATCGACACGGTCAAAACGGCTCAACGCCTATCGTCTAAATTGGACAATTAGTGCAATTTTTAGTATTTGTGGCAAATGTGGTGGGTGGGAGAGAGCCAGGAGTTACAAAAAAATGAATAGCAAACAATTTGGTTAAGTAATCAATCAATTAATTGCAATCATTTGATGACAGAAATAAAATAATTGCTGTTAATTGGTGCATTGCAATCAATTGCAATTATTTATCATCAACATTCGAATAGACTAGTCATTCTTCATTTTGACTTTTCTACAATTAATTAGTGGACTCCGTAGCACAGTGGTTAAGTGCTTGGCTCAGCGATCTTTTGGTCCTGAGGTCGAGCCCCGGAAGTGTCATTGGAAGTCCGGACTAAAAGTACCACAACGCTCCAGATTAAATTCTGACTATGTCAGCACCGCCCAAGCCCCTAGCATAGGCAGTAGTGACGCTAAAACATTTTCATCATCATTTCATTACTTAGCGAACTTCAACACATAGGTCTACATACTCTACAAGTCACAACATAGCCCATTATCAATTTGGATAGTGAGTAGACCCATTGCAGGAAATAGGCAGGCTAACAAATGACTATATTCTTAACTGGATGTGAGTATTGATGAATTTTATCACAGACTTAAGTTCACCATCATAATACCGGTAATAGTGGTAAACAATTACTGAAACAAGTGACTGAATAATAATCACACGTGCCTAGATAAAAGAAGATAAAGTGGAGTTTGGAAAACTGTCATAAAACTATTGTAATATTGAGATGCTAGATGAGTAGTGATCCCCTGACAAAATCAAGGACAAAATGAGCAACGATGAGTCATCATGCTGACTCAGCCCCCCCTCTGGAAGGAAGGAAGGAGGTGGCCAAGGATGTGTTGGGAGGAATGGGTCCGTGAGGAGGAAGGCGTTCCCTACCCCCCTCTGGAAGGAAGGAAGGAAGTAAGGCAGCAAGGGCAGGAATCTAGGACCGCCAGAGTTAGAAAAAGGTGGGTTTTGGACGCTTTGGGATGAGAAAGGCTGTTTTTCGGCATGAAGGAGTGCTCGGATGGGAAAACGGAGGGCAGATTCGGAGTCTACGTGAAATTTTGGATTAGGAAAGTTGTTACCAGCTCAATCGGGGAGAAAAAAATTTTGGGACGCCCCCCCTCTGGAAGGAAGGAAGGAGGTGGCCAAGGATGTGTTGGGAGGAATGGGTCCGTGAGGAGGAAATCGTTCCCTACCTCCCCTCTGGACGAGACTTCCAACTTTGGTTCTAGAGATGGTAGAAAGTCGTGCAATAGCTCATTTGAAAGCTAAGAGTGAGAAAAATGCAATGGAAAGCATCATATGTCCAGGTTTTCCTGGGTTTAGAGAGGAAAATGGCAGAAATCTCTGAAAACTGCCAGAGTTAGAAAAAGGTGGGTTTTGGACGTTTTTGGATGAGAAAGGCTGTTTTTCGGCATGAAGGAGTGCTCGGATGGGACAACGGAGGGCAGATTCGGAGTCTACGTGAAATTTTGGATTAGGAAGGTTGTTTGCAGCTCAATCGGAGAGAAAAAAGTTTGAGGACGTTCCCCCCTCCTGTCAGACTTCCAACTTTGGTTCTAGAGATGGTGGAAAGTCGTGCAATAGCTCGTTTGAAAGCTAAGAGTGAGACAAATTCAGTGGAAGAAACGGCGTGTCTCTATGTTCGTGCGTTGAGGTGTGAGAGTGACTTTAAGATTTTTGCCCATCACCGAAAAAAACGACAAGAGTTAGAATTTTTATGAAAATAGCTCTAGCGGGTGAACGAAGCATCGTATGAGAAAACTGAGGCTAGATTTGTAATCAGCGTGCAATTCTGCATCTAGAGGATGAGTTTCAAGCAAATCGGACAGAAAAAGTCGAAAATTTTCTTCACACTGGGTCTCAACACGGATTTTTTCGTGAAAATGTTAAATTGTGGCCTACTTTGATGACGACTAACTCAGGAATGAAAGTGAATGAAGAGCTCGGCTTTCTTTTAGGGGCAAGACCGCACTTTGTTCTCTAGGATCCTATCTTTTCAGATGTGTGGAAGGTTTCGTTTCCAAATGAGAGCATGTTTAAAATAGAATTTTTGCGCATTTTCCAAGATTTTGGAACCTTTGAAAAAACGACATAGTTTCTTCAACTCGGCTTCTGGTAATCGTAGAGAGTCCAGGGATGGCTTAAATGAAAGGTGAGAGCGAGAAAACGTGACTGTCAAAATTTGAAGTCAATCGGAGCACTAGAACCGGAGATAGAAGTGTTTAAAGTTTTGGATGATGGAGATTACGTCATCAGCTGATCGCCACAAACTATATAAGCTGGGAACCGAATGAGACTTTTCATTAAAACGAGAGGAGAGATTGTCAAAGGTAGGTCGTCTCTCTGAAGCTCCGATGATAGCATCGGACATTCCAAATCTCAGGTTTTTAGACTTAAAGGTTAGCCAGGAGATGGCCTTAGTCTCCAGGCCATAAAAGACTCCAAAACTTTGAAGGCTTGTAACTTTGCTTCTACAAGTCCTTTTGACTTGATTCAGAAAAGATTCGATCGCTATTGATCAGTCCTATACTTACAGACTACTTATAAAATTTCATAAGTAGTGCCAAAAAGTTGAAAAATTTAAATTCATTATCTTTGGAGGTTTTCTGGGGTTTTTGACCCTGCTGAAGTCAATGAAGGCGTGTATAAGTGTGTACGAGCCAGTCTTTACATGATTCAAGCGGCTTTTCACTGAAAGCGAGCATGGCACGGAGAGTTTTGCTGTAATATTCCAATGACAGGGTGTTCCTTCGGGACGGCGGATGATGCCGTAGTGATAAGCGTGGCAAGGGAGTGAGTGTGTCATATTTTAGACCGAAACCTCTGGGGCAACTCATGTTGGGCATTTGACACAGTTCTCAACGTTGCACTTTGAACGCCAATCGGTTGAGTCTTAGCTATCTTGTCATGGGTGGCTACTAAACATCTCCATTGCAAAACGCTTGTGAATCACGGCTTGCAATCACTCTCTACGGCTTGCTATCAAGCTGATCAAAGCAACGACTTGCCAACCTCTTGTAAATAACTCCACCGGTTTTCATGTCCGGCTATCAAGTCATTGACGGTGCAAGTCACGGAGATTTTCGGTGTCATACCTCCTGTTGGTGGGCGTTCTTTCGAGACAGCGGTGAAGTCCGTAGCGATGAGTACTGCACGGGACGTTGGCAATAGTAATCCTTGTGAAACCTCTCTGCGTCATGTTTCCAAGTGGTTGCCTTTCGTCTCAACGTTGTACTCTGACCGCCAGGGCGACATTTAGCTATCTGCCACAGGTTGCCTCATAAAATCTCCATTGCACTTGTCTCCCGATAGTTGGCCATACATGTGAGAATGAACCATGAGTTCTGCTTGCCTCTATCACCGAGGCTAAATGAAATGGAATGAATTGGAAGGGACATTCATTCGCCACACTCAACCACAAGCTCATTTCTCTCTTTGCTAGTGAACAAGCTCTTGTGAGTGTAGTCAGAAAGTGCATCATGATTTGCAAAAGCAAAGTTTAGTGTAGTCAAATAGTTTTACTGTGACACACGTTTGTAAAAGTAAAGTTTGATCATCGAAGTTCTATTCGTGAGTGTAGTCAGAAAGTGTATCATGGTTTGCAAAAGCAAAGTTTAGTGTAGTCAAATAGTTTTACCGTGACACACGTTTGTAAAAGTAAAGTTTGATCATCGAAGTTCTATTCGTGAGTGTAGTCAGAAAGTGTATCATGGTTTGCAAAAGCAAAGTTTAGTGTAGTCAAATAGTTTTACCGTGACACACGTTTATGAAAGTAAAGTTTGATCATTGAAGTTTTATGACTGAATGAACTCACAACAGCATTAGAAAGTTTTTATCCTTAGTTGAGACCCGGACTGGAGTGTGCAAAGTGTTTTATGCGACAGTCTTTTCACAAACGGTGAAGTGTAAATTCAGAGTGAATACATCAACTTTGGATGTGAAGTAAAGCGAATCTGTGTACAGAATGAATTGAATATTAGACAACGCATGCAAGTTTTTGACGACTTGAGTGGTTGAACCCAAGTCTAAGTTTAACATGTTGGATATAAAAAGTGAGATGGATAGGAATAAGTGTGGAATGTTTTATAAAACCAGGTAAAGTCTTGTCACAAACGTTGAGTGTGTGAGGGCTAGTTCCATGACATTTAATCGCGTGGGTCATAGCACAAGTCCTAAAGTCCATAATCCAAGGGTAGAGTCATCTACGGTTGGATTTAGGGTTTTATATCACACGCGTTAACAGTTAGTGTAGAATACGTGAAGCACATGTTCGCTTAAAAGTCTAAACGCAAACGTTGAAAAAGTTTTATGAAATGTTTCTGCAGTCACTATTATCGTTAGCGTGCCAGCTTTACTAAATGTGTTGTTTGCCTTTATCAAATTGAATGCGTGTGTAGACTGTTTTGTAAATATAGACAGATAGTGTTAAACGTTTTTGCAGTCTGCATCGACAGCATGCAAGTATACACATAACAACATGTAACGTTTCTCAAAACAGTCGAATGCATATCAGTTAGGAAACACTCAAAACATGTGTGACATAAAAATCAACCTGCTAGATTAAGTGAGTACCTCACAAAAGTGTTGCACATGTTTTACGGGAAACTTGTAAAGGAGAACTGTGTATCGAGAACGTTTACCATCATCACAGACAGATGAACATGAATGATATATTCTAACTTCAACTTTCTGACGTTCAAAAGAAATTCGCAAACATGAAGCTATAGACTCCGCGGTGTAAAACTACATGACGAGTGACAACAACTATATGTTGGTAAAACTTTCATAGGTTGATGACTACAGTCGCGTTTACAGTTGATATAAAAACCTGTAGAAACGCATAAGTCTCAGATGCAGTTCAACGTCGTGACTCGTACATTGAACTAACAAAATTAACAAGTCTGTGTAGAGGTACATAACACGCTCATCAGCAGGAAACAGCAAAGCATGTAATGTCATTGAATTATCAAAGGAAAGTATTTGAGTTACAAGTCTATGTTGACGAGAGTGGAACTATTTCATTAGTATGAAACAGTGAACATTACATTAGGACTGTCCATGAGTATTGTAAAGAAAGGTTGGAATCAAATATGTCAGTTTGCTTTTCATGTGCATGACAAATTAAGAGAATCAACACGTGTCTCATTTCTAAACGAATCGTGCATTGCTTGTAAATTGACAATAGAATCAACATTGAAACCTGCATCAAGTGATTTTCTGTTCGAATGCAGACGATGTGTGAATGACACACTGATTGACATTTAACAATGCTTGCAATATTCAACACGCTGCCATTCAAAAGCAGCTAAAACGTTTATCATAAAACCTATCAGTGAAACAGATGTCATAACTCTTCCAACCCTCATGTGCACACAAAGGTTCACGAGTAGAGACAGCGCACTCTGTCGCCTGTTTGTCGCGGTGCCCCCTCAGCAGATAGAGTGTACCAAGAACACAAAGATGAATGACAGCGCAGCCGGTTGGCGACCATCTGTCGCATTAAACACATTACCTCCTCAGCAGATAGAATGTTTCAAGAACACAAAGATGAATGATAACGCTCTCTCTCTGTCCAACGAGCAAGGATGCAGGAACTTATCGTCATCTCAGGCCCTCCCACCTAGCTGATTCCCACACAGCTAATTGCAATCGCACCGGAGATATCATCGTGGCGACTGAAAGGATTCTCACGTTGACAATTCGCTACTGTACATTGTCACAGTGTCGCACGCGCAAGTAACCATTTGCTGCTAAAGCATGGACACTGCCGATTTGTTCAAGGCTTCAATGCCTTGCTAGCCAGTTACAAAAATGTTGGAGAAATATAAGGGAGACGTTCACACTCATTCATCAAATACAAGTCGTTTGATGCAATGTCGTCCGATATAGCTTTCTTTGATATGAGCCGAACCCTTGAGCTCCGCTGTGGATGCAGAGTGAAGATGGGGAAAGTCTTTCTCCTGGCTGCTTTGCAGGCAGAGAAAAGCGAAGCAATTCTCTGCCCCGTCCACCTCATTCCACATGAACCTGTCGAAAACCCTTTGTTCAGGGATCTGGTGCTAGAGTATCTGGCGTTGCTGAGAACTCAGCGTCCGGAATACTTCGAGTAATCGAAGTATTTCATCGGTCCTTCCGAGGGCCCGGTCACCAATTCGTTGGAGGCCACCATATTAACAAAGAAAAGTTACAGACTGTGCCACACACAAACACTAGTTTCAAGGATCTCTATCTTTCTTAGAAAATGAAGAAGCTCTTGTTAAATTCATCTGATGAGAAAGCAACTTCATGACAAGTGTTAAACTTGTCCAACACACATCTTTAAAGTCCTAACTGCCATGAAATCATCATGTTTAAAGCCCATATGATAAGTAGCAAGGATCTATTGCAGTTACATGATGTAAAATATAAACGTGTGTAGAGAGAGAGAGGATGACTCTTAGACGTGAAGTCATGAATTTTATTTCTTCAACACCCGTCAAATGGAAATAATAAGGGTGGTGGAAGAATCATCAGAGCAAAATGTTCTATAGTAATGCAGGCAATGACAGTCACGATTGGATTCAGAGATTTAGCGTTTTAGATAGCATACATCAATGATAACTGTTGTTGTAGAGTGTATACATGCATTTACTAACTTAACCATTTGGGAATGACATAGCTAAATTGCTAAAGTCCATAATCTAAGGGGTAGGGTTAGGGTTACCTACCGTTGGATTTAGGGATTTAGGGTTTTGGATAACACAAATTAACGATCTCTTTTAGTGTAGAATATATGCAACACATGATGCATGTGTTCGCTTTATAAAATGACTCTGAACGCAAGACTCAATTTCATGATGAAAAGACAGATCTCATATCGTTGATGAGAGATAATTACATGCTCATCATGTCATACACTTTACATTTGATGCAGTCAGCTGAAAGGTGATTGATGCATGTTCAATGGAAGAGTTGAATACATTGTATGCATTCCGGTGATTGGAATAATAGGTGTGTAAAGAGTTGATTAGGAAAATATATAATAGTCAACGCATGGAAGTTTCTTGTTATCCAAGCTAGGAATATATGAACATCATTCATCAGTCAGTGTTGTATTTTAACATCCATGTTTTGTACAAGGTAGGATTCGTCGGATGTGTTATGACGGATGGTTGGATAAATTCATGAAGCTTTGAGTAACACACAAACCAAGTATTGAAACGAAAAGCACGAGTGAGAAGAAATGTGTGACATGAAAGACTTATGTATATCATGCTAAACATAAGGTAATGATGATGGATAGGAATAAGCGATGTAATTAATGTCTTGTCTCACATGTGTTTACTTATACGTTTGCTGTAATTAACATGGGGATAGAACTGTAAATCTCACCAGTATGACTTTTACAATGTGAAGCATCTTGAAACTCTAGGTAGACAATGAGCAAAGAGTAAATAAAACCTAAGTGAAATACAGGGTCATACAGAGGTTTAGGATTCTACGACGTTGGTACTGTTGATATAATAATAATAATAAAGCGTTTACATAATTAATGCCGCAATATTGGTAATCGTGAGGCTCATTACATGATAACATGAACATACATTTGGTATATATAAAGGAGCAATAACAATGAAAGAAGTAATTAAATCAATGTTAATTAATGCAGACGGTTGGTCAAGTTCTGAAGCCACTATTGTACAGTTTCGACATTACAACGAAGAATGACTTCTTGAGCATGGAATTTGTGCACATGGGAATCCGGAAATGCTGAGAACGAGGCAAAAGAGGCAATGAAAGATCATGAAGCGAATGAGTCGGATCAGAATTCACATGTGAAAACATTCTCCAACCTAAGACAATTCGGCGATTGTCAAGAGGAATGAAATAAGGACACTCGCAATTGCTGGATCCGCATATTAGTCGATGACAACGCCTTTGCACATTCTCTAATGATGCCGCGTGTGCGTGTGTGACATTTAGTCCTACAAACACCGGGGCACAATACTCCAGCAGGCTCCTGACACAAGCGTAGTAGATAGTTACAATTTTCTCTTTGTTGAAAAAAGGTTTCAGTTGTCTGAGGATGTAGAGTCGTGCAGCGGCTTTCGTGGTGATGATGTCTACATGATGCTTCCAACTTAGAGTTTGGTCGAACATCACTCCCAACAACTTCAGCTGACTAACTGATGGAATGTTTGGTACTTGTCTCACCGAAAAATTTGAGGCTAATCTTGGACGCAAAGTGACCATCACCTGTTTGCACTTTTGAGAATTGACTTTCATCCCATTCTCAGTCATCCAATCCATAATTGATTTCACAGCGCTCACAGTGGGATTATCCATACTTTGTTGATCAACAGCACCACAAATTATGATGTCATCGGCGTATTTAATGAGGCTCACATCTTGACGCAGTTGCAGGTCAGATACAAAATACTTGAATAAGTAGGGACCGGCAGATGAACCTTGTGGAATACCACTACTTACTGTCTCTAAACCACTCAAGTTTGAGGACCACCGCAAACTTTGAGAACGATTAGTTAAATAGTTGCCGATGAAAGTGGCAAAGAAGGGATCGAAGTTGTCGCTGAGTAGTTTTTCATACAGCATGCGATGTGAAAGTCTGTCGAATCCTTTCTCCATATCAATGCTTACAATGTGGCATGCTGCAGTGTTTTGTCTGGACAAGGCATTCGCTATGTACTCAGTGAGTCGAATCAGAGCACATGTTGTTGAGCTTTGTTTTCGGTACCCATACTGAGTAGGATCCGTCCGTCTTTCAAACTCACATTCATATCGCTTGAAAATGTCCTTCTCCAACATTCGGGCGGGCATCGGGAGTAAGGAAATTGGGCGAGTCTCCAAGAGAGTAGGCCTTTGAGTTTTCGGTAATGACACTACATCGGCAATTTTCCACAAGGATGGTAAATTAGCAGTCTGAACACATATGTTGAATATTCTGCATAAAGGTTCGGCCAATACCGATGACAATTTGATCCAAATAATCGATGAAATTCCATCAGATCCGGGGGATTTTCGTGGGTTGATAGTATTCAGCAACTTCTCGACATGAGCATCAGTAAACCCGAAAGGAACGATGTAAGGCTGTGGTGACGAGATCAGAGGATCTGTTTGCATTGTTGATACATAACGTTCATTAAGTAACTCGAGTATATGATGCACTGACAGATTCGGATCACATTTTCGTAGCCAGTCAGGATATTTCGACGAACCAAGTATTCTATTTCGAATTTTCCATATTGATGTACCATCACGCTTTAAACGTGCTCCCCAGTTTTGCTTGGCATCATAAATAGCTGTCTTAACCTTCTCACGAAAATGAGAATAGAGAGGCCAGTTTCGAGTACGATAAGCATGGTATCGTTTATTGATTAAGAGCTTGACTGTAGCAGTCATCCAGGGCTTGTCATTTGGACTGATTTTGATTAAATCGAAGGGCACGGACGTCAGACTATCATTCAATATATCGTAAAATGTCTTGCACATGTCATCTAAAGAAAGTCCTTCGAATATTTGCTCAAAGTTCATGGAGTGGAAATGAGCGATGACGGTCCGCAGATTAGAATCCCGTAAGTCCAAAACTTTCTTGAAGGAAACCGGCGTAGGCAACTGAATAACAAGCTTCAAATGTATAACACAAAGGTCACTAGAAGCTAGGGGAGCATGAAATATCGGCTTGTGATATTGACAAACAAAGATTTCAGGTAGGAGTATGAGATCCAGGGTCACATCATTTCGTGTCGGCTCTTCAACCACATTAATCAAAGAAAAATTGACTTCGAGAAATGCAGGATCTATTCTATTGAAATCCCCGACCACGATCACTGGAGTATTGAAATAAATATTAAATTGATCATCCAGTAGACCGGAAATGTAGTTGAAAGCAACTTGCTTGGCAGCTGCGTTCATAATCTGTCCGTGTGGGAAATATAGAATCAACAGGAAACAAGAAAAATTTCTGCAAGTCACTCTCAGCAGTAGTATTTCAACGTCGGAATTTTCAGGAGCGCTAAGAATAACGTCAACAGAAAAATCGAGCTTAATCCACGCACAGATTCCTCCACCACGTCGATTAAAGGGACGGTCAGCACGATAAACACAATATCCTTGTAAATTGATAGCAATGTCTGGGACGCTTTCATTCAACCAGCTTTCAGTTAAGCAAGCGAAGTCACTCGAGAAGTCAGCAATAAATGCGGAAAGGTCATCAGTCCTATTGATTATGGATCTTGCATTGGTCAAACAGACAGATGGAAGAAGTCGCTGTTGTCGCTTGTGACTGTATTTTATACTTTACATATCTTACAAACACTGAAATGTCTATGACATTATTTCTAACTTTACAGTGACATGGCTATAACTTTATTTCTAACTTTACAAACAGTGAAATGGTCGTGACTTTATTCTATACTTCACCTATCTTCCAAACACTGAAATGATTCTGATATTTTCCTAACTTTACAAACAGTAAATGGTTGTAACTTTATTGCTAAGTCAATCCACTCTGTTTGAAGCCCAACTTTATGTGAAAAGAAAACGACACAGTATGTACATGATATGTTATTGAAACCCACACACCTTTTTGTTACACTAACAATTCATTTCAATGTGAGCTAGTCTTGTATCACTCATTTCATACGACATAACTTTTCACTTTACTTATTCCTACAATGTTGCTACTATGTGTTCTAAACTTTATGAGATCGCTTTCACTTCTATCTCACATTTTCTTCATCATATAACCAAGTGAATGAAATTCATGATACATTATCTGACTAAACTCATTGAGTCACATTCTACACGAACAGATATTGCTAACATGGATCATATAAAACGCTAAGTCTTGTCATAGGGTTGACTATGCCATGGACTTAGTGATTTATCTATGTAACGTACACTTTTAAAACGCTGAATCCCTAAATCTCAACACAGGGACACCTATCCTATGGATTTAGGGATTTGGGAGTTTTGCTGTATAATTTAGTAAACATATGTCTCTGTCAGCACACGACTTTTAACATTCATGCAGCTGGCTTGAACTAAATTCACTTTGATGATAGATGACAAAATGCATGCAGTCAATTACTAGAGTTTTCACTTGTCTGCATTTGTGAAGACGTTTTCCTATCACTCCTCTTAATGATTTTCTTGTTCACTGTAAATAATATCAGCAGATCATTTAACGTTTCAAATCTGTCGAACAACATTCATATCAACACTACAAACGTCGTAAAATCCTAAACCTCTGTATGACCCTGTATTTCACTTAGGTTTTATTTACTCTTTGCTCATTGTCTACCTAGAGTTTCAAGATGCTTCACATTGTAAAAGTCATACTGGTGAGATTTACAGTTCTATCCCCATGTTAATTACAGAAAACGTATAAGTAAACACATGTGAGACAAGACATTAATTACATCGCTTATTCCTATCCATCATCATTACCTTATGTTTAGCATGATATACATAAGTCTTTCATGTCACACATTTCTTCTCACTCGTGCTTTTCGTTTCAATACTTGGTTTGTGTGTTACTCAAAGCTTCATGAATTTATCCAACCATCCGTCATAACACATCCGACGAATCCTACCTTGTACAAAACATGGATGTTAAAATACAACACTGACTGATGAATGATGTTCATATATTCCTAGCTTGGATAACAAGAAACTTCCATGCGTTGACTATTATATATTTTCCTAATCAACTCTTTACACACCTATTATTCCAATCACCGGAATGCATACAATGTATTCAACTCTTCCATTGAACATGCATCAATCACCTTTCAGCTGACTGCATCAAATGTAAAGTGTATGACATGATGAGCATGTAACTATCTCTCATCAACGATATGAGATCTGTCTTTTCATCATGAAATTGAGTCTTGCGTTCAAAGTCATTTTATAAAGCGAACACATGCATCATGTGTTGCATATATTCTACACTAAAAGAGATCGTTAATTTGTGTTATCCAAAACCCTAAATCCCTAAATCCAACGGTAGGTAACCCTAACCCTACCCCTTAGATTATGGACTTTAGCAATTTAGCTATGTCATTCACAAATGGTTAAGTTAGTAAATGCATGTATACACTCTACAACAACAGTTATCATTGATGTATGCTATCTAAAACGCTAAATCTCTGAATCCAATCGTGACTGTCATTGCCTGCATTACTATAGAACATTTTGCTCTGATGATTCTTCCACCACCCTTACTATTTCCATTTGACGGGTGTTGAAGAAATAAAATTCATGACTTCACGTCTAAGAGTCATCCTCTCTCTCTCTACACACGTTTATATTTTACATCATGTAACTGCAATAGATCCTTGCTACTTATCATATGGGCTTTAAACATGATGATTTCATGGCAGTTAGGACTTTAAAGATGTGTGTTGGACAAGTTTAACACTTGTCATGAAGTTGCTTTCTCATCAGATGAATTTAACAAGAGCTTCTTCATTTTCTAAGAAAGATAGAGATCCTTGAAACTAGTGTTTGTGTGTGGCACAGTCTGTAACTTTTCTTTGTTAATATGGTGGCCTCCAACGAATTGGTGACCGGGCCCTCGGAAGGACCGATGAAATACTTCGATTACTCGAAGTATCGCTTTTGTCTGCCTGCAAAGCAGCCAGGAGAAAGACTTTCCCCATCTTCACTCTGCATCCACAGCGGAGCTCAAGGGTTCGGCTCATATCAAAGAAAGCTATATCGGACGACATTGCATCAAACGACTTGTATTTGATGAATGAGTGTGAACGTCTCCCTTATATTTCTCCAACATTTTTGTAACTGGCTAGCAAGGCATTGAAGCCTTGAACAAATCGGCAGTGTCCATGCTTTAGCAGCAATTGGTTACTTGCGCGTGCGACACTGTGACAGTGTACAGTAGCGAATTGTCAACGTGAGAATCCTTTCAGTCGCCACGATGATATCTCCGGTGCGATAGCAATCAGCTGTGTGGGAATCAGCTAGGTGGGAGGGCCTGAGATGACGATAAGTTCCTGCATCCTTGCTCGTTGGACAGAGAGAGAGCGTTATCATTCATCTTTGTGTTCTTGAAACATTCTATCTGCTGAGGAGGTAATGTGTTTAATGCGACAGATGGTCGCCAACCGGCTGCGCTGTCATTCATCTTTGTGTTCTTGGTACACTCTATCTGCTGAGGGGGCACCGCGACAAACAGGCGACAGAGTGCGCTGTCTCTACTCGTGAACCTTTGTGTGCACATGAGGGTTGGAAGAGTTATGACATCTGTTTCACTGATAGGTTTTATGATAAACGTTTTAGCTGCTTTTGAATGGCAGCGTGTTGAATATTGCAAGCATTGTTAAATGTCAATCAGTGTGTCATTCACACATCGTCTGCATTCGAACAGAAAATCACTTGATGCAGGTTTCAATGTTGATTCTATTGTCAATTTACAAGCAATGCACGATTCGTTTAGAAATGAGACACGTGTTGATTCTCTTAATTTGTCATGCACATGAAAAGCAAACTGACATATTTGATTCCCACCTTTCTTTACAATACTCATGGATAGTCCTAATGCAATGTTCACTGTTTCATACCAATGAAATAGTTCCACTCTCGTCAACATAGACTTGTAACTCAAATACTTTCCTTTGATAATTCAATGACATTACATGCTTTGCTGTTCCCTACTGATGAGCGTGTTATGTACCTCTACACAGACTTGTTAATTTTGTTAGTTCAATGTACGAATCACAACGTTGAACTGCATCTAAGACTGAAGTAGTATAGTATATGATATCCGGCGCGTTCGCTATACTCCGCACACCTGATATCATTTTTTTTCTGGATTTTTTTTGATATTTTTTCACACTTGTGATTTTTTAGAGAAAAAATTTGAAAATTTTAGATTAGACAAATTTTTCGAAAATTTGCGTATTCGTTTCACATAGTCTAAAAATTTACAAAAATTATGTAGTATACCTTTAAGAAATTTTTTTATTATAAAATGTCCAGCATAACCGAGTTCTTAAAACAATACGGTAAACAAACAACTACGAATTTTAATCTGAAGAAAATTGGTAATCAATTAGGAATAAAGAAATTTCACGTTTTGATGAGATACGAATTACAATTCCTAAAAAATAAGCCATATATAAATTTCGTAACAAATCTCCACACGTCAGATCGGAAAGGAGTACATTGGTCAGCAGGTATGTCTAACAAAAATGGAGACAATTACTATTTTGACTCTTATGGACTTCCACCTACAAATGAAGTAAGAGAATTACTTGGAAATGGAATTTATAATACAAAATATGTTTTTTACAAATTACAAAAAGGAGTGCCATTTCTTGATATTATGCTAGAATTGAATAAGGGAATTTAATTCCCGAAACGCTAGTTCCAAAAATTAAAAATCACTTCTTTGCAATTCGTTTTGATAAAATATGCCAGTGATTTCCTGATCATCTAGATCTCTAATTTCATAAGTAATCGGATAAGTTTGATTTATTTTACAAACGCCAAATATCTCTTTAGTCCATTAGCCCACAAAACCTTTTTCAAATTTATTCTTTTACTTAAATATCCTTACTCTATCTCCAATCTTAAATTTCGGCTTACGTTTCTGTAAATTCGGATTACTCTCATTCGAATAATTATTTTCGAATATTTTCTTTCTTATTAAATCAGGATCATTAGAAGCCTTCTTTGGAGTTTCTTCAATACCTGAATGAGCTTTATTATTGCACTGATCTACAATTCCTGGTAGTATCTTCAACCATTTCTGATTACCTTGTTCTGTAAATTTCTTGAACAATTTACTTTTTAATGATCTATTAAATCTCTCTATCACTACAGCTTTGCCAGCATTTTCAGTTCAATAAACGGTTTCAAATAGTGGCTTAACATTTCTATTATAAAGTTCAGATCCTTTATCAACGAATAGCTTCTTTGGTTTTCTATTACTTTCTTTAAAGATTTCTTCAAACGCATATTTAACTGACAGACCACTTTTGTTCTTGAAAGGCTTTACCCAAGCGTATCGTGTATATAAATCTATAACGGTCAATGCGTATTTGTAGTCCCTTTCATTCGGCATATGAATAAGATCAACACTCCAAATATCATCTTTATTAAATACTTTTACTTTCAATAGATATTTCGGCTTTCTATATTCCTTGTGAATTTCGAATGCATAAGTTCCACTATGCCGAACTAGGTCATTCGACATTTCGGTCGCGTACGTTTCAGAGTTATGAGTTTTGTCTAAACCCTGTCAGAACAGTATTTTTGCTTGTAATGCTTTCTTTACGAACATTCTTTTAATTCTTTCTCTAAGGGAAGGATTTTGAATACTATCTAATTCCTGAATCATTTTCTTATCTGCTTCATGTCGAGAACTTAGGTCATGATTTCGATAAGCTAAATCGTGTCTATAAGCTGCTGCATCAACTCTGTTTATTGGTTCTTCACCTGGGTTTGGATTATTATTCTCATCTAGTCTTATATCTAATCGAGTACCTAGACCGGTATATGAATGACCAGGAAGATGTTTTTCTTTTGAATATTTACTCCAAATAAATCCAGGGAAGTTTTCTAATGTTTTTTGTATGTCACCTCCGGTGTGCAGCCGACCGGTGTGCGACCGATGGCCAGAATGTACGTTTTATAGATAATTCAATAAATCTAAATTAGCAATTTTTAATTTAATTAAATTTTCGGAATTTGTAGAATACATTTTAAAGATAAAAATATTTATAACATTACAACAATATATTTATAACACTATAACAATATATCTATCACAAAATATATTTACCTAATCATACTAGGACTTAGATATATTCCAGAACCATCTTTAGTTTCTTTTATTTGTATCAAGTCATCAACATTGTGGAGAATATTTTTAAGAACCCGTTTTCCTTCATCAACTAAATTTAATTTACTAATAAAATTATCTACTACTCCTTGCCCTCTAGCAACTTTCTCTAACTCTCTATTATGACGTTTTTGTTCTTCTAATGCTGCCTTCTATGATTTATTTTTATTTACTGCCTGGACAATACCAGCTGTCTCACCTGCAACACTTCCTGCTGCTGCTATGCCACCTATTATTAGTGGAATTAATGGGAGAATTCCGCCATTCTTTTCTTCTTGTAATGTAATATTCTCTTTCATTGGTTTACTTATGTAATATTTCTTTTTATCAATAGTAACAGTTTTAGGTGTATTTTTGTCAACAATATTACGTAGTTTTAATTCAACAGTTTTATTATTACTTTTCGCTTGCGACATTTTTTTAAAAAAATTTTAAGTTGAGAATAAATTTAAAGTTACCAAAAAATATAATTAACCAATAGAACTTTGTTCAGAGGCTTTAGCCGATCGGACCAAAGGTCCTCAGGTTACTAACCTATAGAACTTTCTTCAGAGGCTTTAGCCGATCCTAACTATCTTTCCATTAAGAATTTCAATAGAATATTTAAATCTTCTAGCAGTAAACCACAAGCCATTAATGAAGTTGTGGAATCTTTCTTTTCAATATTAATAGCTACATCACAACCATTTTTGACAATATCTTCAGATTGTGCACTTAAATCGAAACAGAAAACAGAATATAAATGTCTCCAATCTCCAGGAGTTAATTGTGGTTCAACCCCAAATTCTATACAAAGATTTCTATAAGCATCATATCCTTCCATAAGTTGATTATTGGTATCAACGAATCTTAATGGATCAATAGGATAACGTGTTTGATTTAAAGCAACTTGAAAACTTCGAATTGTATTATTATGGAAAAGATTATTTTAAGTGAAGAAAATAAAAATAAACTCATAATATAATGTATTATCTTAAGCGCCTTCGATGACTCTAATCATAAGATAACGTCATGATACAAAAGGATTCAAAATAATCTTACACTGAAAGTTATAGACATTCAAAATACATAGCTATGAAAAGATTAAGTTAGTAAAAAATGCATGTATACTGTAATCGAGACATTGGACTACAGAAAATTAACATAGAGAAGATAAAAGTAGAAAAGGGGGCTAAGTCCACGGCAGGAGCAAATCACTAACATAATCTTTCATGATACATAATGAGGGCTTGAATCGTTTTAATAAAATGGCCTCAGTGATCTTCACATGTTGTACATTTCTGCAGTGTGCAGCGACAGAGAAATAGGACTCGATCTTATGTCCGGAGAATTGATTGCAGTCCCAGAGATGCTTGCATATTGAGCTGCTTTGATCTTTAGGGCCTCTCAATCTTGCTGCTGCCCACTTGGGATAGTGGGCATCGAAAGCGCTTAAGATAATACATTATATTATGAGTTTATTTTTATTTTCTTTACTTAAAGTCATTGGAAGAAAAGGCTGTTTTAAATTTTAGAAAAGATTATTGTTCTTATCAAAAATTGGAGAATCATTTCTTTGAAAAGTTAGTAATAAATATCTTGGAGTATTTGATGTCCTTGTGAAATACCAGTTAAATCTTTGCTCTGAAAAAGTTAGTGAACTAGCAGTACGCTTTAGAAAATTTACTGGAATTGGTTTGTTAGTATTTAATCTTTTTGCAATAGTTAATTCAACCTCTAAACTAGGAGTAACATGGTTTATCCACCACTCAAGTCTATCAATTTTTAAATATGCTTTTTTCCAGTCCTACCATAAAAGATTAATTCATTATTTGCTGTGCGATGAATTATTAATTTAAATTTTAATTGATATGATGTTTTGTCATAATCTAAATATCCGAATAATGGAGACAATGACCAATTTACTGTCTGTTTACTTTTCTTGTTAAAAACACGTCTTTCTTTACATGCAGTATTATTTGTTTTATTTAAATGATTTGCAATTTGTTCTACATCTTTCGCAATTCCTGCTGCATCTGTTCCAGCGCGAGTTAAATCATCAACAATTACAGCATCATTATTATCTGGAAACCAACCTTCGATTTCATGCTTTTCATTATTTTCACAAATTGTTACAAATCTAAGCATTGTATCAATTACGCCTGGAGAATCACTTATTGTTTCTATATTTTGAGTTGCAACATCTAAACGCATTTGTGTAAATAATCTTGGAAAGAAATTATTCTCTAATGCAATATCATCAGTATCTGGTAATGGTGTTGTAAAATTGGCATCACTATATAGAGAATATTCACAGTGTAAAAAGGAATCAGGTAAATATAAATAACTTTGTTGATTATCAACTTCAAAGATTAAATCTCCTCCAGTATTCACTCTACTAGAAGATCCAGGATTCATGGCAATTCTTATATAGTCATTCTTTTTTTTGATTATAACTTACGAACGGAGGTTCGCCTAATCTAAATTTACTTTCAATCAGGGAAGACATTTTTATAAAAAATAATTTGACTTTTTAGAATTTGTAGAATACATTTTTTAAGATAAAAAAATATTTTTTCTTAGGATTTCTTAGAATATATATTCTAGAATATATTTTAAAATTTTGCTAAACCAGCTCCGCTGTTCACACCATTACCTCTTATTTCTTCAATTGATTTCTCCTCATGTTTACTATCGGACCCTGCTGCCATGTTAGCAATTTTGTCTTTTGTTTCCTCTGAGAGTTTTTTAAATTTTTTTAGTTCTTCAGAATCATTCTTAAGTTTACGAATAGTTTCTAGTTGTTTTAGTTCGTTTTGAGACTTAACAGCATTTGATTATTGCACTAGCTGTACTACCTATAGCAGCTGCTCCTTTTGCAGCAGATGTAATTAAATCTTTATTATTTCTAATTACATTAACAATACTTGCTATATTATCACTGATGCTAGAAAACATACCAGCTCCGCTGTTTATACCAGCTCCTTCTTTTTGAAAAGTTTCTACATTGTCATAATGGTAAATAGATTTCACACGTGGTTCATGTGCTATCCTTTGATTTGAAGCAAAATGTTTAAGATTGTGTTTATAAATTATAGCCATTTTTTAGGATTAATTTTGACTTTTTTTGGGGGAAATTATTTATATCTAAAAAATTATTTATGGATTATGTTTTACACCAAAATAATCATGTAATGTTTTTGTTAAAATTTCACAATTGGAAAAATCATCAGGCTGCAACTCAAATACAGAAGTAAAGAAATCCTCTATCTCACTTTTACGCAAAACTTGAATATACGGTTGCTCGAATGGATAATGAACAGATTTTGTAGAGGGATTATCTTTTATTTGAGTTGGTGCAACATCCGGAATACTGGGTTTAGGTTTTTCGGTCATTCTTAGATTTTATACTATTATTAAATTTTTATACTTTTTATATTTCAAATTCTATATCAACTTTTTTTATATTTTTTTAAATCTTTATTTTCTTTTTGGTTGATACTAAAATTAAATCTTTATCATTATTTAACAACGCCTTATTACTTATATTATATCCTTCTGTTTTAACTGTTTTTATATTGTTGTAATGATAGATGGGTTTTATAGATGGTTCATGCGCAATTCTTTGATTTGATGAAAAATCTTCAAGATTGTGTTGATGAAATACAGGCATGTTATTTTATAAAATTTTAATTTTTTTATATTTATTAAATTTTTAAATATTTTATATTTCAAAATTTATACTAACTTTTTATATTTTTATGTCTCTTGTTTTACTGTAGGAAACAAAGGTTTGTTTTTTAATAACCGATGAATTACTCGATTAACCTGGGTTTGTACTTTACTCAATGCATCAAGTAGAGTATGATGAGTTTTAATTTCTTTTTTATTCACTTCTAATTTTTTCTCACTTTTCTTTAATTCTGTTTTTAAAGCATTCAACTTAATTTTAAGAACATCCAGCTGCTTTTTAACAGCATCTAACTGTTCTTCATTTCCTTTAGATTTTTCTTGCAAATTTTTCTTTAATTCATTTTCAAAATTAATTTTCATATTTTTCATTTGTTCAACTTTTTGCTTAATTGCTTTTACTTCATTTATTAAATGATTTATTCTTTTAATTTGTTGAGTAATTTTAGAGCTTAATTCATTCACGGTGTTTTTGAATGTAGTTTGTAACTGATTAAATTTTTCTTAATTCCTTCAGGAAGTTTTTCTAATTCATTTTCTAATTGTTCTTTCAATAGTTGTATCTGATGTTTATTTTTAATGACTGCAGATTTTAACTTTATAGAAAGTAATATTAAAATCTTTGATTGTTCTGAAATTTTTTTAAAAAGGTTTGCTATATTTACTTCTAGCTCTCTATCCTTTTTATCAAGTTTTAATAATTTTTCGTTTAATGATTTGTCATTAAGTTTAAGCAACTTTAATTCATTCATCAGTGGAACCAAAACATCATTTATAAATTTTTCTTTTAAGTCATTGATTTGTGTATCAACATATTGTTTATTCGTTAACTCTGTATTTAGTTGTGGAAGAATAGAAAGATGTAATAGGCCAGATAAAACGTCTCCAGTTTTCATGATATAATTTTCTATTTCCATTTCTGATTCACGATTATTCGGGATATATGCACCTCCACCAACATTTGGCAACATCATTTTTAACAATACGAAAATAATTTTTTCTAATAAAAAAAATAAAATAAGAATACAAAATAAAAAAAGTAATTTTTTTCTACCAAGAATACAAAACAAAAAAGTAATTCTTTTCTAATAAAAAAATGGAAATGTCTAATTTTTGTCTGATTTGTAAAATGCGTTTTATGAATCAAGCGTTGTTATATTCTCATATGAATAACTCACCATGTGGTAAACATATGCAACAATATCAACAAAATATTCAACCCAATCAAAATATTCAACCTGGACAAAATATTCAACAATTACAACATTTGTTTATACCACAACAAGGGCAAAATCTTTATACAGTTAGAAAAAATAATTATGTAGGACAAAATAATGTAATTCCTAATAATTATGCGGGACAAAATAATTTAGTTCCAAATAATTATGTAGTTCAAACTCAAGCAGTAATTAATATTCCCTCAGAAAAAAAATTATAGCAGTAAACAAGCCCACAGAATCCAAGAAACCCATGGAATCCAGTATATCTATGGAATTTAATACAAAAAGAATATGTTCTAGTTGTAGTAAAAATATAACGTCTAAAAATTTTGCACGTCATTTAAAATTATGTGAGCAACCAGAGGAGATTAAAAAAGATAAAATGAAAGATCAGCTATGCCGTAAAGGTAATAAATATTTTACAAGTCAAGGGATCACTAATCATTATAATTGTTGTATTAACACTAGAAGGCAATGTACAAATTACAACATGCATAAACTTAAAACAGAATTTTATGATGGAAAACACCAGTGTAAAGATTGTTTAAAAGAAAAAGTTAAGTTTCGAGGCTGTCAAAAAATTATATTGAAGAAAAATTTTTCAAGACATGTAACACTTTGTCCTAATTTAAATATGAATAATAATATTTAGATATGAAAATAGTTTTATTCGTACTAAAACAATTTTATTCATACTAAAATAAATTAGGTATAAAATATATTTATTTACTCATTCATACTAAAATAATATTAGATATAAAATATTTTTACTCATTCGTACTAAAATAATTAATTTATACTCAAAAGAGTGCTAAGCATTCCGGAAGAGAGGAGAGCCTCAGAAATGCTTCTTTTGAGTGTAGAAACAAATAGTCCGATACATTCCGGAGGTCCTAGAGAGGTGGAAAACACTCAATATAGTGTAGGCATGCTAGTCAGGAATTAAATTTTATTTTGTCATAATTTTTCTTTTAAAAAAATAAAAAACGAATCAAATGGAAAATTTGAAAGAATTGTATTCACCTATCTTAAATAATGATGAGCATTTAATAAATAGAAGTAATAAAAGTAATATAAGCGAACGTGGTAATCTAAGACGTCATAAAACACGTGAAAAATTGGTTTGTTTGTTAAAGGATTTTCTAGCTAGTGAGTTTATTACACCATCACAAGATACGCTAACATCTCAAGATTTAAATCAAATTAAAGATGAGTCAGCATATTTAAATCATTTTAATAATATGGTAGATAATAATTATTATTATTTAGAAGGAGGTGGAAGAGCAACACCGAAAAAAATTTTCTTCCCTAATTCTCCTATTAAAAAACAAGTAGTTCAATCAGATCTTACACGTCTTTGGGAATTTTTAAAATTTCATTGTATCAAAATTATTTTTATAGTTATTTTTATATATTTTGTCTATTGTTTTGTAAACTGGTTAGGTTTCTTTCAAACAGACGAACAGAAGAAGATAAATTTTTATAAAAAAGAAATTAAAAATTTTAAAGGATGGAAAACTGATAAAGATAAAGAAGCAGAAAAAAAGCCAAAGATGAAGCAAAAAAACACAAGAAAAATACTTCAGGAGAATTTACATTTCGTTGTTAACGGTAAAACTGTAGGTAAGACTACATTTATTAAAAATTTTATGGAACAACATTATGAGAATGAAACGGATGTACATGTTTTGTATGCGGATTAGTGAATGGAAAAAAATTACAAATGTTTATAACCACGAGCAGTTAGATCTGTTAGAAGATATGATACCTTTTGCTGGAACACCAGAGCAGAACTCTTTATTAATTTTAGATGATGTAGCTAGTTTAGTAAAAAAAAAGATGTAGGAGAAATATATGCAAAAGGAAGACATAATTTTATACGTATAGTTGTATTAGCTCATAAAGCCTGTGATGTAGATAATAAGATTAGAGAAAATATTGAAAGCTTTTATACAACTACGCAAAATAATGCAGCATTCTTTACTGATCTTAATAAAACTTATAACATATCTATGCCTTTATCAAATTATACACATATTAAACATGGAATAATACGTGTTGACACTATAATGGAGCAAATGCAAGTCTATGATAAAGATTTAAATGTAGTAGTAGATACTGAACGTGCAATATATAATAACTATCAAGATTTTGATATAAGCAAATATGCAAAAGAAAGGAGTGTTTTATCTCCTCAAGATATAAAAAAATAATTACCTATCTAGAAAGTGAAGCAAAAGTACCGCTAACAATTATTCCTGAAACATCTTATTTTTATTTTGATGATTACTTCAATAAAAAATTTAATATACCTATACCTAACAGATTATCAAATGATGATTCATTAACATTTTTAAAAGATACAATGACTGATGTTAGAAATAGATTTAAAAACGCAAAACCAGTAATAAATGAAGTCAAATCTACAATTGATGCAGCTAAATCTACATATGATGACGTTATGCCATTAATAAGCAGTGCACATAAAATAATTAATTAATTAATTTTTATTGGTCTTAGGATATATAAAAAATAATGTATTTATAAAATAATTATTAGTCCTAGGATATATAGAAATAATTAATTATTATCCCCACGTGTCATCATTGCTAAAATTACACTCATTGAAGATTTTTTGAAATATTTCGTTTTGAACATCTTCTCCATCATAAGGTAACAGAATAACATATTCATCAGGTTCTTAACGTTTAAGAATATTTATTTGGCCAGAAAAACTTTTTTCTACAGTGTTATTATTTTTATCAGGAATACTAATACCATTTTCAAAAGATCTTTTCCATGGTTTATTAACTGTAGTTGATAATGTTTCACCAGAATATAATTTTAGAAAATCTTCTACTTTTACTTTATTTTGTGAATAACCTTTAAATGTTTTCTTTTCACTGAGTCTTCCTTGTTCATCAACAGTGATACAATATTTTATTTTAGGAGCAATAAACAATCCATATATAATTCCGCCATTCCCATAATCATTTTTTCCTTGACACAATTCCCCACCAACATATCCAGCAGCATCTAATTTATTGAAGAGTTCATTGGAAATGTATATACCATCGGTATCTGTGTAATATATGTATTTTTCTGTGAATCCATTAATTTCTAAAATAAAGTTATTCATGATTCTTCTAGAGTGAGAAAGAATAAAAGAACCTAAGTGTGATGGCATGAATGACGTCTTCCCATCTTTTACAATATTAGCTTCAAGAAATTCATCATCTTCCATTTCTACTTTTGCTAAATATTGCTCATCATTTAATTTGTCATAATCTTTTAATTCTTGTGTAAAATTTTTCTTCAATGTACTTTCATTCCACAAATGATATTTAGTGGTTATATCTTTTTGCACAGTTTTGCCATATAGCGAATTCATCAATAATGTAATTAACTCATCACCTACAGTGTTTCCTTTTATTTTATATTTTTTTCTCAAATTAAAAAGTTCATCATTGTATTTTCGAAATGGTGAAACGTGATAATTTTCTTCATAGATAATACTATCAGTAACGGATAATATTTTTCCACCACATCTAACAATTTCCTGTATGTCTAAAGAAGTTAATATATCATAACATATACCATTTCTAAACCTGATTACTTTTACATGAGAATTATTATTTTAATTTTTAACTTTATCTTTTGTAGGAACTGGTTGGAAAAACATATCATTCGGATATTGAAACACAACTGAGAATATTCCAGTTTTATGTCTAAATGTTTGAGTATTAAATTTAGATACTATTTCTTGTTCTTCTTGTCTAAATTTTCTAGCTGATTCAGATTTAGGATATTCTGAATTTTCATCATACATAGCTGATGGATATAAAGATGTTGCATCAAAAGCCATTAAGAATTCAATTTTTTGTTCAAGTAGTTTATTTGAAATTTCTTTACAAAGATCATTCTTGTCTTTTAACCGATTATACTGTTTCATTAAATCTATTAAATTATCGCCAGGTAAATAGTGTTGTAATATGGGTAACAAGATATTACAAAATGGAGATATGTATTTTCTTATATTTGCTGAAGCTCTTCCACCTGTAACAGATTTTCTAATATAATTTCTAGCCCATAAATCAGTATGAGAATGAATATTTATGTTGTCATTTTGTATGCTTTTCATCCAACCGTTAAATGTTAAAGCGGAGGATGTTAAATTAGTAGTTATATCTTCACCAACTAAATCTCGCATAACATTATTATATTTGTAGATACAAAAAGCTAAAGAAAGAATATCGTTAACTAAATATGGTCTCCATTCATTTTCTTTATAATTATCATGTGTAATTTCACCAATTTCACATTTCATTTTACACACATTGGTAGGAATTTTAAAATTCTCACACCATTTGGAAAGACTCGCTTTCACGCGTTGTAAGCTACATGTCATTATAATAGTTTGGAGTGCCAATTTACCTCGAGGTGATGACTTTTTACTATTATTATCGTTTCTAAATCTAAAAGATTTTTGAATATATTTACTAACACTTTCAGTTGTATAAGGATTTTGAAAGAAGCAGTTAATATTCCTCTCGAAGTTTTAAGTGGAGCTTTAGTTAATTTAAAATTAGCTTTCACTGGAAAATAGGAATCAAAGCCTGATGAATTGTGAGCTATTAAAGTTACTTTCGAATAATTAAATTCTCCAAGAGTTTTGAAAAATTGATGTATCGGACATGCGTTCTCTGGGTTTCCCACGATTGGACATTCATCAGTTCTTGTAAATATTTTTACACAGCGTTGAAGTTTATTAAATTCTGTTTCAGTTAAATTATTATACTCATTAATTTGTTTCTTAAGTTCTTTAATTTCATTTTCATCTTTTGATTGTTTAATTTTAATCATATCACTCAACAAACGCGTGTCTAATTCTTTCAATCTTTGCATTGGTAAACAAGATATAAATTTATTAAAATTAATAGCACCTAAAGCATAAGCAATAGGATGTGCTGTGGGATTGTTTGGATCTGGATAAGTTTCGAGATCCCATATATATGTTGAACCATAGTCAATTGGTTTCTTTGTTATAGTTCTGTACGGAAGTGTTGTTAAATTTTCATCATTAACTGTTTTATATATTGGTTTGAAATTATTTTCAATTTCTTTAATAGCTTCTGCTTTGTAAAATTTATTTATTAAACAATAGTGTCCAATTGTTGAACCTTCGTGAAAATAATTATAATAGACATAATTATATGTCGTTGTAATACCTCTAGGATTTAAATGACGATTGGTAGGACTGTAATACTGAACACATTCTCCGAAGTGTTTATTGAATTGAGAAAATTTACAGTTTGACATTACTCCTGTTCTAGATGTGGCTTTCTCTTTATATAAAAAGTTATTAAACATTTCTTTCATCATTTCTCCTTGTTCTTTACTAAACAACGTAGAACATTATAACATTTTATAAAGCAAAAATCTTCAGAAGGAATATAACAATATTGTCCCATGTATTCTTTGATTCTATATTTCATGTTAGTGCCAGCACCTCTATGCACTAACTTCATTCCATAATCTTCATATTTTATATTTCCTGTAAAAGACCATTCATGACTATCTGATTTCTCTTCTAGATTAAAAAACCATGTTTCAAATGATTTTCTATTATAGAAGGTAACGTAAAAGTTTTGAATTATATTTCCCTGATCTTTAATTACTTTTCCAAATGAATGAATAATTTTCCCTTATTTAAAAGTTCACGTATATCATTTACTACATTAATAAAATAAACATTTTCATATTTAATTTCATTCGGATTAAATAAATTACATAAATCATCTCCAAGTACATCCTTAATTTTCTCATCTAAAAAAATATCAGTAATAGGAGTCTCTTTTTATTTTCAGCTTTACGTTCAAGTTTTTTATCACGTTTTTCAAGTGTTAATGTAATCTTTAACAAATTGCATATATCTTCGGTGATAATAAAATTTAACTTCTTTCTTCGAATTTACAAGATTTGTAGGATGACGATGATCTTTTAAAACTGGTACATGATTTATCTTGTACTCATTCAACATTTTTTTATCTTTTAATAAAAAATTCTAATACAGAAAAATTGTGACAAAATTTTAATACAGAAAAATTATAATAAAAAAATTTAATACAGATAAATCGTAATAAAAAATTTTAATAAAGAAAAATTATTCAAAAATATTTTCTATAACTCTATCATGAATATTTTTATCAATATTAATTGTAATGAAGCCATAATCTTTTGACCAACAATCATTACACGAATGTTTAAAATCATCTTTATCTCTTATACACAAATCTCTTAACAAATCACTTAAGTTTCTTGCATTTATTTCAAATAGTATAAATATATTTGCATTCTTTCTAATAACACTTCCGTCTAATGAATACATACTTTGCGTTAAATAAAAAACACTACAGTCGTTATGTCTGCCTCTTGTGAAATAATTTCTCTGAACTGTTTGATTTCTATCATTAACACAATCATGAAACACAACACAATGTTTCATTCTTTTATATAATTTACAAGGATCTTGCATATTACCACTATCATCTATTAATTGTACCGCTATGTGTTTATTTACATTAGATTCTACTAATTGGTATTTTTAGCTGCTTCTTCACACTACGAACTTATTTCCTATTCATATTCAGATTTTTCATATTCTTTAAATAAGGAAGCAATTGCTGTTTTTTCAAGATTATTTTCAAATCCATATTTTAAAAATTGATAGACGGGTTGTCCTGCTGTTGTTGTATAAATTATAAGATTGTTATAATCTAAAAAGTTTGGAGTAGTTAGAATTTAAATAATAGATATGTTCTACCACATCCTGATCTTCCACAAATAACTGATAAAACTTTATTGGATAGATTACGGTGATGATTGAATTCAAGTTTTTTATTTAATGCTAGGTTTGTAGAAATGTCTTCACTCATTTTTAATAAAATAATTTTTATTTTTATCTTTTATTTTTAAGAAGAAGAAAATTGAACTTCTCTAACCAAAAGATCTATCATAATCTCTTCACCTCCAAAATTTATTTTCTTTCCTTTTTCATCAGTGATTCTAATGTTAATGTTGTTAATAGTTTTTCTTGTAATAGGGAAACATATTAATGTTTGTGGAATTACACTTAATCTATAACCAATGGGTACAGTAAAAGCTGGAAAACTGAATATTAAATTTGACAATTTACCATTTATATATCCTCCTTCAATAATGTCACAATGTACAACAATTGAATTTATTTCAGTTATTTTTGGAATCTTCTCACCTAAATGATAACCTTGACTATAGGTTTGTTTATTAAATCCCAATAGTTTTGATAATGATCTATCATGATTAAAATCAACTTGATGATTTTCGTCTACAGTAAGAGAAAATTTATTAACTGCTGGTTCAACTGCGAAATGTAATTGTTTCTTATCTTTAAATGGTATACCTAAATGTCTCTTAATTTCATTTGATATTGATTCAACTTCGTAAGAACCAGGAAGAAAAGTTAGTACTTTCCGCGTTTTGCCTTTATCAGTAGAATATCTAAATTGATCATTCACATCTTTGATAACGTTTTGAATAGTGTTAAATGTGGAGAAACTAGTTAATGCAATTTGATAATTTTTATTTTGTTCCAAATGTAAAATGGGTTCTAAATTACAAGTATGTGATGAAGTAGTTGTTATAATTTTTAACGTCGTACTAAATTTTGATGTACCCAAAATCTCAATTAGATTTCTAAATGATTATTAATTTTGTCTAAATCTGCTGAACACATTTTTAGTTAAATATTTTAAATAAATATTTTTTATTAAATATTTTTTTATAAAAATATAAAACAGCATATTTCAACTATACTTTCATAATCCCCTTCATTTATAATCTTCTTTTCTAATAGTCTTTTTAATATGGCATGAATTTCATTGAAACTAGAATTATGTCCTTCTTTTATTGCAGATATTAAAATATTTAATCTATTTAATAATTCCTGTGGATCATCTGCTAAAAATATAGTTGTTTCTGTTTTAAAACCTTTTCCTACTTTAGGTGCCGTTGGTAATAAATTTTCTAATTATTTATAACGTCTAAGAGATTTTACTGCATCAACTCTATCTAACATGGCTTTATATTTTATGAGATCTTTTACAGCATATTTTTTAAAATCTGCTCCTCTTAAAAGATCAACAAAATTTCTATCTAAACTAATAGGTGATTTATCTGGTGAAAAAATTAAACCTCGAAAAGGTTGTGGAAATATTTCTTTTCTGCCAAGATAAAATCTTGCAAATAATTTTTTATCTAAAAAGAAAGTAGAATGTTCAAATAACATAGATTTTGATAATTTTTTTTCTATATTTGCTTCTAACAATCTATAATCATCTAATAATGTTTTAAGTACTGGATCTGTTATATTTACTCGGTTATCCTGATTAGCAAGTTCTTTTTCAAGAGTTTTAAATGGTTCAATAGTTTTTTCAAAATCAGTTTTTACTTGTTCGGTTTGCAGCATTTTTTCAAACATATCAGATTGAATACCAGCTTTTGTAATTCTATGCTGAGTATGATTTTCTTTCATAATATTTTTTTGTTTTATTAACTCATCTAATTGTTGGATTCTTTTTTGATTATCAGCTTTAATCTTATCCATTTTATATATTATATTTTTATATTTATTTTTTTTAAAAATATAATATTTGAATTTTGTGGAATCATTGGAATACAGCAAAAACATCTAAATGAACAAAATATTTTTTTTATTGCTTTGTCGCCTGACATTTTCTCGTCTAAAATTTTGCTTAATAAAGTTTTTAATTCTTCTAAAAATTTTTTATCATTTTCTTCATTAGAAATTTTATCATTTTCTTTGTCTTGTGTTTTTACGGGAATTTTATTTACTTCATTAGCTATTTGATCAAATTTTTCAATCTCAACTAACGTGATAACATTATCATCACATACTCTTTGAAAGTAATAATGCAGTTCATCATGAACTTCATTATCGTGAGAATATTTATTTTTAAATGATTTTCGTTTCTTAGTAATTAAAGATTTATCTAACATTGTAACAAGTGAAGTTGCAAAAACACCCGTACCTGTTAAAGCTGTAGCAACTACTGGAATTACTAAAACACCCGAAGTTATTATAATTGTGAATACCCTAAAAGTTACTGTTATAAAGATTCCAATTCCTTGTGTTACATTCTTTACTTTAGACCATCTCTTTCTTAATTTATCATAATGCTCTAATCTTAATAATAATTGAGATTCTTTATTATTCATATACCTAACTCTATCTTTGTGCTTTTCTTTATTCAATTCACATATTTTTAATTGAGATAACGAAGGATATATTGATTTAATTTCATCAGGTGAGGTTCCTTCCACTTTTGTTTCTTCCATTTTTTAATAATTTTTTTGTAAAATTTATACATCAATTTTTTTGTAAATTTTTAGACTATGTGAAATGAATACTAAATTTTCGAAAAATTTATGTAGTCAAAAATTTTCAAAATTTTTCACTAAAAAATCACAAGTGTGAAAAAGTATCAAAAAAATATCAAAAAGAAATCCAGAAAAAAAATCCGAAAAAAATCAAAAAAATGATATCCGGTGCGGAGCGTAGCGAACGCGACGGATATCATATACTATACTACTGACTTATGCGTTTCTACAGGTTTTTACATCAACTGTAAACGCGACTGTAGTCATCAACCTATGAAAGTTTTACCAAGATATAGTTGTCGTCACTCGTCATGTAGTTTTCCACCGCGGAGTCTAGAGCTTCATGTTTGCGAATTTCTTTTGAACGTCAGAAAGTTGAAGTTAGAATATATCATTCATGTTCATCTGTCTGTGATGATAGTAAACGTTCTCGATACACAGTTCTCCTTTACAAGTTTCCCGTAAAACATATGCAACACTTTTGTGAGGTACTCACTTAATCTAGCAGGTTGATTTTTATGTCACACATGTTTTGAGTGTTTCCTAACTGATATACATTCGACTGTTTTGAGAAACGTTACATGTTGCTATGTGTATACTTGTATGCTGTCGATGCAGACTGCAAAAACGTTTAACACTATCTGTCTATATTTACAAAACAGTCTACACACGCATTCAATTTGATAAAGGCAAACAACACATTTAGTAAAGCTGGCACGCTAACGATAATAGTGACTGCAGAAACATTTCATAAAACTTTTTCAACGTTTGCGTTTAGACTTTTAAGCGAACATGTGCTCCACGTATTCTACACTAACTGTTAACGCGTGTGATATAAAACCCTAAATCCAACCGTAGATGACTCTACCCTTGGATTATGGACTTTAGGACTTGTGCTATGACCCACGCGATTAAATGTCATGGAACTAGCCCTCACACACTCAACGTTTGTGACAAGACTTTACCTGGTTTTATAAAACATTCCACACTTATTCCTATCCATCTCACTTTTTATATCCAACATGTTAAACTTAGACTTGGGTTCAACCACTCAAGTCGTCAAAAACTTGCATGCGTTGCCTAATATTCAATTCATTCTGTACACTGATTCGCTTTACTTCACATCCAAAGTTGATGTATTCACTCTGAATTTACACTTCACCGTTTGTGAAAAGACTGTCGCATAAAACATTTTGCACACTCCAGTCCGGGTCTCAACTAAGGATAAAAACTTTCTAATGCTTTTGTGAGTTCATTCAGTCATAAAACTTCAATGATCAAACTTTACTTTCACAAACGTGTGTCACGGTAAAACTATTTGACTACACTAAACTTTGCTTTTGCAAACCATGATACACTTTCTGACTACACTCACGAATAGAACTTTGATGATCAAACTTTACTTTTACAAACGTGTGTCACAGTAAAACTATTTGACTACACTAAACTTTGCTTTTGCAAATCATGATGCACTTTCTGACTACACTCACAAGAGCTTGTTCACTAGCACAGAGAGAAATGAGCTTGTGGTTGAGTGTGGCGAATGAATGTCCCTTCCAATTCATTCCATTTCATTTAGCCTCGGTGATAGAGGCAAGCAGAACTCATGGTTCATTCTCACATGTATGGCCAACTATCGGGAGACAAGTGCAATGGAGATTTTATGAGGCAACCTGTGGCAGATACCTAAATGTCGCCCTGGCGGTCAGAGTACAACGTTGAGACGAAAGGCAACCACTTGGAAACATGACGCAGAGAGGTTTCACAAGGATTACCATTGCCAACGTCCCATGCAGTACTCATCGCTACGGACTTCACCGCTGTCTCGAAAGAACGCCCACCAACAGGAGGTATGACACCGAAAATCTCCGTGACTTGCACCGTCAATGACTTGATAGCCGGACATGAAAACCGGTGGAGTTATTTACAAGAGGTTGGCAAGTCGTTGCTTTGATCAGCTTGATAGCAAGCCGTAGAGAGTGATTGCAAGCCGTGATTCACAAGCGTTTTGCAATGGAGATGTTTAGTAGCCACCCATGACAAGATAGCTAAGACTCAACCGATTGGCGTTCAAAGTGCAACGTTGAGAACTGTGTCAAATGCCCAACATGAGTTGCCCCAGAGGTTTCGGTCTAAAATATGACACACTCACTCCCTTGCCACGCTTATCACTACGGCATCATCCGCCGTCCCGAAGGAACACCCTGTCATTGGAATATTACAGCAAAACTCTCCGTGCCATGCTCGCCTTCAGTGAAAAGCCGCTTGAATCATATAAAGACTGGCTCGTACACACTTATACACGCCTTCATTGACTTCAGCAGGGTCGAAAACCCCAGAAAACCTCCAAAGATAATGAATTTAAATTTTTCAACTTTTTGGCACTACTTATGAAATTTTATAAGTAGTCTGTAAGTATAGGACTGATCAATAGCGATCGAATCTTTTCTGAATCAAGTCAAAAGGACTTGTAGAAGCAAAGTTACAAGCCTTCAAAGTTTTGGAGTCTTTTATGGCCTGGAGACTAAGGCCATCTCCTGGCTAACCTTTAAGTCTGACAGCTTAGCTGATATCAGCAATGAAATTTTCTAAAAACCTGAGATTTGGAATGTCCGATGCTATCATCGGAGCTTCAGAGAGACGACCTACCTTTGACAATCTCTCCTCTCGTTTTAATGAAAAGTCTCATTCGGTTCCCAGCTTATATAGTTTGTGGCGATCAGCTGATGACGTAATCTCCATCATCCAAAACTTTAAACACTTCTATCTCCGGTTCTAGTGCTCCGATTGACTTCAAATTTTGACAGTCACGTTTTCTCGCTCTCACCTTTCATTTAAGCCATCCCTGGACTCTCTACGATTACCAGAAGCCGAGTTGAAGAAACTCTGTCGTTTTTTCAAAGGTTCCAAAATCTTGGAAAATGCGCAAAAATTCTATTTTAAACATGCTCTCATTTGGAAACGAAACCTTCCACACATCTGAAAAGATAGGATCCTAGAGAACAAAGTGCGGTCTTGCCCCTAAAAGAAAGCCGAGCTCTTCATTCACTTTCATTCCTGAGTGAGTCGTCATCAAAGTAGGCTACAATTTAACATTTTCACGAAAAAATCCCGTGTTGAGACCCAGTGTGAAGAAAATTTTCGACTTTTTCTGTCCGATTTGCTTGAAACTCATCCTCTAGATGCAGAATTGCACGCTGATTACAAATCTAGCCTCAGTTTTCTCATACGATGCTTCGTTCACCCGCTAGAGCTATTTTCATAAAAATTCTAACTTTTGTCGTTTATTTCGGTGATGGGCAAAAATCTTAAAGTCACTGTCACACCTCAACGCACGAACATAGAGACACGCCGTTTCTTCCACTGAATTTGTCTCACTCTTAGCTTTCAAACGAGCTATTGCACGACTTTCCACCATCTCTAGAACCAAAGTTGGAAGTCTCGTCGAGAGGGGGGGGGGAGGGAGCACTTTTTCTCTCCGATTGAGCTGGTAACAACCTCCCTAACCCAAAATTTCACGTAGAATCCGAATCTGCCCTCTGTTGTCCCATCCGAGCACTCCTTCATGCCGAAAAACGGCCTTTCTCATCCCGAAACGTCCAAAACCCACCTTTTTCTAACTCTAGCAGTTTTCAGAGATTCCTGCCATTTTCCTCTCTAATCCCAGAAAAACCTGGACATATGATGCTTTCCACTGCATTTTTCGCACTCTTAGCTTTCAAATGAGCTATTGCACGACTTTCTACCATCTCTAGAACCAAAGTTGGAAGTCTCGTCCCGAGGTGGAGTAGGGAACGCTTTCCTCCTCACGGGCCCATTCCTCCCAACACATCCTTGGCCACCTCCTTCCTTCCTTCCAGAGGGGGGGCGTCCCAAAATTTTTTCTCTCCGATTGAGCTGGTAACAACCTCCCTAACCCAAAATTTCACGTAGAATCCGAATCTGCCCTCCGTTGTCCCATCCGAGCACTCCTTCATGCCGAAAAACGGCCTTTCTTGTCCCAAAACGTCCAAAACCCACCTTTTTCTAACTCTGGCGGTTTTCAGAGATTCCTGCCATTTTCCTCTCTAAACCCAGGAGAACCTGGACATATGATGCTTTCCACTGCATTTTTCTCACTCTTAGCTTTCAAATGAGCTATTGCACGATTTGAATCCCACAGATGAACCCAGAGATGCCTTGGTACAGAGGTCGAGCTCCGAAAGTGTCATTGGAAGTCGGCAGGAAGGGCATCCCAAAATGCCACAGCGCTCCAAAAAGTCTAACTATGTCAGCACCGTCAAAGCCCTTTAGGGGACATGTATCTCAAATGAGGTCACTGTGAACATTATTCCCTCACATTTAACCTAAATTAAAATATAAAGCAACTATTTTCTGGCATTTTAAAAAAATTATGCAATTTCAATGACTCAGTTTAGCACAATTTGCTGGATTTAGCCACGGTGCAATTGGCTCTACTAATTCTTATATAAAATCGTGTTGCTCAAATATCTTTCAGTTGTGAGTATCAATTGAATAATAGCCATTAATTACATGTTGTTCAACGATCTGAAGTAAAATAATAAAGCCCCCACTCGCTAAATGGCAGCATGAAAAGTAGACTCAGCGAGCTGTTACGCATTGAAATCCTGGTAAAGTGATTTAAGATCGGGAAGATAGGGAAGATCACTAGAAGTCAATTTGTCATATCTATGTTGTTAATCATTATATGTCCAACAACAAGTTCCCTGAAGCTCTTATATTCATAATGCAATGTCATTGGCTCAACCATTAGAATTAGATTCATCTGCGCGCGCCTCGGTTTCCTAGAAAGGAAGGGTTGTATGTAAACTCACTATCGAAATGGCACATCACAGAATTAGACAACTTGCTCCTTCTCGAATGGACAATTCGTGTATCGCTTGCTATTGGAAATGGCAAACAATAAGCTGTCAGTAGAGGAAACCAGAGCCAGTGAGAGATGCGTGCGTACTGTGATATCACTTCACACACAACAAAAGACACATCGTCTAGCTAACATTCGATTCAGTGTATGCACTATACAGTGAGGAATGCTGAGAAGAGGATGTGAAATCATCAAGTGACTTTTTTTCCTGTCTCTGTAAGGTATTAGGAATTCTTTTTTGCCCACTTCCTAAGTTCCTCTATGTGCCCTCGATTTCGAATTAATCACATTTCTAGCAAACCGAAGCAGATAAGCAAAAAATTTAATTTTGTGGGCTCAACAATGCTTGACATACATCTACAGTCTCGGTTAAGAAAGTCAAATCAAGTCTCAGAAGGTTCAAGAAGCATCTATTCGACACCAGATAATTTACTGCCTACTGTGCCTATTGCCAATAGTTTGGATAATTATATTTTGAACAATAATCTATTGTTCACCAGTTGGTCTACTTACTATGTCTGAGCTCCGAAGTTGAATAACCTAGCATCTGACAGTTCATTCCATTTGATAATTATTATGCAAGAGCAATATCATTGATTGGCTACTTTCTTAAAGAAGTCATTAAAAATGTCACTCCCAGCTGCTGTAGAATATCACAGTGGTAGTTTACAATATATTACAACAAGAAGTTCAATCCTAGTAACATATAGCACACAGGACGGAAATCTGTGAAGTGTGAAGTGGAGTGCATTCTGTTCCATAATTTCTATATAATATACTACATGCATGGGCGCTATTACGTCATGTACTTGGAAGGTGACTTTCCGTTGAAGGCGTAATGTATGGCGAGTAATAATGCATCGACAGACTTCACTCAAATCAAGGCACCATTAGTGCCCCCAAATACATGTCAGTCGCTGAAGATCTTAGTGGTTTTACTGATATGCAGTTGCAGCAAACGTTTTTGCTAAGATTGGCAAGTAGTAACTGGTACAATTGTGAAACATCATTCATTTTCCACTCTCAAAAGTTTCGAAGTTATTTTGCAGTTTGATAGCGAAACAAAATAACCAAATTTAGATAATTTTCTTGCTATAAGATGTGCATGTTGAACAACAGTATCACATTGAATGCAAATGATTTGGGATTATGACTTACCGACGCAAGATTTCCTATCAGGACTTGGAGCATAGCCTAACCTGCAATTACAGGAATAGGATCCTTCAGTATTAACACATGTATGACCCTTTCCACATATCGTTCTATTGTCAGTGCATTCGTTGATATCTGAAATAATAAGTCAAAAATAATATCTCCAAAATTCCGAAAGATAAAACTGAAACAAAGACTTTTGTTATAGAAACATATATTGCGCTAAGCAAATATGTTAAAAATTTTGTAATAATTCAATCTCCCCCGATAAATGTTGTATTGCTTTTCGATATCACGTCATCAGATTTAGATCTCTTTATTCTTGTGACCATGTTAAGCTACAAAATGCACTCCTACCGAAAGGTCAATTTTCACCGTTGACTGGAATGTGCTCAATTTTTGGATGCCATAAACAAAGACGTCAGGAAATGTGTATCACAGCTTAACAGATCGGACAATCATGCGAACGTTTTCGGAGCTTCCAAAGATGTAGACAACGGTCGAAGCAGTGAAGTAAAATGACCATTCTGTTGTTTGCACGATATTGAAAATTGCTGATGGGCCTACCTAGTTTTATTTTTCAACATCAACAATAGCGAATCACGATTTTACTTTGACCATTGTTGGCATGATAAACAGCCTCAAAAGTGCTAGTCAGGTTGCTCGATAGACTAACTTAGGATGTGTTCACCGATTCTTGTAATGTGAGGCAATAAAATAATAAATATTATGCTTATCGGAATTAAGTAATATGAGCATTCATAGGCTCATTTACATAGTCACCAACTACATGAAACTTTTGCTGAATATAGATGTAGTAGTGTATTTATCTATATTCGTACACATGCGCATTCATTATTCGAGATCACAGAGATAGATTCATTTGCGTGTGAGTTAGTCTAGAGCAGACAAAATCCAATCCTAGCCAATGCATGCAATGGTAACAAGCGACGGAGATTAAGATAGATATTCGTTTCTCTTTGGCTTGCGTGATTGTCCAAGCGCGTGTGCTGCAGAAGTAGCTTGTATCAACGAACTTACGAACTTTAGCTGCATGCAAGCCTGTCAAGTGAAAGGTGCGTATCTTTGACTCATTTTTTCTTAGTGATAAATTCATCGAATGGAAATATTATTCGCATGATTCGACTCTTCACTATCTAGATTTGCTGACTGTGTATGTTTAATGTGGTGTTAATCTTCTCGTTCGTCAAAATTCAGGCTTGAATTTGCATTAAGTTCAATGGAAAATAGATTTTCCTGCCCCTGGCGACTAGTTCTAGTCGTGACCATCAGTATTTAGGAAAAGTCACCTCTAGACTCAAACACGCAGACAAACCAATTTATCTATGCGTTTGAAATACACAAGCGCGTGCTTGCTTTTCTTAGCGCAGTTATGCCTGTTGAAAGTACCCTGTTATCAATGTTTTGAAGATTGAGTTAGTTATTTCTTGCATGCAAATCGATTTTCACTCTTGCTGAGTGCAGACTGTAACGAATGATAACAGACCGAACATGTTCAAAAGGAAAGCATCTAAGAAATCAGCGATCCATGCTCGGCTCGTCCCGTTCGTATTTCCAAAAACCCAGGCCCAGGACCGGCCCGCACGCATGAGAAGTTTAAGCTCAAACCCTGCTTAATGTGTTAATTAATGTGTAATGGCAAAAAATCATAATTTTCATCAGCAAATTGTTGGCACCATTTCTGGTGACTTGAGCCACACATTTCTTTTATTTCGTAAAACAGGCTTGTGGCCCATTCCGATAGAAATGCTGAATTTAATTCCAGCTAGCCTAAATTTCTGAATTTCAGCAGTACTATTTATGTCTAAGACCGTTGAAAATCAAGCTTATTGCTGACGTGTATGGACAACGCATGTACATTGCAATTCTACGTTTAGCAAGATTATATACTTCTCAAGTTCTACATGGAATTCATAAACTCAAGTGTGGTATATTCACCTTCACAAAACTTCGTCCATCCAATAGCACGGAAACCTTCTTTACACGTACATGTGTAACTGCCAATCGTATTTTCACATTGAAGATGTTGTCCTCGGCAAATACGCTCCACATTCATCAGTTTACATTCATTGATGTCTGCAAAAAGAAATTCCGAGCATCCATGAGTAGACTCTTTATTGACATCATTTGTTTTATCAACTTCCAAATGCTGAACGGCGGAATGAGGATAATAGGGCATGGTTTCCCCGACTACCTGGTGTACATGGTATTCATATTTAAGAGCTTATCGCAACAATGCCGGCAACGTACGTAATCAGTATAGGGAATCTCTTATTCCTTGCAGGATATCCAATTGAGCTAATTACACAAATTTGCACTCTGTCGCTTCGTAGTTCTGTGACAGGAAAAGAATGCAATCTCTGGGAAATGGTTTACACAGTCTATCTATGATAATTGGAGGCAGTCGCAAGGAAACAGAACAGAGGTTAGAATAGATGAGGATGGCATTTGAGGACAACAGTCTCAGATTAAGAAGTGATTCCGTAGATCCGAAAGGCTAGTAAGGTTTGGCCACGTGCAACGACGTGAAGAAAGTTATGCCAATAGAAGTCGAAGCCGACAGAATAACTGCTTTTAGAAAATGGTTACTATCACAGTACGTGCCCATATACATGCATAACTTCTCTAGCGTTCAGCCGAGACGGTTGTGTATCTCTCGCTGTATCGTTCACTGAATCTACAGTGTTTCTGTTTATCCTCTTTTGCTGAGCGTCCATGAAAGCTGTTTATATCATCTGATTCGCCGTGATTTTTCAAATCAAGTTATGTCATCCATGTGTTCAGTGACTCAGTGCTTCATCCTCTAAAATCTTCGTCAATTTCCCATGTTCTGAGCCTGTTTGGCGATCAGCTGATTTTGAATTTTTTTATCATCTGAACTAAAACACTTTCTTGTCGCGTCAGCGGCCCCCGGCGTCGAACTTTAACATTGCGACCCGAGAGAATTGTCACTTTGTGCATAGATATCCGTGATTGTGTGACTCCGGACTGATTTTCCAACGTGGATAAAATGATTGACAGCTGCAACCCAGATATCTGATGGTTCTGCTAACCTAGTTATGCGCTCATCCTTGCTTATGCTGTGAAGGGTGCTACGTCATCACCATCATCTGTTTCATCGGTATTTATAGCATCAGCTGTTTTGCGCTATCGCACCTTCTCAATTTTGAGTCGTTCTGCTCTAAACTTGGCCTCTGTGACTTTTCCCCAATACCGCATTCATGTCTTCGCCTCCTTTATGCTACACGCGTGAACAACTCCTTAATCTCCGCACCTCGGCTCCTTCATTTACTGCAAACACGAAGCCATGACGCATGCCCCATGCCCACGGGTATTCAGCCAGCTTTTGGAAACTTAACAAACACTCATAACTGTGCTTTTCCGCCCATTGCCCCTCCGATCCCACAGCCTGCAAATCGCCCTGATCGACACAGCAAGCCACACCACCAGTCTCTGACGCTTGGAATTCTTAACGTGCGTTCCCTCACTAGCAAGGTGGATGATGTAACCGCATTACTACGCGACCGCTTCATTCATGTTCTCTTCCTAGTCGAGACTTGGCATGACTCGGATTCTGTCAGTCTGCAACTCCTGCGCGCATCAATCCGCATCAGCCGTCATCATCTGTATATATCGAACTGGCCCTGTCACATCGCAGTTCTTCACCGAACTCCAAACATTCTCGAGACTTACATTATCTCCAATGAGCCCTTGTTCATCGCGGGTGACCTCAACTTTCATGTTGAAAAGCCTGATGACCCCCATTCCAAGACTCTTCTCAGCCTGTTCCAAGCATACGGTCTAGAATGCCGTGTAACTGGCCCTACCCATAATCACGGAGGGACTCTCGACATCATTGCATCAAGATGCGACTTACCATCACCTGAGGTTGTTGTTGATGATCCTGGAGTATCTGATCACTGTCTTGTAAACAGAACAAAGCTCAAAAGAGACAGAAAAAAAAAATTATGAAAAGAAACCAAAAAAAACTAAAAAAACTAACAAAATACCGAACAAGAACAACAAAATAAAGGGGAAACAACAAAAAGAATATAAAACAACAACAAGAAACAACAAACAAAAAAAAAAATAAAACAAAAAATCAAAAAATAAAAAAAAACCAAAAAAAAAAGGAACAACAAAACTAACGTAAATAAAAAAAACAGAAAACAAATGAAAAAAGGCAAAAAAAAAAAAAACTTGAAAGCAAAGAAACACAACCCAAGTAAAAACCAGATAAAAATGAAAAAAACAAAACGTACCAAAAAGACACCAAGCGAAAAAAAAAGTAAAAAAAAACAAAAAAAGCATAAACAAAAAGGAAAGGAAAGAAAAAAACTAACAAAAACTAAAAAGAAACAAGACAACAAAAAGACAAGAAAATCAACAACAAAAATAGCCTACACATAACCCAACAGACAAATAACCAAAATCCAAAATCAAAACACACGAGCAAAAATAAAACAAATATGAAAAACATAAACAAAAAAATCACAAGACAAACCTGAGTAGTACAAAACAAAAAGCCAACACCAAAAAAAAACACCAAAAAGCAAACAAGAAAAGATTAACATAAATTGAGAAAACCAGAAAAAAAAAAAAAAAATAAACAAGAAATAAATGACCCATACTCCTACAACCAACAAAAAGACCGAAGTAACAAAAATCGAAAAAACGAGCAAAAAAATAATTACCAAGACAACAAATACAAAAGACACTATCAAACAAACAAAAAACCAAAACAACAAGAAAAACACCTTACAGAAACAAAAACCACCAAAAACACGCTAAAAGACACACACTTAACAACAAAAACCACAACACACAACCACAACAAAAAAACAAAAACACAAAAACAAACACAACAAACACAACAATCAACAAACACAAACAAAACAAAACAACAACACAAACAAAACAACAAAACAACAACAACAAAAATCAACACAACAAACACAACAACACAAAAACAAAAACACAAAACAAACAACAAACAACAACAAACATCACAACACAATCACAACACAAAATCAAACAAACACAAAACAAAATCATCAACACCACATATAAATCACATTTCTGTATATATCGAACTGGCCCTGTCACATCGCAGTTCTTCACCGAACTCCAAACATTCTCGAGACTTACATTATCTCCAATGAGCCCTTGTTCATCGCGGGTGACCTCAACTTTCATGTTGAAAAGCCTGATGACCCCCATTCCAAGACTCTTCTCAGCCTGTTCCAAGCATACGGTCTAGAATGCCGTGTAACTGGCCCTACCCATAATCACGGAGGGACTCTCGACATCATTGCATCAAGATGCGACTTACCATCACCTGAGGTTGTTGTTGATGATCCTGGAGTATCTGATCACTGTCTTGTCACGTGAGTAATGTATATATGACCGGTCCAGGACAAGCAAAAAAATGAAAAAAAGGTACCCCAAAAATGCAAAAAAATGAATATATGACCGATTCAGGACAACTAAACAGAAAAAAATGAATATATGACCGTTCTAGGACAACCAAAAAATAAGAAAAAATAAGGTACCAAAAAAAAAGTTTTATAAATAAAAATAATTTTAAGGATAAAATCAAAAAAACAGTTTTAAGCTCGTTCGGATTTTTCATATACTGAGAATGAGTATAGGAAATATTCCATACACTGAAAAAGAGTTTTATAAATAAAAATAATTTTAAGGATAAAATCAAAAAACAGTTTTAAGCTCGTTGGGATCTTTTCATATACTGAAAAGAGGTTTCAAAATTTCACGTAATCTCAAAATATCACGTAGTCTTTTCACATAGACCAAAAAATATCAAAAATTTCAAAATATTTATTAAAAAATGGAAACCTCAAAAATGGAAGAAACCTCGAGAATATATCCTTCGTTATATCCCATATTGGAACAAATGGACAAAATAAAACACAAAGAAAAAAAATTATGAACAAGCGATGAAGGATGTTCAGTAGTACTAGCTAATAACATTAACACTTTCACTTAATGTTGTTGCGCTACTTGCCGTTGTGCTGCTTGTTCTTCGTTAATTTGATTTATAACTTGTTCATAAGTTGGCGGCCCTGCTGTATCGACGTTG
>CAJQUW010006153.1:0-37096 GCA_907163375.1 Prostheceraeus crozeri | reverse complement strand
GCAATGTGAGTAGTAAGCAAGTGACAAACACCAGATAGCGCAAGATGGCGGCCGTTTCCCACCCCACCCCCCCTACCCCTACCCCCCCTACCCCTACCCCCCTACCCCTACCCCCCTCCTCTCTTCCTCCTCCTCCCTGTCCTGGGGTGTTGTGCCGCCCGGGTGGGCTTGGGTGCCGGCCTGGTGGACGTGGTGTGCCGGCCTGGTGGACGTGGTGTGCCGGCCTGGTGGACGTGGTGTCCATCGTCTTCCTCGTCAAAAATGGTCTCAACAAGTTTTTCCACCCCGGGGGGGGTAGGGTGGGAGGAAATCCAAAGTGTCGAAATTCGATGCGCCAGTGCTACCATCGTCTTCCTCGTCAAAAGTTAGGTCGACAAGTTTTTCCCACCCTACCCCCTACCCCCCCCCCGGGAGAGCTAGCTGCTATCTCGGCTTCTAGTGGACGGATTTTGTTCGTTCGGGTTGCATTCGAAAGAGGATGAAAAACTAACCTATGACATTTTTTGGCGCGAGTCAATCCGATCAGCCGTTCAAAAGTTACAGCGGTTACAAGATTTTAGGAAAGGTTGAAAAAATCCTAAGTGTCAGAGTGACTGTTTACGGTAAAAATGAAATTTTTTTTCCAAAGTGTCGAATTTCGATGCGCCAGTGCTACCATCGTCTTTCTCGTCAAAAGTTAGGTCGACAAGTTTTTCCCACCCTACCCCTACCCCCCCCCCTACCCCCCCCCCTCGGGAGAGCTAGCTTCGATTTTGGCTTCCAGTGGACGGATTTTGTCGTGCCATAGCTCGTTTGAAAGCTAAGAGTGAGACAAATTCACTGAAAGAATCGGCTTGTTCCTATCTGTTTTCGTTTAGATGTGAGACGCCATTTAAGATTTTGGGACATTGGCGAAAAACGACAGAGTTAGAATTTGGGACGTTTTGGGCTGTAGCTTCAAAACGAAGCATCGGATTGGAAAACGGATTTCAGATTTGGAATCAGCGTGAAATTCTCTATCTGTATGGTGAGTTTCATGTCAATCGGAGAGTTTCAAGTCAATCGGCGAGAAAAATTTTCAACATTTTTCGGAAAAACGAGTTGGAATTTTTGCGATGGCTGCCTACTGTAGAGCCAAAACGAAGCATCGGATGGGAAAACGGAGGCCAGATTCGGATTCAGCGTCAAATTCTACATGGAAATGATATATTTTCAGCTCAATCGGAGCACTAGAACCGGAGATAGACGGGATTTTTAGTGTTTGGATGATGGGTATTACGTCATCAGCTGATCGCCACACACTATATAAGCTGGGAACCGACGGAGACTTGTCATTCAGACGAGAGCGATTGTCAGAGGTAGGTCGTCTCTCTGAGCTCCGATGATAGCTTCGGACATTCCAAATCCCGAGTTTCTGTAAGAAACCGACTTAGAAAATTTCATTGCTGATATCAGCTAAGGCGTCAGACTTAGAGGTTCGCCAGGAGATGGCCTTCGTCTCCAGGCCATAAAAGACTCCAAAACTTTAAAGGCTTGTAACTTTGCTTCTACAAGTCCGTTTGACTTGATTCAAAAAAGGTTCGGTCACTATTGACCTGCCCTAAGTGATAGACTACTTATAAAATTTCATAAGTAGTGCCAAAAAGTTAAAAAATTTAAATTCACTAGTTTTGGAGGTTTTCTGGGGTTTTCGACCCTGCTGAAGTCAATGAAAGCATTTTTAATGATGTCCGAGCCAGTCTTCTCATGCTATAAGCGGCTTTTCACTGAAAGCGAGCAAGACACGGAGAGTTTTGCTGTAATATTCCACTGACAGGGTGTTCCTTCGGGACGGCGGACGATGCCGTAGTGATAAGTGTGGCAAGGGAATGTGTCATAGTTTAGACCGTAACCGCTGGGACAACTCATGTCTCATGTTGGGCATTTGACACAGCTCTCAACGTAGCACTTTGAACGCCAATCGGTTGAGTCTTAGCTATCTTGTCATGGGTGGCCTCTAAACATCTCCATTGCAAAACGCTGGTGAATCAAGCACTCTACGGCTTGCCATCAAGCTGATCAAAGCAATAACTTGGGATGTTTCCTCAAGGTTTTCAAGTATGCTGAGTTCAAATCTGCTATCAGATTTCAAATTTAACTAAGACTAAGGCAGCTTTGAGGGGTTAGATCCCAGCTACTGTTCACTACCTTTGACTCGGCGTTGCTGTTACCACTTCGGGGCAGTGACAATGATGTCTTAAGCTGTAAATAGCGGGTATCGGGGAAGATCTCTCACTTCCCTAGTGATCAGTACAAGGCCTTCGGGCTGTCGACGGGATCGAGTGCCACTCACTACACTCAAATCTATCATTCCTCACTAAGTGTAAATTACTGACTATACATTTGTCCTGCTATCAGGTTGTTTTGACTTGCTATCTAGTTGAATAGTCTCTTGCTATCAAGAGATTCACTTCTGCTCATAAAGCACATCATCGCTGTAATACCTCCTTTGCTCGAGCGTTCCTTCGGGACGGCGGGTACTGCCGTAGAGGGATTGTGTTGCACGGGTTGTTCGTCGTTTGTTAGACCGAAACCTCTGAGCCGTTGCTCATGTTGGGCATTCGACTTCATACTCAACGTGACGCTTTCTCTCGCCAGGTCAGAGTACTTCAGCCATTCGACAAAGGTTAGTCTTTATGATATGGAGTAGAGTGAAATGTAATTCATTAGATGCCCCTTCAATGATTGCTCCCATGATAAACGTTGATGAGACAAATGAAATGATTCTCATCTTCCTTTTTCAGTGATTGAAATCTACTAACACACTACCGTATAATCGTCCACTATGGGACAAGACATGATAGAGCCTCCACGCGGTTTGCCCTGGGCAGTCTTCGGACTGGCGAATACTATCATTAAGTTGAATCTGCTATCAGTCAACTTGAACGTTGCGTCTCGTTAGAGGGGTATATAAACCACTGCCTCTCATTTCATTTCATTTCAATCATGCAGACGCCGAACAGTCAAGTCAGCTCTCCTCGCGGACCGCAGTTAAGGCCGCGAAATTAATTTGAGGAGTTTACCAGGCTAGAGGAGCAAGACAGAGTTTTTAATAATCTTGCTCGGATTGGCAATCCGATGACAGCAACTGCTGTCAATCCAACGGAATGGCGCTACATTCCAATTTTTAGCCATGTACCAGTTAGTGCGGAAGTCGACACTGCTACCAAGGAGAGAGTCAAAGACTCTCTCAGCAGAATTGGTAGGGTGTAAGATGACGTTACTCCCGAGAACGAACCATCGGCTCTCTTAAGGGCCACCATGGGGCAAGACATGATAGAACCTCCTCGCGGTTTGCCCTGGGCAGTCTTCGGACTGGCGAATACTATCATTAAGTTGAATCTGCTATCAGTCAACTTGAACGTTACAAATGAAGTTCGGTGTAATACTTCCTTTCGACGGGCGTTCCTGTAAAGGGCGGCGGTGAAACCCGTAGCTATGTATACCGCAAGGGACATTCGGCAATGGTCAATCTTGTTAAACCTCTCTGCGTCATGTTTGCAAGTGATTGCCTCTGTCTCAACGTAGTATGCATTCGCGCCAGGGCGACATTTAGCCAACTGTCGAAGGTTGCCTAAAACTTTCCATTGCATACGTTATGAGAACCATGAGTTCTACCTGTCTCTATCAATGAGACTAATTGATGAATGGAATGAAATGGGAGGACACTCACGCGCCACACGCAACATAACACACTTCTCTCTTCCGTAGTCTAACAAGCTCTTTACACATGGATCGCAGTCGATTGCTATCCCTGTATCAGAAGTGTAAGCTATCTTAATTTTATCTAACACTATTTCATCTACCATTATCATCCATATGAAATGTTATAAGAATTGCAAGTTAAACTAAGTGTGCTACTATTTCCAAATGAAAAAGTATACATGGTTAAATCATCCACTGAAGCCCCATTCAAGTAAGTCAGTATGAAAGCAAAGATAATATGAAATAAAAATTTATTATGGCATGTATTTCAAAAGGTCTTCATCGTCAATATCATCCCAGAGTCTGGCTTCACATAGATCACAAAAACAGTTCACTTGCTTCAATCGTTCTTCTACCGCGAGCCTCACTTTGTCGATGTACTCCCACTCCGCTATAGTTCGTGGCTGGGAGTTAGGGGTGTACCATTCCCATAATTGGTGGAGGAATTTGGTGCTGGCGATCTCCATCACTATTCGTGAGTGTCGTTAGAAAGTGTATCATGGTTTGTAAAAGTTTTACTGCAACACAGGTTGATGTATAGTTAGAAAAGTTTGATCATCAACGTTGTATTCGTAAGTCTAGTCAGAAACTTTATCATGTTGTACTAAAGTTTTATTGCAACACAGGTTGATGTATAGTTAGAAAGTTTGATCATTAACGTTTTATTTGTAAGTCTAGTCAGAAAGTGCATCATGGTTTGCAAAGTTAGTGTAGTCAAATAATTTTACTGTGACACCCGTTTGAGAAAGTAAAGTCTGATCATCGAAGTTGTATTCGTGAGTGTCGTTAGAAAGTGTATCATTGTTTGTAAAAGTTTTACTGCAACACAGGTTGATGTATAGTTAGAAAAGTTTGATCATGACGTTTTATGAAACACACATGTCATGAAATGTAAGCGTTAGTGTAGTCAAATAATTTACCGCGACGCACGTTTGTGAAAATAAAGTTTGATCATTGACGTTATATGACTGACCGAACTCATCACAGCACTAGAAAGTTTTAGAAGGTTTTATTTACTGCACAGTGTAGATTGTCTTGTAACTTACTTTCACAGCGTTAGAAAGTTTTATTGGAGACAGTTGCCAAATGTTTCCCTATTAGAAATTCAAACTTCATGACTGTTAGATTAGCTTCATCAGGTTTAGTAAAAGCAGTTTTCTACTGCAGTAAGACTGCGAGTTTAGAATGTTATATGAAAACAGTGTCCATCACAGCGCTAGAAAGTTTTACTGCGCTGTGTAGATTGTTTCACACAAGGTCTTATAGTCAGCGTTGAATGTTTTATAAAACCAGATGTTGTCACACACGTTGAGTGTATGAGAGCTAGTTCCATGACATTGAATCGCATGGATTGTAAAGTTCATAATCCAAGGCTAGGCTCCTGTACGGTTGGATTTAGGGTTTTATATTACATGCGTTCACCGTTCGTGTAGAATATGTGAAGCAGATGTTCGCTTAAATGCAAATGTTGAAATAAGTTTTGTAAGAAGTCTTTGACAGGTTGTTGTGAAACGTAGCGAACGTTGAAGAAATGTTTCTGCAGTCACACTCGTTAGCGTGCCAGCTTTACTAAATGTATTCTATTCTCCAATGAGGATTGTTGTCTAATGAGAATCAAGCCTTCCACAGTGAGAATCATTCCATCGTTGAATCATACAAGTGATGGACGCACATTCTCTCTTTGGGATATCATTTTCAAAGTGAATGGGCTATATTATGGTCAGCACAAGGATAACAAAATAGCCTCTCTCTCGATATACACTGAATCCATCCTATATATTCCAAAGCCACCCAACGTAGATGACATTATTGACTTCCTTAACGGGGGGTGGTACGAAGCGCAAGTCGGACAATAATGCTACCTCCAAACGCAAGTCAAGGAAAGAGAATTGCTAATCCTTTCCTAACTCTACCCTATGACAATTCGCTTATGTGCTTTGAGTGTCGTAGACGTGGTCTTATTAGATACATTTTACTTCTTCGTTGCCATCATATCATTTGTGTATTTTGTCGTGAAAAGCATCGATGTAATTCTTCATTTTGTAATATGTTATAGAACGCTTCCTTAGATGTGTAAATTTCCGTTTTAGGCTTCTATCATCATTTTTATGGATTGTGAGGGTGAACCTGTACAGGAGCTCAGTGCTATTGCTATGAACAATTGGACATATCAGATTGTTAGTGTCTATCATCAACATGCCAACTGCGATCCCAATGTTGATCAATGGGCGAGAAAACACATTCATGGACTTAATCTGAAATATTTGCAAGACTATGGCTTTTCTTGTGAGAGTGCTCTTCTTATTGACTTTAAACGATGGTTAGCTGCTTTCAATGTTATACGCATCTTTTGTATTAATCCTGGTAAGGAGAGGAAAGTATTTCCCAATCTAATCATTGATGATATTTTGCTCCCGCCTTGGGATAGTAGAGTGAATCAACATTATCATGAAGTCACGAAACGTTTAAGGATTTGTGTGTTCCTATTTTGTCTGTTCGTTGTAGTAGCTACGTTCATAACCAATGCTTCTTTCCTCCTTACCTCAACACTGCCAAAGTCCTGTATGGTTATCATTGCTCGCTGTATGATAGTTACCAGCTGTATCTATTTTATCTCTTTCAAACCATTGATTTATAATGCATGCTTGTTACCGTTATTCAATAAATGTTACTATGAGAAGAGTTGCTGTTTTCATGCAATGAATGGGTTAGATAAAGGGCGATCATGTCTTTCTCAAACGACTGTGGAACATTGATTTCCATGATGAAGATTTAAACAGTTAGATTCGATGACGAATAAGATTTACTAGTTTGCAAGTTAGACTAAGCGTTCTATTATTTGTAAATGAAAGATATAGTTTCAACAGTGTGTACGTTAGAAATAAAGTTTTATCTGTTTGTAAAATGAGATTGTAGGATTTACTAGTTTGCAAGTTAGACTAAGCGTTCTACTATTTGTAAATGAAAGATATAGTTTCAATAGTTTACAGATTACAAAATAAAGTTTCAATAGTGTTTATGTTAAAAATAAAGTTTAAGCTGTTTGTATGTTAGAAATAGAATAAAGTTTCAACAGTTTGTCGATTAAAAATAAAGTTTCAACAGTGTGTACGTTAGAAATAAAGTTTTATCTGTTTGTAAATGAGATTGTAGGATTTACTAGTTTACAAGTTAAGAATAAAGTTTTATCTGCTTGTATGTCAGAAATGAAATAAAGTTTCACCAGTTTAAAAGTTAAGAATAAAGTTTCAATAGTGTGTATGTTAAGAATAAAGTTCTGTCTGTTTATATGTTAGAAATAAAATGAAGTTTCGCCAGTTTACAAGTTAAGAATAAATTTTATCTGCTTGTATGTCAGAAATGAAATAAAGTTTCAATAGTGTGTACGTTAGAAATAAAGTTTCAATAGTGTGTATGTTAAGAATAAAGTTTTATCTGTTTGTATGTTAGAAATAAAATGAAGTTTCGCCAGTTTACAAGTTAATAATAAATTTTATCTGCTTGTATGTTAGAAATGAAATAAAGTTTCACCAGTTTACAAGTTAAAAATAAAGTTTCAATAGTTTGCAAGTTAAAACTAATGTTTCAATAGTGCGTATGTTAAGAATAAAGTTTTATCTGTTTGTATGTTAGAAATAAAATGAAGCTTCGCCAGTTTACAAGTTAAGAATAAATTTTATCTGCTTGTATGTTAGAATTAAAACAAAGTTTCACCAGTTTACAAGTTAAAAAATAAAGTTTCAATAGTGTGTACGTTAGAAATAAAGTTTCAACAGTGTGTACGTTAAGAATAAAGTTCTATCTGTTTATATGTTAGAAATAAGAATGAAGGTTCACCAGTTTACAAGTTAAGAATAAAGTTTTATCTGTTTGTATGTTAGAAATAAAACAAAGTTTCAACCGTTTACAAGTTAAAAATAAAGTTTCAGATGAAAATAAAGTTTCAATAGTGTGTATGATGGAAATAAAGTTTAAGCGCTTTGTGCGTTAGAAATAAAGTTTCAGCCGTTTACAAGTTAAAAATAAAGTTTCAACAGTGTGTACGTTAAGAATAAAGTTCTATCTGTTTATATGTTAGAAATAAGAGTACGTTAGAAATAAAGTTTCAATAGTGTATATGTTAAGAATAAAGTTCTATCTGTTTGTATGTTAGAAATAAAAATGAAGGTTCACCAGTTTACAAGTTAAGAATAAAGTTTTATCTGCTTGCATGTCAGAAATGAAATAAAGTTTCACCAGTTTAAAAGTTAAGAATAAAGTTTCAATAGTGTGTATGTTGAGAATAAAGTTCTATCTGTTTATATGTTAGAAATAAAATGAAGTTTCGCCAGTTTACAAGTTAAGAATAAATTTTATCTGCTTGTATGTTAGAATTAAAATAAAGTTTCACCAGTTTACAAGTTAAAAAATAAAGTTTCAATAGTGTGTACGTTAGAAATAAAGTTTCAATAGTGTGTATGTTAAGAATAAAGTTTTATCTGTTTGTATGTTAGAAATAAAATGAAGGTTCATCAGTTTACAAGTTAAGAATAAAGTTTTATCTGTTTGTATGTTAGAAATAAAACAAAGTTTCAACCGTTAACAAGTTAAAAATAAAGTTTCAGATTAAAATAAAGTTTCAATAGTGTGTATGATGGAAATAAAGTTTAAGCGCTTTGTGCGTTAGAAATAAAGTTTCAGCCGTTTACAAGTTAAAAATAAAGTTTCAATAGTCTGTATGTTAAGAATAAAGTTCTATCTGTTTATATGTTAGAAATAAAATGAAGGTTCACCAGTTTACAAGTTAAGAATAAATTTTATCTGCTTGTATGTTAGAATTAAAACAAAGTTTCACCAGTTTACAAGTTAAAAAATAAAGTTTCAATAGTGTGTACGTTAGAAATAAAGTTTCAATAGCGTGTATGTTAAGAATAAAGTTTTATCTGTTTGTATGTTAGAAATAAAATGAAGTTTCGCCAGTTTACAAGTTAAGAATAAATTTTATCTGCTTGTATGTCAGAAATGAAATAAAGTTTCAATAGTGTGTATGTTAAGAATAAAGTTCTGTCTGTTTATATGTTAGAAATAAAATGAAGTTTCGCCAGTTTACAAGTTAAGAATAAATTTTATCTGCTTGTATGTTAGAAATGAAATAAAGTTTCACCAGTTTACAAGTTAAAAATAAAGTTTCAATAGTTTGCAAGTTAAAACTAATGTTTCAATAGTGCGTATGTTAAGAATAAAGTTTTATCTGTTTGTATGTTGGAAATAAAATGAAGCTTCGCCAGTTTACAAGTTAAGAATAAAGTTTTATCAGCTTGTATGTTAGAAATAAAATGAAGTTTCACCAGTTTACAAATTAAAAATAAAGTTTCAATAGTGTGCACGTTAGAAATAAAGTTTCAACCGTTTACAAGTTAAAAATAAAGTTTCAACAGTGTCTACGTTAGAAATAAAGTTTTATATCTGTTTGTAAAGTACGATCGTAGGATTTACTAGTTTGCAAGTTAGACTCAGCATTCTACTAGTTGTAATTGAAAATATCGTTTCAACAGTTTACAGATTAAAATAAAGTTTCAATAGTGTGTATGATGGAAATAAAGTTTAAGCGCTTTGTGCGTTAGAAATAAAGTTTCAGCCGTTTACAAGTTAAAAATAAAGTTTCAACAGTGTGCACGTTAGAAATAAAGTTTCAACAGTTTACAAGTTGAAAAATAAAGTTTCAACAGTGTGTACGTTAGAAATAAATGAAAGGATAGAATCGTGTTAGAAATAAAGTTTCAGCCGTTTACAAGTTAAAAATAAAGTTTCAACAGTGTGTACGTTAGAAATAAATGAAAGAAAGAACTTCATCGTATGAGTATTCAAAGCATGTTTTGTAAATCAAATGTGTATAGTCCTGACATGATAGAATCAAGCTTGACAAACACGTTTGTCAAGTTCATTTGATTCTATCATGTCAGGACTATACACATTTGATTTACAAAACATGCTTTGAATACTCATACGATGAAGTTCTTTTCTTTCATTTATTTCTAACGTACACACTGTTGAAACTTTATTTTTCAACTTGTAAACTGTTGAAACTTTATTTTGTTTCTAACATATAAACAGCTAAAACTTTATTTCTAACGTACACACTGTTGAAACTTTATTTTTAACTTGTAAACGGCTGAAACTTTATTTCTAACCTTTCATTTATTTCTAACGTACACACTGTTGAAACTTTATTTTCTAACGCACAAAGCGCTTAAACTTTATTTCCATCATACACACTATTGAAACTTTATTTTAATCTGTAAACTGTTGAAACGATATTTTCAATTACAACTAGTAGAATGCTGAGTCTAACTTGCAAACTAGTAAATCCTACGATCGTACTTTACAAACAGATAAAACTTTATTTCTAACGTAGACACTGTTGAAACTTTATTTTTAACTTGTAAACGGTTGAAACTTTATTTCTAACGTGCACACTATTGAAACTTTATTTTTAATTTGTAAACTGGTGAAACTTCATTTTATTTCTAACATACAAGCTGATAAAACTTTATTCTTAACTTGTAAACTGGCGAAGCTTCATTTTATTTCCAACATACAAACAGATAAAACTTTATTCTTAACATACGCACTATTGAAACATTAGTTTTAACTTGCAAACTATTGAAACTTTATTTTTAACTTGTAAACTGGTGAAACTTTATTTCATTTCTAACATACAAGCAGATAAAATTTATTCTTAACTTGTAAACTGGCGAAACTTCATTTTATTTCTAACATATAAACAGACAGAACTTTATTCTTAACATACACACTATTGAAACTTTATTCTTAACTTTTAAACTGGTGAAACTTTATTATTAACTTGTAAACTGATGAACCTTCATTTTATTTCTAACATACAAACAGATAAAACTTTATTCTTAACATACACGCTATTGAAACTTTATTTCTAACGTACACACTATTGAAACTTTATTTTTTAACTTGTAAACTGGTGAAACTTTGTTTTAATTCTAACATACAAGCAGATAAAATTTATTCTTAACTTGTAAACTGGTGAACCTTCATTTTATTTCTAACATATAAACAGATAGAACTTTATTCTTAACATACACACTATTGAAACTTTATTTTTAACTTGTAAACGGCTGAAACTTTATTTCTAACGCACAAAGCGCTTAAACTTTATTTCCATCATACACACTATTGAAACTTTATTTTAATCTGAAACTTTATTTTTAACTTGTTAACGGTTGAAACTTTGTTTTATTTCTAACATACAAACAGATAAAACTTTATTCTTAACATACACACTATTGAAACTTTATTTCTAACGTACACACTATTGAAACTTTATTTTTTAACTTGTAAACTGGTGAAACTTTATTTTATTTCTAACATACAAGCAGATAAAATTTATTCTTAACTTGTAAACTGGCGAAACTTCATTTTATTTCTAACATATAAACAGATAGAACTTTATTCTCAACATACACACTATTGAAACTTTATTCTTAACTTTTAAACTGGTGAAACTTTATTTCATTTCTGACATGCAAGCAGATAAAACTTTATTCTTAACTTGTAAAGTGGTGAACCTTAATTTTTATTTCTAACATACAAACAGATAGAACTTTATTCTTAACATATACACTATTGAAACTTTATTTCTAACGTACTCTTATTTCTAACATATAAACAGATAGAACTTTATTCTTAACGTACACACTGTTGAAACTTTATTTTTAACTTGTAAACGGCTGAAACTTTATTTCTAACGCACAAAGCGCTTAAACTTTATTTCCATCATACACACTATTGAAACTTTATTTTCATCTGAAACTTTATTTTTAACTTGTAAACGGTTGAAACTTTGTTTTATTTCTAACATACAAACAGATAAAACTTTATTCTTAACTTGTAAACTGGTGAACCTTCATTCTTATTTCTAACATATAAACAGATAGAACTTTATTCTTAACGTACACACTGTTGAAACTTTATTTTTAACTTGTAAACGGCTGAAACTTTATTTCTAACGCACAAAGCGCTTAAACTTTATTTCCATCATATACACTATTGAAACTTTATTTTCATCTGAAACTTTATTTTTAACTTGTAAACGGTTGAAACTTTGTTTTATTTCTAACATACAAACAGATAAAACTTTATTATTAACTTGTAAACTGATGAACCTTCATTTTATTTCTAACATACAAACAGATAAAACTTTATTCTTAACATACACGCTATTGAAACTTTATTTCTAACGTACACACTATTGAAACTTTATTTTTTAACTTGTAAACTGGTGAAACTTTGTTTTAATTCTAACATACAAGCAGATAAAATTTATTCTTAACTTGTAAACTGGTGAAACTTCATTTTATTTCTAACATACAAACAGATAAAACTTTATTCTTAACATACGCACTATTGAAACATTAGTTTTAACTTGCAAACTATTGAAACTTTATTTTTAACTTGTAAACTGGTGAAACTTTATTTCATTTCTAACATACAAGCAGATGAAATTTATTCTTAACTTGTAAACTAGTAAATCCTACAATCTCATTTACAAACAGATAAAACTTTATTTCTAACGTACACACTTTTGAAACTTTATTTTTAATCGACAAACTGTTGAAACTTTATTCTATTTCTAACATACAAACAGATAAAACTTTATTCTTAACATACACACTATTGAAACTTTATTTCTAACGTACACACTATTGAAACTTTATTTCATTTCTGACATACAAGCAGATAAAATTTATTCTTAACTTGTAAACTGGCGAAACTTCATTTTATTTCTAACATATAAACAGACAGAACTTTATTCTTAACATACACACTATTGAAACTTTATTCTTAACTTTTAAACTGGTGAAACTTTATTTCATTTCTGACATACAAGCAGATAAAACTTTATTCTTAACTTGTAAACTAGTAAATCCTACAATCTCATTTACAAACAGATAAAACTTTATTTCTAACGTACACACTGTTGAAACTTTATTTTTAATCGACAAACTGTTGAAACTTTATTCTATTTCTAACATACAAACAGCTTAAACTTTATTTTTAACATAAACACTATTGAAACTTTATTTTGTAATCTGTAAACTATTGAAACTATATCTTTCATTTACAAATAGTAGAACGCTTAGTCTAACTTGCAAACTAGTAAATCCTACAATCTCATTTTACAAACAGATAAAACTTTATTTCTAACGTACACACTGTTGAAACTATATCTTTCATTTACAAATAATAGAACGCTTAGTCTAACTTGCAAACTAGTAAATCTTATTCGTCATCGAATCTAACTGTTTAAATCTTCATCATGGAAATCAATGTTCCACAGTCGTTTGAGAAAGACATGATCGCCCTTTATCTAACCCATTCATTGCATGAAAACAACAACTCTTCTCATAGTAACATTTATTGAATAACGGTAACAAGCATGCATTATAAATCAATGGTTTGAAAGAGATAAAATAGATACAGCTGGTAACTATCATACAGCGAGCAATGATAACCATACAGGACTTTGGCAGTGTTGAGGTAAGGAGGAAAGAAGCATTGGTTATGAACGTAGCTACTACAACGAACAGACAAAATAGGAACACACAAATCCTTAAAACGTTTCGTGACTTCATGATAATGTTGATTCACTCTACTATCCCAAGGCGGGAGCAAAATATCATCAATGATTAGATTGGGAAATACTTTCCTCTCCTTACCAGGATTAATACAAAAGATGCGTATAACATTGAAAGCAGCTAACCATCGTTTAAAGTCAATAAGAAGAGCACTCTCACAAGAAAAGCCATAGTCTTGCAAATATTTCAGATTAAGTCCATGAATGTGTTTTCTCGCCCATTGATCAACATTGGGATCGCAGTTGGCATGTTGATGATAGACACTAACAATCTGATATGTCCAATTGTTCATAGCAATAGCACTGAGCTCCTGTACAGGTTCACCCTCACAATCCATAAAAATGATGATAGAAGCCTAAAACGGAAATTTACACATCTAAGGAAGCGTTCTATAACATATTACAAAATGAAGAATTACATCGATGCTTTTCACGACAAAATACACAAATGATATGATGGCAACGAAGAAGTAAAATGTATCTAATAAGACCACGTCTACGACACTCAAAGCACATAAGCGAATTGTCATAGGGTAGAGTTAGGAAAGGATTAGCAATTCTCTTTCCTTGACTTGCGTTTGGAGGTAGCATTATTGTCCGACTTGCGCTTCGTACCACCCCCGTTAAGGAAGTCAATAATGTCATCTACGTTGGGTGGCTTTGGAATATATAGGATGGATTCAGTGTATATCGAGAGAGAGGCTATTTTGTTATCCTTGTGCTGACCATAATATAGCCCATTCACTTTGAAAATGATATCCCAAAGAGAGAATGTGCGTCCATCACTTGTATGATTCAACGATGGAATGATTCTCACTGTGGAAGGCTTGATTCTCATTAGACAACAATCCTCATTGGAGAATAGAATACATTTAGTAAAGCTGGCACGCTAACGAGTGTGACTGCAGAAACATTTCTTCAACGTTCGCTACGTTTCACAACAACCTGTCAAAGACTTCTTACAAAACTTATTTCAACATTTGCATTTAAGCGAACATCTGCTTCACATATTCTACACGAACGGTTAACGCATGTAATATAAAACCCTAAATCCAACCGTACAGGAGCCTAGCCTTGGATTATGAACTTTACAATCCATGCGATTCAATGTCATGGAACTAGCTCTCATACACTCAACGTGTGTGACAACATCTGGTTTTATAAAACATTCAACGCTGACTATAAGACCTTGTGTGAAACAATCTACACAGCGCAGTAAAACTTTCTAGCGCTGTGATGGACACTGTTTTCATATAACATTCTAAACTCGCAGTCTTACTGCAGTAGAAAACTGCTTTTACTAAACCTGATGAAGCTAATCTAACAGTCATGAAGTTTGAATTTCTAATAGGGAAACATTTGGCAACTGTCTCCAATAAAACTTTCTAACGCTGTGAAAGTAAGTTACAAGACAATCTACACTGTGCAGTAAATAAAACCTTCTAAAACTTTCTAGTGCTGTGATGAGTTCGGTCAGTCATATAACGTCAATGATCAAACTTTATTTTCACAAACGTGCGTCGCGGTAAATTATTTGACTACACTAACGCTTACATTTCATGACATGTGTGTTTCATAAAACGTCATGATCAAACTTTTCTAACTATACATCAACCTGTGTTGCAGTAAAACTTTTACAAACAATGATACACTTTCTAACGACACTCACGAATACAACTTCGATGATCAGACTTTACTTTCTCAAACGGGTGTCACAGTAAAATTATTTGACTACACTAACTTTGCAAACCATGATGCACTTTCTGACTAGACTTACAAATAAAACGTTAATGATCAAACTTTCTAACTATACATCAACCTGTGTTGCAATAAAACTTTTGTACAACATGATAAAGTTTCTGACTAGACTTACGAATACAACGTTGATGATCAAACTTTTCTAACTATACATCAACCTGTGTTGCAGTAAAACTTTTACAAACCATGATACACTTTCTAACGACACTCACGAATAGTGATGGAGATCGCCAGCACCAAATTCCTCCACCAATTATGGGAATGGTACACCCCTAACTCCCAGCCACGAACTATAGCGGAGTGGGAGTACATCGACAAAGTGAGGCTCGCGGTAGAAGAACGATTGAAGCAAGTGAACTGTTTTTGTGATCTATGTGAAGCCAGACTCTGGGATGATATTGACGATGAAGACCTTTTGAAATACATGCCATAATAAATTTTTATTTCATATTATCTTTGCTTTCATACTGACTTACTTGAATGGGGCTTCAGTGGATGATTTAACCATGTATACTTTTTCATTTGGAAATAGTAGCACACTTAGTTTAACTTGCAATTCTTATAACATTTCATATGGATGATAATGGTAGATGAAATAGTGTTAGATAAAATTAAGATAGCTTACACTTCTGATACAGGGATAGCAATCGACTGCGATCCATGTGTAAAGAGCTTGTTAGACTACGGAAGAGAGAAGTGTGTTATGTTGCGTGTGGCGCGTGAGTGTCCTCCCATTTCATTCCATTCATCAATTCGTCTCATTGATAGAGACAGGTAGAACTCATGGTTCTCATAACGTATGCAATGGAAAGTTTTAGGCAACCTTCGACAGTTGGCTAAATGTCGCCCTGGCGCGAATGCATACTACGTTGAGACAGAGGCAATCACTTGCAAACATGACGCAGAGAGGTTTAACAAGATTGACCATTGCCGAATGTCCCTTGCGGTATACATAGCTACGGGTTTCACCGCCGCCCTTTACAGGAACGCCCGTCGAAAGGAAGTATTACACCGAACTTCATTTGCAACGTTCAAGTTGACTGATAGCAGATTCAACTTAATGATAGTATTCGCCAGTCCGAAGACTGCCCAGGGCAAACCGCGAGGAGGTTCTATCATGTCTTGCCCCATGGTGGCCCTTAAGAGAGCCGATGGTTCGTTCTCGGGAGTAACGTCATCTTACACCCTACCAATTCTGCTGAGAGAGTCTTTGACTCTCTCCTTGGTAGCAGTGTCGACTTCCACACTAACTGGTACATGGCTAAAAAGTGGAATGTAGCGCCATTCCGTTGGATTGACAGCAGTTGCTGTCATCGGATTGCCAATCCGAGCAAGATTATTAAAAACTCTGTCTTGCTCCTCTAGCCTGGTAAACTTCTCAAATAAATTTCGCGACCTTAACTGCGGTCCGCGAGGAGAGCTGACTTGACTGTTCGGCGTCTGCATGATTGAAATGAAATGAAATGAGAGGCAGTGGTTTATATACCCCTCTAACGCGACGCAACGTTCAAGTTGACTGATAGCAGATTCAACTTAATGATAGTATTCGCCAGTCCGAAGACTGCCCAGGGCAAACCGCGTGGAGGCTCTATCATGTCTTGTCCCATAGTGGACGATTATACGGTAGTGTGTTAGTAGATTTCAATCACTGAAAAAGGAAGATGAGAATCATTTCATTTGTCTCATCAACGTTTATCATGGGAGCAATCATTGAAGGGGCATCTAATGAATTACATTTCACTCTACTCCATATCATAAAGACTAACCTTTGTCGAATGGCTGAAGTACTCTGACCTGGCGAGAGAAAGCGTCACGTTGAGTATGAAGTCGAATGCCCAACATGAGCAACGGCTCAGAGGTTTCGGTCTAACAAACGACGAACAACCCGTGCAACACAATCCCTCTACGGCAGTACCCGCCGTCCCGAAGGAACGCTCGAGCAAAGGAGGTATTACAGCGATGATGTGCTTTATGAGCAGAAGTGAATCTCTTGATAGCAAGAGACTATTCAACTAGATAGCAAGTCAAAACAACCTGATAGCAGGACAAATGTATAGTCAGTAATTTACACTTAGTGAGGAATGATAGATTTGAGTGTAGTGAGTGGCACTCGATCCCGTCGACAGCCCGAAGGCCTTGTACTGATCACTAGGGAAGTGAGAGATCTTCCCCGATACCCGCTATTTACAGCTTAAGACATCATTGTCACTGCCCCGAAGTGGTAACAGCAACGCCGAGTCAAAGGTAGTGAACAGTAGCTGGGATCTAACCCCTCAAAGCTGCCTTAGTCTTAGTTAAATTTGAAATCTGATAGCAGATTTGAACTCAGCATACTTGAAAACCTTGAGGAAACATCCCAAGTTATTGCTTTGATCAGCTTGATAGCAAGCCGTAGAGTGCTTGATTCACCAGCGTTTTGCAATGGAGATGTTTAGAGGCCACCCATGACAAGATAGCTAAGACTCAACCGATTGGCGTTCAAAGTGCTACGTTGAGAGCTGTGTCAAATGCCCAACATGAGACATGAGTTGTCCCAGCGGTTACGGTCTCAAATATGACACATTCCCTTGCCACACTTATCACTACGGCATCGTCCGCCGTCCCGAAGGAACACCCTGTCAGTGGAATATTACAGCAAAACTCTCCGTGTCTTGCTCGCTTTCAGTGAAAAGCCGCTTATAGCATGAGAAGACTGGCTCAGACATCATTAAAAATGCTTTCATTGACTTCAGCAGGGTCGAAAACCCCAGAAAACCTCCAAAACTAGTGAATTTAAATTTTTCAACTTTTTAGCACTACTTATGAAATTTTATAAGTAGTCTATCACTTAGGGCAGGTCAATAGCGACCGAACCTTTTTTGAATCAAGTCAAACGGACTTGTAGAAGCAAAGTTACAAGCCTTTAAAGTTTTGGAGTCTTTTATGGCCTGGAGACGAAGGCCATCTCCTGGCGAACCTCTAAGTCTGACGCCTTAGCTGATATCAGCAATGAAATTTTCTAAGTCGGTTTCTTACAGAAACTCGGGATTTGGAATGTCCGAAGCTATCATCGGAGCTCAGAGAGACGACCTACCTCTGACAATCGCTCTCGTCTGAATGACAAGTCTCCGTCGGTTCCCAGCTTATATAGTGTGTGGCGATCAGCTGATGACGTAATACCCATCATCCAAACACTAAAAATCCCGTCTATCTCCGGTTCTAGTGCTCCGATTGAGCTGGAAATATACCATTTCCATGTAGAATTTGACGCTGAATCCGAATCTGGCCTCCGTTTTCCCATCCGATGCTTCGTTTTGGCTCTACAGTAGGCAGCCATCGCAAAAATTCTAACTCTGTCGTTTTTCCGAAAAATGTTGAAAATTTTTCTCGCCGATTGACTTGAAACTCTCCGATTGACATGAAACTCACCATACAGATAAAGAATTTCACGCTGATTCCAAATCTGAAATCCGTTTTCCAATCCGATGCTTCGTTTTGAAGCTACAGCCCAAAACGTCCCAAATTCTAACTCTGTCGTTTTTTCGCCAATGTCCCAAAATCTTAAATGGCGTCTCACATCTAAACGAAGACAGATAGGAACAAGCCGATTCTTTCAGTGAATTTGTCTCACTCTTAGCTTTCAAACGAGCTATGGCACGACAAAATCCGTCCACTAGAAGCCGAGATAGCAGCTAGCTCTCCCGGGGGGGGTAGGGGTAGGGGGGTAGGGGTAGGGTGGGAAAAACTTGTCGACCTAACTTTTGACGAGAAAGACGATGGTAGCACTGGCGCATCGAAATTCGACACTTTGGAAAAAATTTTTCATTTTTACCGTACACAGTCACTCTGACACTTAGGATTTTTTCAACCTTTCCTAAAATCTTGTAACCGCTCTAACTTTTGAACGGCTGATCGGATTGACTCGCGCCAAAAAATGTCATAGGTTAGTTTTTCATCCTCTTTCGAATGCAACCCGAACGAACAAAATCCGTCCACTAGAAGCCGAGATAGCAGCTAGCTCTCCCGGGGGGGGTAGGGGTAGGGGGTAGGGGTAGGGTGGGAAAAACTTGTCGACCTAACTTTTGACGAGAAAGACGATGGTAGCACTGGCGCATCGAAATTCGACACTTTGGAAAAAATTTTTCATTTTTACCGTACACAGTCACTCTGACACTTAGGATTTTTTCAACCTTTCCTAAAATCTTGTAACCGCTCTAACTTTTGAACGGCTGATCGGATTGACTCGCGCCAAAAAATGTCATAGGTTAGTTTTTCATCCTCTTTCGAATGCAACCCGAACGAACAAAATCCGTCCACTAGAAGCCGAGATAGCAGCTAGCTCTCCCGGGGGGGTAGGGGTAGGGGGTAGGGGTAGGGTGGGAAAAACTTGTCGACCTAACTTTTGACGAGAAAGACGATGGTAGCACTGGCGCATCGAAATTCGACACTTTGGAAAAAATTTTTCATTTTTACCGTACACAGTCACTCTGACACTTAGGATTTTTTCAACCTTTCCTAAAATCTTGTAACCGCTCTAACTTTTGAACGGCTGATCGGATTGACTCGCGCCAAAAAATGTCATAGGTTAGTTTTTCATCCTCTTTCGAATGCAACCCGAACGAACAAAATCCGTCCACTAGAAGCCGAGATAGCAGCTAGCTCTCCCGGGGGGGGTAGGGGTAGGGGGAGGGTGGGAAAAACTTGTCGACCTAACTTTTGACGAGAAAGACGATGGTAGCACTGGCGCATCGAAATTCGACACTTTGGAAAAAATTTTTCATTTTTACCGTACACAGTCACTCTGACACTTAGGATTTTTTCAACCTTTCCTAAAATCTTGTAACCGCTCTAACTTTTGAACGGCTGATCGGATTGACTCGCGCCAAAAAATGTCATAGGTTAGTTTTTCATCCTCTTTCGAATGCAACCCGAACGAACAAAATCCGTCCACTAGAAGCCGAGATAGCAGCTAGCTCTCCCGGGGGGGGGTAGGGGTAGGGGGTAGGGGTAGGGTGGGAAAAACTTGTCGACCTAACTTTTGACGAGAAAGACGATGGTAGCACTGGCGCATCGAAATTCGACACTTTGGAAAAAATTTTTCATTTTTACCGTACACAGTCACTCTGACACTTAGGATTTTTTCAACCTTTCCTAAAATCTTGTAACCGCTCTAACTTTTGAACGGCTGATCGGATTGACTCGCGCCAAAAAATGTCATAGGTTAGTTTTTCATCCTCTTTCGAATGCAACCCGAACGAACAAAATCCGTCCACTAGAAGCCGAGATAGCAGCTAGCTCTCCCGGGGGGGGTAGGGGTAGGGGGTAGGGGTAGGGTGGGAAAAACTTGTCGACCTAACTTTTGACGAGAAAGACGATGGTAGCACTGGCGCATCGAAATTCGACACTTTGGAAAAAATTTTTCATTTTTACCGTACACAGTCACTCTGACACTTAGGATTTTTTCAACCTTTCCTAAAATCTTGTAACCGCTCTAACTTTTGAACGGCTGATCGGATTGACTCGCGCCAAAAAATGTCATAGGTTAGTTTTTCATCCTCTTTCGAATGCAACCCGAACGAACAAAATCCGTCCACTAGAAGCCGAGATAGCAGCTAGCTCTCCCGGGGGGGTAGGGGTAGGGGGTAGGGGTAGGGTGGGAAAAACTTGTCGACCTAACTTTTGACGAGAAAGACGATGGTAGCACTGGCGCATCGAAATTCGACACTTTGGAAAAAATTTTTCATTTTTACCGTACACAGTCACTCTGACACTTAGGATTTTTTCAACCTTTCCTAAAATCTTGTAACCGCTCTAACTTTTGAACGGCTGATCGGATTGACTCGCGCCAAAAAATGTCATAGGTTAGTTTTTCATCCTCTTTCGAATGCAACCCGAACGAACAAAATCCGTCCACTAGAAGCCGAGATAGCAGCTAGCTCTCCCGGGGGGGGTAGGGGTAGGGGGGTAGGGGTAGGGTGGGAAAAACTTGTCGACCTAACTTTTGACGAGAAAGACGATGGTAGCACTGGCGCATCGAAATTCGACACTTTGGAAAAAATTTTTCATTTTTACCGTACACAGTCACTCTGACACTTAGGATTTTTTCAACCTTTCCTAAAATCTTGTAACCGCTCTAACTTTTGAACGGCTGATCGGATTGACTCGCGCCAAAAAATGTCATAGGTTAGTTTTTCATCCTCTTTCGAATGCAACCCGAACGAACAAAATCCGTCCACTAGAAGCCGAGATAGCAGCTAGCTCTCCCGGGGGGGGTAGGGGTAGGGGGTAGGGGTAGGGTGGGAAAAACTTGTCGACCTAACTTTTGACGAGAAAGACGATGGTAGCACTGGCGCATCGAAATTCGACACTTTGGAAAAAATTTTTCATTTTTACCGTACACAGTCACTCTGACACTTAGGATTTTTTCAACCTTTCCTAAAATCTTGTAACCGCTCTAACTTTTGAACGGCTGATCGGATTGACTCGCGCCAAAAAATGTCATAGGTTAGTTTTTCATCCTCTTTCGAATGCAACCCGAACGAACAAAATCCGTCCACTAGAAGCCGAGATAGCAGCTAGCTCTCCCGGGGGGGGTAGGGGTAGGGGGTAGGGGTAGGGTGGGAAAAACTTGTCGACCTAACTTTTGACGAGAAAGACGATGGTAGCACTGGCGCATCGAAATTCGACACTTTGGAAAAAATTTTTCATTTTTACCGTACACAGTCACTCTGACACTTAGGATTTTTTCAACCTTTCCTAAAATCTTGTAACCGCTCTAACTTTTGAACGGCTGATCGGATTGACTCGCGCCAAAAAATGTCATAGGTTAGTTTTTCATCCTCTTTCGAATGCAACCCGAACGAACAAAATCCGTCCACTAGAAGCCGAGATAGCAGCTAGCTCTCCCGGGGGGGTAGGGGTAGGGGGTAGGGGTAGGGTGGGAAAAACTTGTCGACCTAACTTTTGACGAGAAAGACGATGGTAGCACTGGCGCATCGAAATTCGACACTTTGGAAAAAATTTTTCATTTTTACCGTACACAGTCACTCTGACACTTAGGATTTTTTCAACCTTTCCTAAAATCTTGTAACCGCTCTAACTTTTGAACGGCTGATCGGATTGACTCGCGCCAAAAAATGTCATAGGTTAGTTTTTCATCCTCTTTCGAATGCAACCCGAACGAACAAAATCCGTCCACTAGAAGCCGAGATAGCAGCTAGCTCTCCCGGGGGGGGTAGGGGTAGAGGGGTAGGGTGGGAAAAACTTGTCGACCTAACTTTTGACGAGAAAGACGATGGTAGCACTGGCGCATCGAAATTCGACACTTTGGAAAAAATTTTTCATTTTTACCGTACACAGTCACTCTGACACTTAGGATTTTTTCAACCTTTCCTAAAATCTTGTAACCGCTCTAACTTTTGAACGGCTGATCGGATTGACTCGCGCCAAAAAATGTCATAGGTTAGTTTTTCATCCTCTTTCGAATGCAACCCGAACGAACAAAATCCGTCCACTAGAAGCCGAGATAGCAGCTAGCTCTCCCGGGGGGGGTAGGGGTAGGGGGTAGGGGTAGGGTGGGAAAAACTTGTCGACCTAACTTTTGACGAGAAAGACGATGGTAGCACTGGCGCATCGAAATTCGACACTTTGGAAAAAATTTTTCATTTTTACCGTACACAGTCACTCTGACACTTAGGATTTTTTCAACCTTTCCTAAAATCTTGTAACCGCTCTAACTTTTGAACGGCTGATCGGATTGACTCGCGCCAAAAAATGTCATAGGTTAGTTTTTCATCCTCTTTCGAATGCAACCCGAACGAACAAAATCCGTCCACTAGAAGCCGAGATAGCAGCTAGCTCTCCCGGGGGGGGTAGGGGTAGGGGGTAGGGGTAGGGTGGGAAAAACTTGTCGACCTAACTTTTGACGAGAAAGACGATGGTAGCACTGGCGCATCGAAATTCGACACTTTGGAAAAAATTTTTCATTTTTACCGTACACAGTCACTCTGACACTTAGGATTTTTTCAACCTTTCCTAAAATCTTGTAACCGCTCTAACTTTTGAACGGCTGATCGGATTGACTCGCGCCAAAAAATGTCATAGGTTAGTTTTTCATCCTCTTTCGAATGCAACCCGAACGAACAAAATCCGTCCACTAGAAGCCGAGATAGCAGCTAGCTCTCCCGGGGGGGTAGGGGTAGGGGGTAGGGGTAGGGTGGGAAAAACTTGTCGACCTAACTTTTGACGAGAAAGACGATGGTAGCACTGGCGCATCGAAATTCGACACTTTGGAAAAAATTTTTCATTTTTACCGTACACAGTCACTCTGACACTTAGGATTTTTTCAACCTTTCCTAAAATCTTGTAACCGCTCTAACTTTTGAACGGCTGATCGGATTGACTCGCGCCAAAAAATGTCATAGGTTAGTTTTTCATCCTCTTTCGAATGCAACCCGAACGAACAAAATCCGTCCACTAGAAGCCGAGATAGCAGCTAGCTCTCCCGGGGGGGGTAGGGGTAGGGGGGTAGGGGTAGGGTGGGAAAAACTTGTCGACCTAACTTTTGACGAGAAAGACGATGGTAGCACTGGCGCATCGAAATTCGACACTTTGGAAAAAATTTTTCATTTTTACCGTACACAGTCACTCTGACACTTAGGATTTTTTCAACCTTTCCTAAAATCTTGTAACCGCTCTAACTTTTGAACGGCTGATCGGATTGACTCGCGCCAAAAAATGTCATAGGTTAGTTTTTCATCCTCTTTCGAATGCAACCCGAACGAACAAAATCCGTCCACTAGAAGCCGAGATAGCAGCTAGCTCTCCCGGGGGGGGTAGGGGTAGGGGGTAGGGGTAGGGTGGGAAAAACTTGTCGACCTAACTTTTGACGAGAAAGACGATGGTAGCACTGGCGCATCGAAATTCGACACTTTGGAAAAAATTTTTCATTTTTACCGTACACAGTCACTCTGACACTTAGGATTTTTTCAACCTTTCCTAAAATCTTGTAACCGCTCTAACTTTTGAACGGCTGATCGGATTGACTCGCGCCAAAAAATGTCATAGGTTAGTTTTTCATCCTCTTTCGAATGCAACCCGAACGAACAAAATCCGTCCACTAGAAGCCGAGATAGCAGCTAGCTCTCCCGGGGGGGGTAGGGGTAGGGGGGTAGGGGTAGGGTGGGAAAAACTTGTCGACCTAACTTTTGACGAGAAAGACGATGGTAGCACTGGCGCATCGAAATTCGACACTTTGGAAAAAATTTTTCATTTTTACCGTACACAGTCACTCTGACACTTAGGATTTTTTCAACCTTTCCTAAAATCTTGTAACCGCTCTAACTTTTGAACGGCTGATCGGATTGACTCGCGCCAAAAAATGTCATAGGTTAGTTTTTCATCCTCTTTCGAATGCAACCCGAACGAACAAAATCCGTCCACTAGAAGCCGAGATAGCAGCTAGCTCTCCCGGGGGGGGTAGGGGTAGGGGGGTAGGGGTAGGGTGGGAAAAACTTGTCGACCTAACTTTTGACGAGAAAGACGATGGTAGCACTGGCGCATCGAAATTCGACACTTTGGAAAAAATTTTTCATTTTTACCGTACACAGTCACTCTGACACTTAGGATTTTTTCAACCTTTCCTAAAATCTTGTAACCGCTCTAACTTTTGAACGGCTGATCGGATTGACTCGCGCCAAAAAATGTCATAGGTTAGTTTTTCATCCTCTTTCGAATGCAACCCGAACGAACAAAATCCGTCCACTAGAAGCCGAGATAGCAGCTAGCTCTCCCGGGGGGGGTAGGGGTAGGGGGTAGGGGTTTGGGTGGGAAAAACTTGTCGACCTAACTTTTGACGAGAAAGACGATGGTAGCACTGGCGCATCGAAATTCGACACTTTGGAAAAAATTTTTCATTTTTACCGTACACAGTCACTCTGACACTTAGGATTTTTTCAACCTTTCCTAAAATCTTGTAACCGCTCTAACTTTTGAACGGCTGATCGGATTGACTCGCGCCAAAAAATGTCATAGGTTAGTTTTTCATCCTCTTTCGAATGCAACCCGAACGAACAAAATCCGTCCACTAGAAGCCGAGATAGCAGCTAGCTCTCCCGGGGGGGGTAGGGGTAGGGGGTAGGGGTAGGGTGGGAAAAACTTGTCGACCTAACTTTTGACGAGAAAGACGATGGTAGCACTGGCGCATCGAAATTCGACACTTTGGAAAAAATTTTTCATTTTTACCGTACACAGTCACTCTGACACTTAGGATTTTTTCAACCTTTCCTAAAATCTTGTAACCGCTCTAACTTTTGAACGGCTGATCGGATTGACTCGCGCCAAAAAATGTCATAGGTTAGTTTTTCATCCTCTTTCGAATGCAACCCGAACGAACAAAATCCGTCCACTAGAAGCCGAGATAGCAGCTAGCTCTCCCGGGGGGGTAGGGGTAGGGGGTAGGGGTAGGGTGGGAAAAACTTGTCGACCTAACTTTTGACGAGAAAGACGATGGTAGCACTGGCGCATCGAAATTCGACACTTTGGAAAAAATTTTTCATTTTTACCGTACACAGTCACTCTGACACTTAGGATTTTTTCAACCTTTCCTAAAATCTTGTAACCGCTCTAACTTTTGAACGGCTGATCGGATTGACTCGCGCCAAAAAATGTCATAGGTTAGTTTTTCATCCTCTTTCGAATGCAACCCGAACGAACAAAATCCGTCCACTAGAAGCCGAGATAGCAGCTAGCTCTCCCGGGGGGGGTAGGGGTAGGGGGGTAGGGGTAGGGTGGGAAAAACTTGTCGACCTAACTTTTGACGAGAAAGACGATGGTAGCACTGGCGCATCGAAATTCGACACTTTGGAAAAAATTTTTCATTTTTACCGTACACAGTCACTCTGACACTTAGGATTTTTTCAACCTTTCCTAAAATCTTGTAACCGCTCTAACTTTTGAACGGCTGATCGGATTGACTCGCGCCAAAAAATGTCATAGGTTAGTTTTTCATCCTCTTTCGAATGCAACCCGAACGAACAAAATCCGTCCACTAGAAGCCGAGATAGCAGCTAGCTCTCCCGGGGGGGGTAGGGGTAGGGGGTAGGGGTAGGGTGGGAAAAACTTGTCGACCTAACTTTTGACGAGAAAGACGATGGTAGCACTGGCGCATCGAAATTCGACACTTTGGAAAAAATTTTTCATTTTTACCGTACACAGTCACTCTGACACTTAGGATTTTTTCAACCTTTCCTAAAATCTTGTAACCGCTCTAACTTTTGAACGGCTGATCGGATTGACTCGCGCCAAAAAATGTCATAGGTTAGTTTTTCATCCTCTTTCGAATGCAACCCGAACGAACAAAATCCGTCCACTAGAAGCCGAGATAGCAGCTAGCTCTCCCGGGGGGGTAGGGTAGGGGGGTAGGGGTAGGGTGGGAAAAACTTGTCGACCTAACTTTTGACGAGAAAGACGATGGTAGCACTGGCGCATCGAAATTCGACACTTTGGAAAAAATTTTTCATTTTTACCGTACACAGTCACTCTGACACTTAGGATTTTTTCAACCTTTCCTAAAATCTTGTAACCGCTCTAACTTTTGAACGGCTGATCGGATTGACTCGCGCCAAAAAATGTCATAGGTTAGTTTTTCATCCTCTTTCGAATGCAACCCGAACGAACAAAATCCGTCCACTAGAAGCCGAGATAGCAGCTAGCTCTCCCGGGGGGGGTAGGGGTAGGGGGTAGGGGTAGGGTGGGAAAAACTTGTCGACCTAACTTTTGACGAGAAAGACGATGGTAGCACTGGCGCATCGAAATTCGACACTTTGGAAAAAATTTTTCATTTTTACCGTACACAGTCACTCTGACACTTAGGATTTTTTCAACCTTTCCTAAAATCTTGTAACCGCTCTAACTTTTGAACGGCTGATCGGATTGACTCGCGCCAAAAAATGTCATAGGTTAGTTTTTCATCCTCTTTCGAATGCAACCCGAACGAACAAAATCCGTCCACTAGAAGCCGAGATAGCAGCTAGCTCTCCCGGGGGGGGTAGGGGTAGGGGGGTAGGGGTAGGGTGGGAAAAACTTGTCGACCTAACTTTTGACGAGAAAGACGATGGTAGCACTGGCGCATCGAAATTCGACACTTTGGAAAAAATTTTTCATTTTTACCGTACACAGTCACTCTGACACTTAGGATTTTTTCAACCTTTCCTAAAATCTTGTAACCGCTCTAACTTTTGAACGGCTGATCGGATTGACTCGCGCCAAAAAATGTCATAGGTTAGTTTTTCATCCTCTTTCGAATGCAACCCGAACGAACAAAATCCGTCCACTAGAAGCCGAGATAGCAGCTAGCTCTCCCGGGGGGGGTAGGGGTAGGGGGTAGGGGTAGGGTGGGAAAAACTTGTCGACCTAACTTTTGACGAGAAAGACGATGGTAGCACTGGCGCATCGAAATTCGACACTTTGGAAAAAATTTTTCATTTTTACCGTACACAGTCACTCTGACACTTAGGATTTTTTCAACCTTTCCTAAAATCTTGTAACCGCTCTAACTTTTGAACGGCTGATCGGATTGACTCGCGCCAAAAAATGTCATAGGTTAGTTTTTCATCCTCTTTCGAATGCAACCCGAACGAACAAAATCCGTCCACTAGAAGCCGAGATAGCAGCTAGCTCTCCCGGGGGGGGTAGGGGTAGGGGGTAGGGGTAGGGTGGGAAAAACTTGTCGACCTAACTTTTGACGAGAAAGACGATGGTAGCACTGGCGCATCGAAATTCGACACTTTGGAAAAAATTTTTCATTTTTACCGTACACAGTCACTCTGACACTTAGGATTTTTTCAACCTTTCCTAAAATCTTGTAACCGCTCTAACTTTTGAACGGCTGATCGGATTGACTCGCGCCAAAAAATGTCATAGGTTAGTTTTTCATCCTCTTTCGAATGCAACCCGAACGAACAAAATCCGTCCACTAGAAGCCGAGATAGCAGCTAGCTCTCCCGGGGGGGGTAGGGGTAGGGGGTAGGGGTAGGGTGGGAAAAACTTGTCGACCTAACTTTTGACGAGAAAGACGATGGTAGCACTGGCGCATCGAAATTCGACACTTTGGAAAAAATTTTTCATTTTTACCGTACACAGTCACTCTGACACTTAGGATTTTTTCAACCTTTCCTAAAATCTTGTAACCGCTCTAACTTTTGAACGGCTGATCGGATTGACTCGCGCCAAAAAATGTCATAGGTTAGTTTTTCATCCTCTTTCGAATGCAACCCGAACGAACAAAATCCGTCCACTAGAAGCCGAGATAGCAGCTAGCTCTCCCGGGGGGGGTAGGGGTAGGGGGTAGGGGTAGGGTGGGAAAAACTTGTCGACCTAACTTTTGACGAGAAAGACGATGGTAGCACTGGCGCATCGAAATTCGACACTTTGGAAAAAATTTTTCATTTTTACCGTACACAGTCACTCTGACACTTAGGATTTTTTCAACCTTTCCTAAAATCTTGTAACCGCTCTAACTTTTGAACGGCTGATCGGATTGACTCGCGCCAAAAAATGTCATAGGTTAGTTTTTCATCCTCTTTCGAATGCAACCCGAACGAACAAAATCCGTCCACTAGAAGCCGAGATAGCAGCTAGCTCTCCCGGGGGGGGTAGGGGTAGGGGGGTAGGGGTAGGGTGGGAAAAACTTGTCGACCTAACTTTTGACGAGAAAGACGATGGTAGCACTGGCGCATCGAAATTCGACACTTTGGAAAAAATTTTTCATTTTTACCGTACACAGTCACTCTGACACTTAGGATTTTTTCAACCTTTCCTAAAATCTTGTAACCGCTCTAACTTTTGAACGGCTGATCGGATTGACTCGCGCCAAAAAATGTCATAGGTTAGTTTTTCATCCTCTTTCGAATGCAACCCGAACGAACAAAATCCGTCCACTAGAAGCCGAGATAGCAGCTAGCTCTCCCGGGGGGGGTAGGGGTAGGGGGTAGGGGTAGGGTGGGAAAAACTTGTCGACCTAACTTTTGACGAGAAAGACGATGGTAGCACTGGCGCATCGAAATTCGACACTTTGGAAAAAATTTTTCATTTTTACCGTACACAGTCACTCTGACACTTAGGATTTTTTCAACCTTTCCTAAAATCTTGTAACCGCTCTAACTTTTGAACGGCTGATCGGATTGACTCGCGCCAAAAAATGTCATAGGTTAGTTTTTCATCCTCTTTCGAATGCAACCCGAACGAACAAAATCCGTCCACTAGAAGCCGAGATAGCAGCTAGCTCTCCCGGGGGGGTAGGGGTAGGGGGGTAGGGGTAGGGTGGGAAAAACTTGTCGACCTAACTTTTGACGAGAAAGACGATGGTAGCACTGGCGCATCGAAATTCGACACTTTGGAAAAAATTTTTCATTTTTACCGTACACAGTCACTCTGACACTTAGGATTTTTTCAACCTTTCCTAAAATCTTGTAACCGCTCTAACTTTTGAACGGCTGATCGGATTGACTCGCGCCAAAAAATGTCATAGGTTAGTTTTTCATCCTCTTTCGAATGCAACCCGAACGAACAAAATCCGTCCACTAGAAGCCGAGATAGCAGCTAGCTCTCCCGGGGGGGGGTAGGGGTAGGGGGGTAGGGGTAGGGTGGGAAAAACTTGTCGACCTAACTTTTGACGAGAAAGACGATGGTAGCACTGGCGCATCGAAATTCGACACTTTGGAAAAAATTTTTCATTTTTACCGTACACAGTCACTCTGACACTTAGGATTTTTTCAACCTTTCCTAAAATCTTGTAACCGCTCTAACTTTTGAACGGCTGATCGGATTGACTCGCGCCAAAAAATGTCATAGGTTAGTTTTTCATCCTCTTTCGAATGCAACCCGAACGAACAAAATCCGTCCACTAGAAGCCGAGATAGCAGCTAGCTCTCCCGGGGGGGGTAGGGGTAGGGGGTAGGGGTAGGGTGGGAAAAACTTGTCGACCTAACTTTTGACGAGAAAGACGATGGTAGCACTGGCGCATCGAAATTCGACACTTTGGAAAAAATTTTTCATTTTTACCGTACACAGTCACTCTGACACTTAGGATTTTTTCAACCTTTCCTAAAATCTTGTAACCGCTCTAACTTTTGAACGGCTGATCGGATTGACTCGCGCCAAAAAATGTCATAGGTTAGTTTTTCATCCTCTTTCGAATGCAACCCGAACGAACAAAATCCGTCCACTAGAAGCCGAGATAGCAGCTAGCTCTCCCGGGGGGGGTAGGGGTAGGGGGTAGGGGTAGGGTGGGAAAAACTTGTCGACCTAACTTTTGACGAGAAAGACGATGGTAGCACTGGCGCATCGAAATTCGACACTTTGGAAAAAATTTTTCATTTTTACCGTACACAGTCACTCTGACACTTAGGATTTTTTCAACCTTTCCTAAAATCTTGTAACCGCTCTAACTTTTGAACGGCTGATCGGATTGACTCGCGCCAAAAAATGTCATAGGTTAGTTTTTCATCCTCTTTCGAATGCAACCCGAACGAACAAAATCCGTCCACTAGAAGCCGAGATAGCAGCTAGCTCTCCCGGGGGGGTAGGGGTAGGGGGTAGGGGTAGGGTGGGAAAAACTTGTCGACCTAACTTTTGACGAGAAAGACGATGGTAGCACTGGCGCATCGAAATTCGACACTTTGGAAAAAATTTTTCATTTTTACCGTACACAGTCACTCTGACACTTAGGATTTTTTCAACCTTTCCTAAAATCTTGTAACCGCTCTAACTTTTGAACGGCTGATCGGATTGACTCGCGCCAAAAAATGTCATAGGTTAGTTTTTCATCCTCTTTCGAATGCAACCCGAACGAACAAAATCCGTCCACTAGAAGCCGAGATAGCAGCTAGCTCTCCCGGGGGGGTAGGGGTAGGGGTAGGGGTAGGGTGGGAAAAACTTGTCGACCTAACTTTTGACGAGAAAGACGATGGTAGCACTGGCGCATCGAAATTCGACACTTTGGAAAAAATTTTTCATTTTTACCGTACACAGTCACTCTGACACTTAGGATTTTTTCAACCTTTCCTAAAATCTTGTAACCGCTCTAACTTTTGAACGGCTGATCGGATTGACTCGCGCCAAAAAATGTCATAGGTTAGTTTTTCATCCTCTTTCGAATGCAACCCGAACGAACAAAATCCGTCCACTAGAAGCCGAGATAGCAGCTAGCTCTCCCGGGGGGGGTAGGGGTAGGGGGTAGGGGTAGGGTGGGAAAAACTTGTCGACCTAACTTTTGACGAGAAAGACGATGGTAGCACTGGCGCATCGAAATTCGACACTTTGGAAAAAATTTTTCATTTTTACCGTACACAGTCACTCTGACACTTAGGATTTTTTCAACCTTTCCTAAAATCTTGTAACCGCTCTAACTTTTGAACGGCTGATCGGATTGACTCGCGCCAAAAAATGTCATAGGTTAGTTTTTCATCCTCTTTCGAATGCAACCCGAACGAACAAAATCCGTCCACTAGAAGCCGAGATAGCAGCTAGCTCTCCCGGGGGGGGGTAGGGGTAGGGGGGTAGGGGTAGGGTGGGAAAAACTTGTCGACCTAACTTTTGACGAGAAAGACGATGGTAGCACTGGCGCATCGAAATTCGACACTTTGGAAAAAATTTTTCATTTTTACCGTACACAGTCACTCTGACACTTAGGATTTTTTCAACCTTTCCTAAAATCTTGTAACCGCTCTAACTTTTGAACGGCTGATCGGATTGACTCGCGCCAAAAAATGTCATAGGTTAGTTTTTCATCCTCTTTCGAATGCAACCCGAACGAACAAAATCCGTCCACTAGAAGCCGAGATAGCAGCTAGCTCTCCCGGGGGGGGTAGGGGTAGGGGGTAGGGGTAGGGTGGGAAAAACTTGTCGACCTAACTTTTGACGAGAAAGACGATGGTAGCACTGGCGCATCGAAATTCGACACTTTGGAAAAAATTTTTCATTTTTACCGTACACAGTCACTCTGACACTTAGGATTTTTTCAACCTTTCCTAAAATCTTGTAACCGCTCTAACTTTTGAACGGCTGATCGGATTGACTCGCGCCAAAAAATGTCATAGGTTAGTTTTTCATCCTCTTTCGAATGCAACCCGAACGAACAAAATCCGTCCACTAGAAGCCGAGATAGCAGCTAGCTCTCCCGGGGGGGGTAGGGGTAGGGGGGTCGGGTGGGAAAAACTTGTCGACCTAACTTTTGACGAGAAAGACGATGGTAGCACTGGCGCATCGAAATTCGACACTTTGGAAAAAATTTTTCATTTTTACCGTACACAGTCACTCTGACACTTAGGATTTTTTCAACCTTTCCTAAAATCTTGTAACCGCTCTAACTTTTGAACGGCTGATCGGATTGACTCGCGCCAAAAAATGTCATAGGTTAGTTTTTCATCCTCTTTCGAATGCAACCCGAACGAACAAAATCCGTCCACTAGAAGCCGAGATAGCAGCTAGCTCTCCCGGGGGGGGTAGGGGTAGGGGGGTAGGGGTAGGGTGGGAAAAACTTGTCGACCTAACTTTTGACGAGAAAGACGATGGTAGCACTGGCGCATCGAAATTCGACACTTTGGAAAAAATTTTTCATTTTTACCGTACACAGTCACTCTGACACTTAGGATTTTTTCAACCTTTCCTAAAATCTTGTAACCGCTCTAACTTTTGAACGGCTGATCGGATTGACTCGCGCCAAAAAATGTCATAGGTTAGTTTTTCATCCTCTTTCGAATGCAACCCGAACGAACAAAATCCGTCCACTAGAAGCCGAGATAGCAGCTAGCTCTCCCGGGGGGGTAGGGGTAGGGGGTAGGGGTAGGGTGGGAAAAACTTGTCGACCTAACTTTTGACGAGAAAGACGATGGTAGCACTGGCGCATCGAAATTCGACACTTTGGAAAAAATTTTTCATTTTTACCGTACACAGTCACTCTGACACTTAGGATTTTTTCAACCTTTCCTAAAATCTTGTAACCGCTCTAACTTTTGAACGGCTGATCGGATTGACTCGCGCCAAAAAATGTCATAGGTTAGTTTTTCATCCTCTTTCGAATGCAACCCGAACGAACAAAATCCGTCCACTAGAAGCCGAGATAGCAGCTAGCTCTCCCGGGGGGGTAGGGGTAGGGGGTAGGGGTAGGGTGGGAAAAACTTGTCGACCTAACTTTTGACGAGAAAGACGATGGTAGCACTGGCGCATCGAAATTCGACACTTTGGAAAAAATTTTTCATTTTTACCGTACACAGTCACTCTGACACTTAGGATTTTTTCAACCTTTCCTAAAATCTTGTAACCGCTCTAACTTTTGAACGGCTGATCGGATTGACTCGCGCCAAAAAATGTCATAGGTTAGTTTTTCATCCTCTTTCGAATGCAACCCGAACGAACAAAATCCGTCCACTAGAAGCCGAGATAGCAGCTAGCTCTCCCGGGGGGGGTAGGGGTAGGGGGGTAGGGGTAGGGTGAGAAAAACTTGTCGACCTAACTTTTGACGAGAAAGACGATGGTAGCACTGGCGCATCGAAATTCGACACTTTGGAAAAAATTTTTCATTTTTACCGTACACAGTCACTCTGACACTTAGGATTTTTTCAACCTTTCCTAAAATCTTGTAACCGCTCTAACTTTTGAACGGCTGATCGGATTGACTCGCGCCAAAAAATGTCATAGGTTAGTTTTTCATCCTCTTTCGAATGCAACCCGAACGAACAAAATCCGTCCACTAGAAGCCGAGATAGCAGCTAGCTCTCCCGGGGGGGTAGGGGTAGGGGGGTAGGGGTAGGGTGGGAAAAACTTGTCGACCTAACTTTTGACGAGAAAGACGATGGTAGCACTGGCGCATCGAAATTCGACACTTTGGAAAAAATTTTTCATTTTTACCGTACACAGTCACTCTGACACTTAGGATTTTTTCAACCTTTCCTAAAATCTTGTAACCGCTCTAACTTTTGAACGGCTGATCGGATTGACTCGCGCCAAAAAATGTCATAGGTTAGTTTTTCATCCTCTTTCGAATGCAACCCGAACGAACAAAATCCGTCCACTAGAAGCCGAGATAGCAGCTAGCTCTCCCGGGGGGGGTAGGGGTAGGGGGGTAGGGGTAGGGTGGGAAAAACTTGTCGACCTAACTTTTGACGAGAAAGACGATGGTAGCACTGGCGCATCGAAATTCGACACTTTGGAAAAAATTTTTCATTTTTACCGTACACAGTCACTCTGACACTTAGGATTTTTTCAACCTTTCCTAAAATCTTGTAACCGCTCTAACTTTTGAACGGCTGATCGGATTGACTCGCGCCAAAAAATGTCATAGGTTAGTTTTTCATCCTCTTTCGAATGCAACCCGAACGAACAAAATCCGTCCACTAGAAGCCGAGATAGCAGCTAGCTCTCCCGGGGGGGGTAGGGGTAGGGGGTAGGGGTAGGGTGGGAAAAACTTGTCGACCTAACTTTTGACGAGAAAGACGATGGTAGCACTGGCGCATCGAAATTCGACACTTTGGAAAAAATTTTTCATTTTTACCGTACACAGTCACTCTGACACTTAGGATTTTTTCAACCTTTCCTAAAATCTTGTAACCGCTCTAACTTTTGAACGGCTGATCGGATTGACTCGCGCCAAAAAATGTCATAGGTTAGTTTTTCATCCTCTTTCGAATGCAACCCGAACGAACAAAATCCGTCCACTAGAAGCCGAGATAGCAGCTAGCTCTCCCGGGGGGGGTAGGGGTAGGGGGGGTAGGGTGGGAAAAACTTGTCGACCTAACTTTTGACGAGAAAGACGATGGTAGCACTGGCGCATCGAAATTCGACACTTTGGAAAAAATTTTTCATTTTTACCGTACACAGTCACTCTGACACTTAGGATTTTTTCAACCTTTCCTAAAATCTTGTAACCGCTCTAACTTTTGAACGGCTGATCGGATTGACTCGCGCCAAAAAATGTCATAGGTTAGTTTTTCATCCTCTTTCGAATGCAACCCGAACGAACAAAATCCGTCCACTAGAAGCCGAGATAGCAGCTAGCTCTCCCGGGGGGGGTAGGGGTAGGGGGGTAGGGGTAGGGTGGGAAAAACTTGTCGACCTAACTTTTGACGAGAAAGACGATGGTAGCACTGGCGCATCGAAATTCGACACTTTGGAAAAAATTTTTCATTTTTACCGTACACAGTCACTCTGACACTTAGGATTTTTTCAACCTTTCCTAAAATCTTGTAACCGCTCTAACTTTTGAACGGCTGATCGGATTGACTCGCGCCAAAAAATGTCATAGGTTAGTTTTTCATCCTCTTTCGAATGCAACCCGAACGAACAAAATCCGTCCACTAGAAGCCGAGATAGCAGCTAGCTCTCCCGGGGGGGGTAGGGGTAGGGGGTAGGGGTAGGGTGGGAAAAACTTGTCGACCTAACTTTTGACGAGAAAGACGATGGTAGCACTGGCGCATCGAAATTCGACACTTTGGAAAAAATTTTTCATTTTTACCGTACACAGTCACTCTGACACTTAGGATTTTTTCAACCTTTCCTAAAATCTTGTAACCGCTCTAACTTTTGAACGGCTGATCGGATTGACTCGCGCCAAAAAATGTCATAGGTTAGTTTTTCATCCTCTTTCGAATGCAACCCGAACGAACAAAATCCGTCCACTAGAAGCCGAGATAGCAGCTAGCTCTCCCGGGGGGGGTAGGGGTAGGGGTAAGGGTGGGAAAAACTTGTCGACCTAACTTTTGACGAGAAAGACGATGGTAGCACTGGCGCATCGAAATTCGACACTTTGGAAAAAATTTTTCATTTTTACCGTACACAGTCACTCTGACACTTAGGATTTTTTCAACCTTTCCTAAAATCTTGTAACCGCTCTAACTTTTGAACGGCTGATCGGATTGACTCGCGCCAAAAAATGTCATAGGTTAGTTTTTCATCCTCTTTCGAATGCAACCCGAACGAACAAAATCCGTCCACTAGAAGCCGAGATAGCAGCTAGCTCTCCCGGGGGGGGTAGGGGTAGGGGGGTAGGGGTAGGGTGGGAAAAACTTGTCGACCTAACTTTTGACGAGAAAGACGATGGTAGCACTGGCGCATCGAAATTCGACACTTTGGAAAAAATTTTTCATTTTTACCGTACACAGTCACTCTGACACTTAGGATTTTTTCAACCTTTCCTAAAATCTTGTAACCGCTCTAACTTTTGAACGGCTGATCGGATTGACTCGCGCCAAAAAATGTCATAGGTTAGTTTTTCATCCTCTTTCGAATGCAACCCGAACGAACAAAATCCGTCCACTAGAAGCCGAGATAGCAGCTAGCTCTCCCGGGGGGGGGTAGGGGTAGGGGGGTAGGGGTAGGGTGGGAAAAACTTGTCGACCTAACTTTTGACGAGAAAGACGATGGTAGCACTGGCGCATCGAAATTCGACACTTTGGAAAAAATTTTTCATTTTTACCGTACACAGTCACTCTGACACTTAGGATTTTTTCAACCTTTCCTAAAATCTTGTAACCGCTCTAACTTTTGAACGGCTGATCGGATTGACTCGCGCCAAAAAATGTCATAGGTTAGTTTTTCATCCTCTTTCGAATGCAACCCGAACGAACAAAATCCGTCCACTAGAAGCCGAGATAGCAGCTAGCTCTCCCGGGGGGGGTGGGGGTTGGGGTTGGGGTAGGGTGGGAAAAACTTGTCGACCTAACTTTTGACGAGAAAGACGATGGTAGCACTGGCGCATCGAAATTCGACACTTTGGAAAAAATTTTTCATTTTTACCGTACACAGTCACTCTGACACTTAGGATTTTTTCAACCTTTCCTAAAATCTTGTAACCGCTCTAACTTTTGAACGGCTGATCGGATTGACTCGCGCCAAAAAATGTCATAGGTTAGTTTTTCATCCTCTTTCGAATGCAACCCGAACGAACAAAATCCGTCCACTAGAAGCCGAGATAGCAGCTAGCTCTCCCCTGGG
>CAJQUW010006152.1:0-124625 GCA_907163375.1 Prostheceraeus crozeri | reverse complement strand
AAAACTTTTGTACGATACTGACCAAGAGCTTGCTCACTAGCGAAGAGAGAAATCCTGTGATGTTGTTGCATGTGATGCATGAATGTCCTCTACCTCATTCCATTCATCAGTTCTGCTTGTCTCTATCACGGCAGACGAAACATTGCAAACATTGGGACGCAGAGAGGTTTCAACAAGGATTACCATTGCCCACGTCCCCCGTGCAGCTACGGACTTCACCGCTGTCTCGAAATCACCCACAGGGAAGTATCACACACCGAAAATCGTTGTTGCAACCGTCCATGACTTGATCGCCAGACATGAAAACCGGTGGAGTTGGTAAAGGAGGTTGACAACTTTGATCCCAAGCTTGATTAGCAAGCCGTAGAGAGCTTGATTCACCAGCGTTTTGCAATGGAGATGTTTAGAGGCCACCCATGACAAGATAGCTAAGACTCAACCGATTGGCGTTCAAAGTGCTACGTTGAGAACTGTGTCAAATGCCAACATGAGACATGAGTTGTCCCAGCGGTTACGGTCTAAACTATGACACACTCCCTTGCCACACTTATCACTACGGCATCGTCCGCCGTCCCGAAGGAACACCCTGTCAGTGGAATATTACAGCAAAACTCTCCGTGTCTTGCTCGCTTCAGTGAAAAGCTGCTTATACCATGAGAAGACTGGCTCAGACATCATTAAAAATCATCTAGTTGACTTCAGCAGGGTGGAAAACCCCAGAAAACCTCCAAAACTAGTGAATTTAAATTTTCAACTTTTTAGCACTACTTACAACATTTTATAAGTAGTCTATCACTTAGAGCAGGTCAATAGCAACCGAACCTTTTTTGAATCAAGTCAAACGGACTTGTAGAAGCAAAGTTACAAGCCTTTAAAGTTTTGGAGTCTTTTATGGCCTGGAGACGAAGGCCATCTCCTGGCGAACCTCTAAGTCTGACGCCTTAGCTGAGTTCAGCAATGAAATTTTCTAAGTCGGTTTCTTACAGAAACCCGGAATTTGGAATGTCCGAAGCTATCATCGGAGCTCAGAGAGACGACCTACCTCTGACAGTCGTTTCTCCTCTAAATGACAAGTCTCTCTCGGTTCCCAGCTTATATAGTGTGTGGCGATCAGCTGATGACGTAACACCCATCCTCCAAAAACTTTAAACCCGTCTATCTCCGGTTCTAGTGCTCCGATTGACTCCAAATTTTGAGTGTCACGTTTTCTCGCTCTCCCCTTTCATTTAAGACATCCTCGACCCTCTACGATGACCAGAAGCCGAGATGAAAAAACTCTGTCGTTTTTTCAAAAAGTTCCAAAATCTTGGAAAATGCACAAAAACTCGATTTTTAACAGGCTCTCATTTGGAAACGGAGCCTGTCACGCATCTGAAAAGAGGAGATCTAGAGAACAAAGTGCGGTCTTGCCGCTAAAAGAAACCCGAGCTCTTCATTCACTTCCAATCCTCCACAATTCATCGTCCAAGTTGGCAAAAAAAAAAAAAAAAGCGACATTTCACATTTGGACTTGAAAAAATCCTAAGTGTCGAGACCACCGTAGTGAAAATTTTCGAAAAAATTTTTTGGACGAATTTCAACCTGAAACCTTGATAGAAGTTTGTTTCACATGATTCTGAACAACTTTGGTCTTTTCGACCAATTTGGTCAGTTGAGTCGTCGGGGGGGGGGGGGGCGGTTTTTTCACCGAAACTTCACCGACCCAACTTTTGACGACAAACACGATGGGATGGGTCTCGGAACTCAATTCCAACATTTTGAAAAATTTTTTTTTTTTTCATGAAAAAATCCTAAGTGTCGAGACCACCGTAGTGAAAATTTTCGAAAAAATTTTTTGGACGAATTTCAACCTGAAACCTTGATAGAAGTTTGTTTCACATGATTCTGAACAACTTTGGTCTTTTCAACCAATTTGGTCAGTTGAGTCGTTGGGGGGGGGGGCGGTTTTTTCACCGAAACTTCACCGACCCAACTTTTGACGACAAACACGATGGGATGGGTCTCGGAACTCCATTCCAACATTTTGAAATTTTTTTTTTTTCACGAAAAAAATCCTAAGTGTCGAGACCACTGTAGTGAAAATTTTCGAAAAAATTTTTTGGACGAATTTCAACCTGAAACCTTGATAGAAGTTTGTTTCACATGATTCTGAACAACTTTGGTCTTTTCAACCAATTTGGTCAGTTGAGTCGTTGGGGGGGGGGGGCGGTTTTTTCACCGAAACTTCACCGACCCAACTTTTGACGACAAACACGATGGGATGGGTCTCGGAGCTCAATTCCAACATTTTGAAAAATTTTTTTTTTTTTTTTTCACGAAAAAATCCTAAGTGTCGAGACCACCGTAGTGAAAATTTTCGAAAAAATTTTTTGGACGAATTTCAACCTGAAACCTTGATAGAAGTTTGTTTCACATGATTCTGAACAACTTTGGTCTTTTCGACCAATTTGGTCAGTTGAGTCGTTGGGGGGGGGGGGGCGGTTTTTTCACCGAAACTTCACCGACCCAACTTTTGACGACAAACACGATGGGATGGGTCTCGGAGCTCAATTCCAACATTTTGAAAAATTTTTTTTTTTTTTTTCACGAAAAAATCCTAAGTGTCGAGACCACCGTAGTGAAAATTTTCGAAAAAATTTTTTGGACGAATTTCAACCTGAAACCTTGATAGAAGTTTGTTTCACATGATTCTGAACAACTTTGGTCTTTTCGACCAATTTGGTCAGTTGAGTCGTTGGGGGGGGGGGGGCGGTTTTTTCACCGAAACTTCACCGACCCAACTTTTGACGACAAACACGATGGGATGGGTCTCGGAGCTCAATTCCAACATTTTGAAAAATTTTTTTTTTTTCACGAAAAAATCCTAAGTGTCGAGACCACCGTAGTGAAAATTTTCGAAAAAATTTTTTGGACGAATTTCAACCTGAAACCTTGATAGAAGTTTGTTTCACATGATTCTGAACAACTTTGGTCTTTTCGACCAATTTGGTCAGTTGAGTCGTTGGGGGGGGGGGGGGGCGGTTTTTTCACCGAAACTTCACCGACCCAACTTTTGACGACAAACACGATGGGATGGGTCTCGGAACTCCATTCCAACATTTTGAAAAATTTTTTTTTTCATGAAAAAATCCTAAGTGTCGAGACCACTGTAGTGAAAATTTTCGAAAAAATTTTTTGGACGAATTTCAACCTGAAACCTTGATAGAAGTTTGTTTCACATGATTCTGAACAACTTTGGTCTTTTCGACCAATTTGGTCAGTTGAGTCGTTGGGGGGGGGGGGGGGGGTCAGCGAAATTTGATGAAAAATGTTTTGGTGACGGTCCCAGGTCGAAATTCCACACTTTGGAAAATTTTCAAATTTTTACCCATACAAAGTCACTCTGACACTTAGGATTTTTTCAGGTAAGCGAGCTCCGACCTAAAATCTTGTAACCGCTCTAACTTTTGAACGAAGACAGATAGGAACAAGCCGATTGTTTCACTGAATTTGTCTCACTCTTAGCTTTCAAACGAGCTATCGCACGACAAAATCCGTCCACTAGAAGCCAACATCGAAGCAAGCTGTCCAGAGGGGGGGGGGGGCGGTTTTCTCCTCACGGACCCATTCCTCCCAACACATCCTTGGCCATGTCCCTCACACTGCATTTCACATTTTGCACTTGCAGCCGCCTGATGACTCCGCCTTTCACCATTTGCACTTGCGTTCAGCCTGATGACTCAGCCTTTCACAATTTGCACTTGCGTTCAGCCTGATGACTCAGCATTTCACAATTTGCACTTGATTTTGCCATGTGCTTACTACTGAGATATACGAGGAGTACATATTCAGGAGTCAGGATAGTGTTTTTTAATATGCTTTTGAATGCGTTATATTTTTGAACTATACTTGAGTTTCGGCAATTAATGAGCATGTTATAGAGCAAGCTAGGTGATTGGCACTCGATGCTTTATTCAAAGCGAGCGCAGATTAAGAAAAGTGAACCAGTTATCTTGCGGTCTATGCATGGTTTGCTACATGTATAAAGGTGAATGCAAAGGTTTGTAATGCTCTCAATAAATTAAGTAGCTCTGCCATAAAATGGCATAATATGAAATGCAACTTAGTTAACCTACGAGCAACAAGTTACAACAGCTTTTGAGATTGCTGAAACATCTAGTAGGCAGTTGTTCAGTGGAAAAGACATGATGAACTGCTGTTATTAAATAAGGCAAAACCTCAATGAATGTAGGCCCTATATAAAAACTAAAAACTCAAAAATCGATGCAGGCCCTATTTTGTTTTAAAAGCATTTTACATATGCTGTACATGGTTTTTAAAACTATGTACCCCAAATACTATACCTTTTCACTTTTAGAGACGATTACGTGATGCTGCTACACAAGAAGAGTCAATTTGTTTGGAGAAGTCAAGAAAATCACTGCTTCAAGAAATTGACTCAATTTGACTACAAGCACTCTACTCGACATTTGCCAACAGTGGACAAAACACCACAACACGTGTTTGCGAAAGTGATTGCAGCACAGATAAAGCAGCAAAATCACTAAAACTCTTCCAGAAAACTCGTACAACTCCGCACCAGCAAATAATGCTTCGTAAAAGAATATTGAAGCAAGACAAACCCTTCTGTCTACTCATCTCCACGGCGCCCCCTCTGCAAATCTAATCGCAGAGTACAAAGCATCTTTTCTCCTGCACGTACACATACACACTACATCGCACCTGCGTGCTGGCTGGCCCCGTCAGGTGTGCAGAGCTCATTCGTCGCTTACTATTAAAACTACTGAAATTGCTAAAGCGTTTTTTTAGTCATTTTCATTATCATCATAAATAGTAATTAACTTACCAGTCTCCCGACAGCATTATTATGTAACTTCATCATAGCGAGGCCTGGGTTGCGACGCATTGTACGTCTTTCGTATGAATCAATGAATCGACGTGCAAAGGCATCACCAAAATGGATATTGTCCGAACATCCAGACCATCGATGCTTTTTGCTGTGTTTTACATCATAAATAGTTCGATCACAGCCACAACTAGCATGTACTCCAGTACTACACGCTCGAGTCACAGAATATGAAACTCCTGCTGAAGTGACAGCTAGTACATATGCTGCTTCCTTTGTACCTGAAGAGGAAGATAATTTATCACACATTACATCTTGACATTGTTTAGAATAGCCTACAATAGTTTGACGCTTCTCGGCTGCTGTCAATAATTACGTTGTTGTTTTAGAAAAAGCAATGGTTTTTTTGACATCATGCGCGCATGTTGCAGACTTCTGCAGCAGACATGTGCACATTTATGAAGCCTACTCATTGTAATCGCACCTAGACCTATGATTGTCAATGAGCCTGAATTTTCCGACCCGGCCCAGATTGTCAAGAAAAACTGAATCGAAATTTAAAATCATAACTAGACATTTTGGCGGATTAGGGACTACATTTGTCGATTAACCATGCCTCTAAAACATTCGGAAGTTGTAGCTAGTCAACTTTGAAAGAATATACGAGTATGTAGTTAACCGACGAATAGCCTGAAGATTTTTAAAGTATTTTTGTTGATGTATTCAGCATTTTCGAGGAATGTGTGCAGGTGTCACGTTAAGAATAATGCTCTGAAACATTTAAGAGATCTGATTTTCCGATGAATTTCGACGATTAAAGTCGTTTTTGCTGATCCAATCCCTCCATAAGGGCTCTGCAGTTGCATTAGTTATAAAACCTCTCTCTGAAATCAAGTGCGCTAATTAAGAAAAAGTGACTGAATTAAAAAGTTACTAATTTTCGACCTAGCAACAATATAATGTAACGAGTTTCTTACATAGCGCATACTTTAAATCTTATGCATTTACGAATATCTGTTTAAGTCGGTACAGGGTGATTAGCAGCTTGATATGTAAATCCCAAAGGTAAAATGTCATTTGGCTACTGAGTGAGAAAGGGTAATAATTCAATGGCGGCAAATTCGATTTTAGTGAAAGTGAACAGTTAGTTGAATTTTCACTTTGTTGCAGTAAGTTATTCAGTAAGGGTCATAGTTAGAAGACAACCAATGTATGGGTTATAATAAAGAGTAGATTAGGGTTATATATATCTAGATCGTTTATAACTGTCTTTTATTGTGCTTAATGACTTCATAAGATTGTATAAAAAAATTTATACAAGTATGAAAAAAGTGTCATGACATCGATGTATCGACACATTTCGATATTCTTCTTTACAATTGACATGAAAAATTATAGGGCCTTCATTTGTTTCATTTTGTAAGCTATTAAGATATTCTAGGCGTCGTGTTATTAACTTACATAGAGTCGCGTTTACATTTCAACGAGCAAATGAAGTTGTGCATTGAATATCCTTTTTGGCTTCTTCTTCGAGACGATACTCGTATTTCTTGCTGTTCATAGCAATTTGAAAAAAATAGAGCAATGCAAAGTTTCTACATCCATCCTGCCAACTTCTCGAACCTTCCAGAGATAATTCATCGATGCATAGTAAAACTTAAACGGCACAAATAGTACAACTATTCTTCAGATCCATTCACACCTGACGCGGCGCGTTAAACCAAAGTACCTGTTCTCACCGAACTGGGTGGCAAGGGGTGGGAGAGTGGAATGTCACACACTAATGAAATATGCAACTACAAATCCCATAATATCATTATGGACACTTCTTATTGCTAAATAATTCACATATTCACATTCCTTGTGCTACATGCATTCGAATGAGCACAAACAAGACACCATAATATTATGACTTTTTCCCGAGATAATTAAATGACGTACTCAGTTTTCAAAAATTTATATGAAAACAGATGCAACATTTCAAGCGTAATGATTCGAAAATGATACCTACACATTCTCGAGGAAATACAAAAACTTTTGCATTATATTTACGAGCGTGAACAAAGTTTGATGTAATCAGGTTATCAGATCTGCAAGTTTTATCAGACGAGAACAGTTTGTTATGAATTAAAGTGTTGCTAGGGGCCACAGAAATAAATAGTTTATCTGAAGTGGACTAGAAAGGACATTGACTCAATGTCGTTGCACAATCCGGGGAACTAAGTTGGAGCATCAACCGCCGATGAGAAGCTTACAGTAGAATTACACATGTTACTGATTGCAACCCAATGATTCAGCCGTTGACAGGTGTATCTAAATGAAAATGCGTGCGATTTTTGTGCCACTATTGTGTATTGCATGAAGCTTTACTTCCATTCTAGAGGTTTTATTGCTATCAATTTCTATGCTAGGGGTAGTCTATTTTAAAGCCATATCCGACTAACTGTATGATGAGTTTTACCAACGGTGTAGAAAAAATGAGCAATCTGAGAAGAGCACTGAGAGTTCAGGATTATATGGCGACAAAAAGGCATTTCTAGCTGTTAATTTTCGCTGAGTAAATCCGATTATACAGATATTATTCTCTTGAGCATCAATATCTGTAAGTTGTGGTTGTCGCATGAAGGAGTAAATATCAGATCATATATTTCACTGCCACCACTTTATAAAAACCAAGTGTAGTCAATCATTTTGTTAAGCTGTCAACACAATTATAAGCTATATCGACTGTTGTCATGCACTGCGATGAGCGATGTAATACAAGCGAGCATTTTCAAGGAGAAGCAAAGCAGACTCCACCATCATCTTCTTCGTGAAATTTCCTTTTAACTATAGCATGTTACAACCGTTTCAACAAATTTGATTAAAAATTCTACGAGCTACATCATATAAACGATACGTAGCGTTTTCATGACTTCACCGAAATATTTGAGGAGTGACGAACAGTTACAGACAGATGAAAAAGACAGACATCGCTAAAGTTATTTTTTCCAATTGTAAACAAAGTACGGCATACTTTTCAATGATTGACATTGCAAATCAATCGTTGGAATATGAGCATTGCTATAAACCAGGCTTGCCGTGGGAATTGATTTTGAATTCCCATCCTATTCCCACGGGGTTTTTGATGGGAATCCCATGGGAATTCCCATTCCCACGGGATTTTTCAGTATTTCCCATCAGAATTCCCATGGCTCATTACTCTTCCTATATACGGTTTATGGTTCTCTTCTTTGGGACTACAAGTCGATTAACGGATTTTCGTAATTGAATTGATGAGATTAAGCGCTTTTAGTTGACCTATCTTTTGGATTAAAAAGTATTGTCATATCAATCTATTTTATTTTGTAATTTCCAAAAATTGCAAGTTTTACTAATTATCAAAATTATCTATCATTTTGTTTCAGGGATTAGTCAATCAATAAAGACGACTTCATCGAAATAGTCTTCGATTACATATAGGCCTATACATACACATATTCGCATGTCTATTCACTCTGATTCACTTCATGCGGTGCCGTACTTGTGATGAACATGGCAAACTTCTAGCTCATCGCAATATCATATTTAAGTTTACAATACAAGTACAGTGCCTGTATACAAGCAAGGAAGTCAATACTTCGCCTACGCATATTTCTATGACTTATCAACAGAAAACAACTACTGATTTATGAATATGTGATAATACGCTCGCTCGCATCCCATGTATTTAGGTACGGTGTAATTCCAATTCTATCTAACTTTGATGATAAAGCCACAAATGCAAAAAGACAAATTTATATTCGAGAAACAAACGTTCATTGAAAATTTGTCCAAGGATTGACAAACGTTGCTGCTAAAAAGGCATCAAACATTAAAAAATATCAATGGATTGATGAAAGCTATATTATAAAAACTCTCCAATGTAGGCCCTATTATGTATAAAGGCCTACGAATGACAGTACTACAATCTAAGAATAGCAGATCTTCAATAAATAATCAATGGACTAACAACCGTTACTTTGAGACCCGCGTGATGCCGAATGAAGACCATCGATGGATTAACAAGCGTCACTTTGAAAACCATCAAGGCAAAAGCAAATACTCAAGAAAATATCAATGGATTAACAAACAAAATGAGGGTATAAAAACAATCATGAGAATAGCAGATACTGAAGTAAAATATCAATGGATTAACAAACGCAAAACGCTGCCATGCGGCAATGAAGGCTATCAAGAGAATAGCTGATGCACTAGAAAAATGTCAATGGATTAACAAACGTTGTTATGAAATATTTCAAATGAATAACAAATGTTCATGCAAACCTAGGAACTGAATTATAATAGTCTCTAACTTACAAGCATATTTTGTGTAAATCATACCGCTGAGTTTGTCAGGCTTGAGCCTTTTTCGAAGCTTTGATAAGAGAATCCCCGCCTCGCTGAATAGTCTTTCTACAGAAGCCGATGACACTGGGGTGGAAAAAAGAATTTTTGCACACTTTGACAAAAGTCTCATTTGTGGTCCTTTCTCTCTCCAAAAATCCTTGGTCGGATGTCTGGAGGCCACACGAATGGTCTCAAAAAGCAACATTTCTGTTTCAAGTTGTTCATGAAGCGAAGTCTTCATGCGCTTTGGGCGTGGAGCAAACAATGTCTCAAACGGATCGCTGGATGTCGAGGGCTCACGTTCCTGGTTATCACTGACTTTGTCCGTGGGGATATCAGATATATGCATTGAATCAAGCAGCTGATTCAAATAGTTCACAACACTCGATTTGAATCCTTGCATCTCCTGCTCCGATTCATTCATGAACACCTGCAATTCTCAGGTCTTTTTGCTGGAATATCTAAGAGTTTTCACCATATCCAAAACCGTGTTGCAGACATCAATGCCTGACAAATGACAAGTCGCTTTTGCAAATGATGAACCACAATATGGCCACAGCTTCTTTCTCATCTGGTTTCGTAGAAGGCAGCAAGTCTCCCGAGCGATGGCAGGCACTTTTTCACTAATCTGCATTTGGAACAAGTGAATATCCAAAGTAAGATAGTTCAGGTAAGATAGATGAGAAGTTGGCTCATCAACCTCAACTCTGTCAAAGAAGCACTTGACGGCTTCCATAATATCCAACAGAGATTTCAGTGAAGGTAAAGGTGGCAAATTGTCAGATACATGACAGTCTTCTTCTGACAGAAATACAGTGTAGTTGTCCACCGCAGATCGAAGTCGAGAATGTTGAAAGCGCCATGGGCGAGTCGTGCTTTTATCAGGAATAGCACGCTTCAGTCGCTTCGCATTTTGGTCGCGTACATTATAGAAAGATTCCACAGAAGTCAGATTAGACAGCATGCCACTTAGTAATTCTGGTGGAGACTTCTCGAAAACGTCTCTGACACAAGTCGACAAGGCATGTTCGGTACAACCAATTCTACCACCCAAGTTCAGCGTCGTTGGATAACGGCCGTCGAACGCTGCGACCATTTTCGGTTCGTTGTCACTAACTATAAAGATGGGTTGAGAGAGCTCACCCTGTTTTTCATCATCCGGTGACTTAATGCATTCTTCGAGAATTTTGAAAGTGAACGAAGCGTCGTGTGGTACATCATCCAAATCACAAATCTTAAGTGGATAACTGAACCAACGCCAATCTTTATCGAGTCCACAAGCAAAAATAGCAAAATAAGAAAGTTGATGTTCATGTCTTCCAGACCAAAAATCAATCATGCATGATACACCAGCATCCGGATCGTTGAGACTGTTTCTAAAATGATGTTGCAACTTCGCATGGGATTGCTCTCCCTCAGTCATTAACCCCGATGAAATGTAAGTTCGTCCGATGGAATAGTCATTGATCTTGTTGTTTCTGTGCGTTACCGAAGAAGCGAAGTTTGCGCAAGCAGATGCAATTTGAGCCATGGCGTTGATGGACTCAGTCGGATAGGCACAAACAAGCTTCACTACATGCTGCTGCCATTGTTCTTTTGCTTCTTTCGGAAGAGGAGGCTTGCTTGTTGATGGAGCACACTGAAAACTTCGGTGAATGGTGAGTTGATTGGACGTCGAGGTCGCCGGTGCGCAGTTTTTCTCGAGATGGCGCTTTATTGCACTGACCCCACTCTGGTTGACCCACTGTCCTCTTGTCTTCTTAAACCAAAGAAACAATTTCTTACAGGCATCACAATAAAGGAAAGGGGCCAACAATGGTTTCTTGTCGTCTCCTGAGCTCTCGGCAACCGGTGATATGTCCACTTGCACGGCCTTTATCCTCGAATCAAGATTGGCACTACCACTGGTTAATGACTTCGGTGGCGGAACAAAAGATACACGAGCAGCAGAAATGTGCTGCTGCAGAGTTTTTTTGTCTACTTCGAAGAACTTGTTCGAAGACATCGCAGCGACGACCTGCCTCAGAGTGGGAACTGAAGTTGCAGACGATTATAATTACATCATATAGCTCGGTTCCTCTTCGGTCTGCAGCCTAATGAATCATCGCCAAGCGTCAATCAGGGGAAAAGAATGTTTTGCGAGCTCACATTCCCTCACTTGAATTGTCAAAATTTGCGTAAGTGAAATTGATCATGCAGCGCACGGGGCGAGAGAATCGGTCGGTCACTGACATGGATACTGATTCTCCTGCCGTCGGTTGACGATGCGAATTGACAGACAGCCTCAACAGATAATTACATAATCCAGGTTCTCTCTCTCTCATTCAAGACCGCTATTAGTCTTCTTATAAGATTGATAAGCCAAGAAAAGAATTGTTATGATGATGGTTACCGACCCGTGTTTCGTCACCCTGACAGAATCATGCTTTTTTCAGACAAGGACAGCCTGCTTACTGTAGACACACCTATAAATGTTGTATCTTCACTTCAATCTGTGCCTCATTCATGGGCGGCTTCGCCTAGTCATCCAGTAAGATGAGTGCAACTACAGCCTGCATTCTCGCTTTCTCACAACCTTTGCAAACCAAAAAAGAGTTGATACTTTCAAATAAGATTTAAATTTATCTTATTTTGGTGATCAAAATTTTCATTTAATTCCATGGGATTCCCATGACCTGAAGCAAGATTCCCATCTCATGGGAATTCTCATTCCCACGGCAAGCCTGCTATAAACTGTATAATTTTGCGATAATTGATGATTTGATACTTCACATTTGTAAAAAATAGGATCTTTAAGGACACATATATTATTAAATACACATTTTCATTCATAGGATGACAGCCAGGCACAGGTGACAGATCATGAAATAGAATTGACGCTCGGATTGACTTTTTAGTACGTAGCTCACAAAATGACCTTCATTAACTTACATTGTCTATTCAATAGTAATCGGGAGTATCACTCTATTGAAGATTATCACATAAGTTGAGAACGATAACAAATTTCTCATCTTTGTTTTCGATACTCATTCTGTATGACCGTTTGTCTACAAATACATTCATGGATTCGAATTCATAGTTGATAGAGCATGAAAGTGTATTGTTAAGGAATTTCGATGTGCAATTGGTCATATTGTCCTCACAGAGGGTCAGAATTGTCGGATAGCTATGTCGAAAGTTAGTCATTTCTCTTCACGTTCATCTGGCAACCTGTGGTGTCAGGCTAGAGCAAGACGCGAGGCGGCTTGGCGCGGGTTGGATTTTCCTATCTCGCAAGCAGACAGCGTTCCATTTCAGAATTTTTTCTGAAATTACTTGGATGCGTGGTCCCGTGCGTCGCTGTGTGAACCGCCCCATAGATTTGTTAAGGTTCTGAATGAAAATTCTAGACACGAGAGACGCGCCAGAATGGACCTTTAAAGTACCGCCATCGAACATTGACAATAATCGAATGCATCGTCTCCCTGACTCTCTCTCTAGTGAGGGTGATAACTACGCAGCTGAAGTTGTTCAATCAATTAAATGCCATTATTTTTGTTTAGTGGACGAGTCAAATTCTTCATTGTCAATGAATCTTGAATTTCGCTTAATGAATCTTCAATCTTATATCCGATGATATTTTTGTGTAGTGAAAGTGTGACATGAGTGAAGTATATAGCATGATGTATTCGTAGGAAAATCGTCTGTTATCTCGGTTCACAACTGACATAACAGAGGGCCCATGAGTTAGCCGCAGCAAATTCCAGCTATTATTTGAAGTTTCTAGAGGTATATGATCAGCTATTTTGGATAAAAATAGTTTTTTTAATAGCAACAATATCAAAAAAATGTGTCATAATCACATAAAAGAAAACTTGGCCGAAATGAAATATTCCTATACCTGGTGCTGGCGTATACAAAAGCTTCTCAAACAGTTGAATGTATTATATCTTTGGCAAAACCAAACGAATTTACAGATAGGTGAGAGAAAATGCAAGTCCATTGTCAAAACGCGATTTGGGCAGAGCAACAGAGCACTTTAAAAATGAATGGACAGAAGGTGCTAAGAAGAGTCAAACCGGAATGGACTATTTAGAATTAACGCAATATGATTGTTAGCTGAAGCACTACTTTACCCTCAATTTTAATCAAAAAGGTGCAAGAACACTGCTAAAGTTGAGATGTGGAAACCATGATCTAATGGTAAGAATATGCAGTTATAAAATAAATTTGCCTTTGAAGATCGAATCTACAATTTGTGCACTGACCAAAAGATGGAAACAATATTACATATCATTTGTGAGTGCACCTTGTACAATGATATCAGAACACGTTTTATACCGTTCTGTATTGATATTTCTAAATACGATTTCTCTGACAAGATGCAGAAGCTAAATGCAGGTAGTTTATTGAATTTAGCGAAATATATCAGAATGGCCAATTACATCAGAACAATAAAGAAATCAGATGGGTACTTGTTAGAGGATTAATATTCACATGCATCGTATTTAGAGAGATTATCGACGATCAGTCTATATCATTTTCGTGCTGAGCAAGGAGGTCCGGAGCAATGAGTAATTTTACATGGTTAAAAACGTGTGATTTTCATCTAAATTACAGGTAAGTTGAACCTTGATTGTCATTTATTTACTTTAAACTATGTAATGATGATAAAAAAGATGCTTTTTTCTGCTCCGGACCTCATGTTCAATAAATAATTATAATCATGCGTAGCAAATCGGATAGGCAAGGCATTTATTAATCTTGATGCTTAAATATAGCACACATAAACTTCATTTTGCGTTTATGTTATCCAACTAATATCTCGTGACCATTATTAGACATTGATACATGCAGTGATGAATGATTGTACATTTGCAGATCCTCTCCTTCCAGCATGACGCATTATTTCATTTCATCTTAGCTAGTATTTCACTGTCTCATTCTCGAAATTGTAAATAGAAGTCATCACAATTTTTCATGTTCATTGTAATCTGTATTCATTCATAATTTGTATTCATGGTAATAAATAACGTGTTTTCATTATTGATAAATAAACGTTTCTGACTTCCGACTTCAGCAGTTGACATTCAACTACCTTTATCCAAAATTATGGTCAGCAGTTTACCTTTATCCAAAATAGTGCTGAAGACAGATTTTGTATGATCACCGGTGGTTGCACTGCAATTCCATTGTCTGTGTTTGAATTGCCATTGGCATTCTCGAATTCCAATCATGTATCCATGAACAACACTTGCCATCAGTTGAGGATATTGCTTGCAAATTTTCTTCTGTTTTTTAACAAGACCTCGCAGATGTCTACACACATGGTGACCGGTAGACGAACCAGCAAGAGCTGCAGCACTCAGAGATTGGGAGCTAAAAAAAGATGTTTAATGTCAGAAACAATTTCTAAAACTGAAGAGACAGAACAGACGGAGAGATATTTCAGAAGTCTGTGTGTTGTCTGCTACACATCAAGAATATCTGTAAATATTGTTTGTTTTTATGTTGAATGTTGATATTCTTCTAACAGATGCATTCTTGCTATTGAATATAATCTTATTTCACAAAGAGGTTATTGCGTTAAGAGACATATTCATGAAGGATTGCTCGTAATTTTGTAGCAAGTCAGTTAGAAAGTCTGTCAGGATGATTTTGAAGTAATCTTTCGGATGCAGTTGAATCTGGTCTTTAAAGCATCATGCCGACTAAATACAGATCTGTCAATATTCACCTTAAGCGGATATTCTAAGGGACTACCGTTCACTTATATGAAAAAACAGCTGCCGTAGATACTCCATTATAACAAGGCAATTTTGTATATTAAAGAGGCAGCTTAAAATGACGCGATTGATCATTTTGACAGACCTGTGTGAATTACTCACGAAGTGTAATTGATTAATGAACAGAACTGATCGCAAGGTTATTGCAATACATCCCAATTACACGCCTAAAAATGTAATTGATTACAATTGCAAATTACTCTTCAGAAAATGTTATTGATTACAAGTATTAATTGCAGTAACTATAATCGCAATTACAATTACAACACAAGTTTGCATTTTGATGAAATTTCAGTTAACTCATTGAGAGAAACCGGTATAATATTCTATGTCACATTCAAAATCTTCAGAGGTTCATCAACAAATTCAACGATCACTTTAAGTAGATTGGCATCTATATTCTTTACACAACATCAGCTTATTAAACCACGACTACTTCAATACAATTATCAAGCAATGTTAAACCTTCAATGAATTTTTGAGAATCTGAATTTCTGAATCCCAATAAAGCCATGGTCCACGCATGTCATCGTAAACAAATACATATGCCGAGTAAAGCACAGAAAGTGTTTTTATGATATTGTTTATAATTAAACAAACCTTTGATATCCTTCATATTTCATGTGCAATATTTTACTCTAAATGACATAAATATAAAGTCAGAATCTATGAGTACCTAGAAGACTAGCAGATTTCCATAGTGACCGAGAAATTGGTTCCCGATCCTTTTGATGATTTTAATGTATCATGACGGAATTTCCGTTCTATGTAGTCTATGCGCCTGCTTTCTCTTCTTGTCAGACAGGATCAAAAAAAGTACCTGTAAATCCAATAGTAAGCAGATTGAAGTTTTCGGTGAGAATTGCATTTCTATGTTTTTCCCAGGTAAAAAGTACTAACTATAAAGCCATACGTTTTGCATGGAATGTCTTCAGGCCATTTCCTATACTGCGTTTGTGTTACTATCATGCTGATAGGTGATGTATGCGTAAAGGGTCTTAATTGCGTCTACCAGGATTGAAGCCAGCCGCAAATTTTGAAGACCGGCCGGCCGCAGGCCGGTCTTAGTAGCGCCAGCGGGCCGCTTAGACCCATGTCGACCGTTGAAGACATCCAGTCTAGAATAAATTGCTTAGTCAATCATTACAACATTAACAGCATGCAAATGTAACATAATTTGAGAGTATCTATACGCATGTTTTGTGACATAAATGCTGCGAACTGTTTTTCAAACAGTTCAAAAATGATTTCCGGCAACGTATACATGAAGCTCAAACCTTAGTTAGATGTAGTTTCCAGAATCGTATATTCTAGCCTAGATGAATTTTGGAACCATTGTGCATTCCTCAGCCAAACAATTGTAGAATTATTCCAGATATTGAATAATTTCACTACATGGGATCGTTTAGATATAAATTAGAGCTTAGAAAGCTTAGAGATACGATGAATACTGGATTTCAATTTCAATGCAACCTGAGGCCTACTACCAGAACATTTGACAGTGGATCGTAGACAACAAGATAAGTAAGCGGCACGCAATAAGTCTTAATTGACGTCAACGTTGCCATTGTACAGGGATAAAAAAATAATGACAAGTTTGGCGAGTTCGTGGTCATCAATGTTAGCTCAAAAGATATGAAAGACCGTTTCATAAATAATTCCACAAGAAAGTTAACCTATTTTCAAATGTAATTTTCGTGTTGAATTCCTGGTTTAATTTTAATAAACAATATATCATATGAAACCTTATGTTCCATAGATCATTTTGGCATACATTTTACTTTCTTAAAGAAAATTGAGCGTTTTCTATGATGCAGGATTTTAACATGAAGACGACAGAATTTTTAATGAAAGCTGACAGACAGTGTGAGCTATCATACAGCTTCATCATGTAAAGATTTTAAGATTCGTTGAATATACAAAAAGATACAGTAACGAAGAAATGCTGCTTAAGAGATCTGACGCGATTTTTTCATTGATAAGATTCTCAATTTCAATAGACGTCATACCATGTGAAAGGATGTGTAAAGTACTTTGATTTGGCTGAGCGATTAGGTTGTGTCTCGTCAGTTGTGGTCAGCAGACATAAAAGTATAAATTTTTTTGTCAATTCATTCACTGATGCTTACTGACTAAACTCCGCAAAACAGAAAATTAAAATTATCACTATTCAATCAGGCTCGTGTTAAGCTTTCAGATTATATGTTTTTTCAAATTTTGACATTTGGTGCAGTCTTACTCAATTAACACGTTTGCTTGATTTTTCGCTAACTTTCGCGTTAAAAATGTTTTTAACCGTAACTGCACACAACTTAATAACTTTTGCTGTATGAACGCTGGCGCTTTCGCGTTTGGGTTTAAAAGAATGCTGGTGGTATCAGCTCCAAGAATATGTAAGTTTTATCACGATCTGCCCATCCGTTCACTGGGAAATTCGTATTGTTTCCACACTCAGTCGACGGGTGAGTCATCATTTCCCTCAGTGGAGATCAGGCAGGATTTCGAATCCTTGATCTGCGCGCACACAAAGGCTTGGCGTCAGACTGAAAATCGACATCTGTTCACTTACAGTAGCAATCTCTTCACGTCGCAGTTGCTGCGTCCTTTAAGTGAATCGATGAGACTTTTAGCAACTCATTCAATGATGACAGGAAACGGGAGCAGTTATGACATGATCAGCTATGATATGATCATGAATAATTTTTCTAATCACTAATTACTTCATTTAATTAGGCGCACCACACTGTTTCCTAAACCAAGCAAGTCTCTCGGCTGACCAAGTGAATAGGTTCAGTAATCAATTACATGAGCTTAAGCAGCTTACGGATAAATTTGATGAGAATAAGCAAGAGATAAAAGAGCTTTTCGGGTTGTGCAACGATTTAGGAAACGGACTGTATAGTTGAGAGAGCTCTCAATTGACATCGCAAATCACTGGAATTCCCTCACAAATGTAGAAATCTCACTTTAGTGAATCACTTTATCAAGTTTGCACGTCGCAATCAGAGCATCTCGCAACATCAGCACTCAGTCAGTGATCAAAGTGTTCATCTCAGAACCTTTATCGTTAGAAAAACTTTCATTTAGAGAACTTAGAATTTGCTGACCGCTTTAAAGCTTTCTTGTGGAGACCGGAAATAGATACACGCATATGTTATTATTCTATCAATGTTACTATTATATCAATGCCCGTTAGGGCCATTATTTTGATGATCTGCTTTAACTTGCTTGTGTTTGATTGACTTTGAAAATACAGTTATCGTTATCATAGATCATAAAGTTAGTTCTACAACTCATTAGACTAGTAATTAAGCGTATTATTGCTCCGAGCACAAAACATATCATCAAAGTGCGAATAATTGCATCGCATGATATTGCATTCTAATAGGTAACTCTCGCTTATCCGGAGTACCATAGGCCTACCATTCATAAATTGTATGTATGCTATGTGGAAATTGAATAATGTCTAATGACATAAGTTGACCAAATAATGTCTGACGATCAAAGCCATAACCAACCGGTACAGAGATGCCATCCACCGTCACATCCCCGACCAGCCGGTTTTTAATAAGCCGGCCACCGAATGGCCGGTTTTGAATACGCAGACCTAGCCCCGGCCGACATTTCTGAACGCCGGCCACTGGCACGGCCCCGGTGACTACAAATTCCCAAAATGTTTCGTTTGTCGACATTAGGAGGCTTGCTAGATCTGAATGTGTTAATCTTCATTGACACAGGTGTATGAAAAAATAAGTTTCCGGAAAAGTTCTATTTGCTTCCAATTTGATTTACATGTGTATTTCTCCGATTCTGCATGACAAGAAGAGGTAGCGGGTAGAACTCAGCATACGCACAGATTTGTAGCAACCATGGGTTGTACCTCATTCTGTGGAAACCTCATTTTCGGCGTCGTTTCCTGCACAAACTGGTGCTGACAGCCAAAAACTGTGGTGGCCTGACTATCTATTGACCAAAAAATTGATAAATTGACTGATTTTGCACTGAAAGGGCTTTCATGTAGCACGTACATTCTAATCAATTTTCCTTCAAGATAGAGACTAATGCATGATAAAAGCTCTTTGATTGAAGATTGAAAAAAATAAATTGTCATTCTTCAAGAAATTTCATTAAAATTCTGTCGGAAGTAGGTATGCATGTTCAAGGCTAAATTGAAAACAGTTTCTTGAAGAAATCTACTGGTAAATCAAAATAACTTAATCTTAATATATATAAGAAAAATGTAATATTAACTGAATTAAAATTTCTCTTTGAAAATAATTGTGAAGAATTAGAGACGAATTTACTATTGCATTGCAAAAATGTTGTTGAGGGATGAAGAAATCGCGTCATCCTGCAGAGATAGCCGAAAAATTGCATCAAGCAATTCCCCAACAGAAATTTCCCTCTAACAAATTCTTGATAAATTGAATGATTATAGTAAAACCTTGCTATATAATTTTAGCAATACTTTTAATGATTGACAAGTCTGAAGAACCATATTTGAATGTGAAGTTAATTTATATTTAACGAATCTGATGACATTTGAAGTCGAATACTAATTTATATCTCTGTGCATGAAAATGTACATTTTTGATTACTTTGTTGTTGATTGGGCAGTTAGTTTGGAAACCTCTGTCATTGTAACAGGGGAATATATTATACGAACCTTTCACTACCATAATATGACCATAATAGGGTGACAAAATGATGATTGTAAGATCTGCTTATATCCGATCTCATGTCAATGATACAAAATGGATTGATTATCAACTCAACAAGTGTTCTTAGCTTGTTTAGAAGCGCAATTTAGATACTTCTTGAAACAATTCTAATCAATATCTGAAAGACAATTGCCACTTCGCTAACTGAGATGGTTGAATATTCAGGAGATTAACCTGGATGTATTTTATAAAGATTAACTTGAAGTGCAGTCTCTATTAAAAAACATCGAGGGATTATGCACCTTCAGGAGACGAATAAGCCTGAAGTGGATAAATGATTGCATCATAATTTGTGTGCTGGCATGGAAACTAGAGTCATCATGAAGCACACATTAAAAAATTGCAATTTTGTAAGAGCATACAAAGCAATGGGCAACGAAGCTTTCATAGTTGACTTGACGGAAGTGAAGGCACATCGATGCTAATTTATAGGACCATTATTTACTTATACATGTAGTTCCAAGCCCTACTTGATCTCAAATAAGAAAAAGCAGGCCTATAAAGTGGGTTTAAGGAGCAGATGAAGGTGACCGTTGTCGAAATTAAATTCATGTGTACTCTAACAACAATAGGATGATAGTTACAGTGAAAGCTCGTGTGTCGCGCGCTCTGCTCTGCAATCCCCGCTTTTGCTTTGTGTAAAACAACGAATTTGGTCAGATCCGGATTTCGTCTATTTCGTCAGTAGCCGATATGACAGTAGGAGACAAAAACAAGAAAGATCTAATAGACAGATATACTCGCATATAGTATCTATCCCTAAAATGTCTCTTTCCCCTCTATCAAGCGTAATACTTTTAGCTAAGTGGATGCATGTGTCGATTTTATACCGAAGGTCTTGAACTCGATTCCATCGCCGCCGTCTTGCTGTCGACGCAGCAGTGAATAGGTCGTTAATGTTACCTTCATCGCGCGACGGCAAGAAGATTGATCATCCACCCATATGCTTTGCTTGCTTTTTTGTACTTGTGTCGCTAACCCACCTTAACCATACGATCCTATAGAAAGGACTGTGACTTGAGCGATATCTGAATCTATTTACTATTTGATAATTTTAAAAGGTGTCATCTGCTCAAGATTATGCATCTTGAACGTCTGACTACGAAGATCCATTGCTCCAACTGAAGCTGTATATGTGGTATTGTTCATCTAAGTCGACTCTTGATTGCAAATATCATGTCTTATTTATTTGCATTTTCTACACTGATTTCATTTTAGAAGATTCTCTATGATGCAAAAATTCAAAAACACAGATGTTTCTACTTGAGGTTAATTTCAAAAAAATGGCGACATAATAAAATTGCAACAGTAGGAATATATCAGCTCTGGAAATAGACTATTGATATTTTTTAGTAACTTTATTCCTGATTTGGGCAAAAAATATAATTTGGGAGAGGGAGAGTGTTCAGAGAGCGGAACGAGAAGTATACATACAAAACTAGCATGAAACCAAGCCTGTGAGTTTATTATAATGTGATTGCTTATTATTTTCGAGAAGAAATAAAATACATTTGCTTTTACCTCAACGTTTGCCTCGGACGTTTGCCGGCTTTTGCCTCGGACGTTATGTGCATGCGTCTTTTTAAACTGTCCTCTCAAAAAGTTTTCAATTGTCCTTATGAAGCCGACTAAAACGCTGCATTAGATCAACTTTTTCATAAAACAATGTATTACATTTATTCAGACGACTGACGCAGGCGCATATCAAGAAATAATCAAATAATAGACGGTCATTGACTTAGAGGGTCTGTGCTTTTCGAATCACACTTACTTCAACTGCACATACATTTCTTGAACGTCTTTGTCACATTTTCCTCTATACGTATGCTGAAGATGACGACCTGCTAAACTAGACAATCGAAAGCAGTGCAGGGTTTAGATTGATGCACCAAAAATAGTTATTAGACTGGACTACGATGATTGATGACTTCTTCGGCGCAGTAAAGGATTTATCACCTGATATAGTATCATTTGGGATAAAATTCATGTCTTAGCAACACTTCAGAGGATCAGCTCTTTGATATTTCTAAACCGCAAATTCTTTCGGCTTGATAGGTCATTTCACATCAGATTCAACACATGCCGACATTTTTCAGAGAAGACAACAGCCAGCACAGCCAAAGTGGTTGTCAGAGGTCTGAATACCAACTTTCCAATTCCGTCACTATGACGGATGATCCCGCTTAAGTTAATTAGGAAGAGTATTGGAAATCAGCTAAAAAATAGATTTTGATATTTCTGGTAGCAATTTCCCCAAAATCAAAGTCTGATTGAACTACTTTTCTGACCTGGAGAAAGCGCGACCCCAGGCGACGAAATCCTGATATCCGTTCATGTATGTTGATGTGTGATTCAAGTTGAACGAAATCGTTGTCTAAGGGAATGTGCAACCCGATCTAAACATGTAAACACAAAATACAGTGTCAAAACGTCTGCATCCGGACTTCTGGCGGTAGTTCGGCGCCTTCTCTCTGGATTCTTCCAAAATATTTAATGCTTTATTCAACATTTGTGCGCAAGAGTTTAGATTTCTATTTCCACATTTGTTGGAATTCTTCTGTTTCTTTATTGCTATATCTATCTGTATGTGTAACATTGATTCTATTTACAAGTTAATGTAAATTATGCAAGGATGTCTTGCTTGCGTGAAAATGTAATGACATGGAATCAACAACTCTTTTTTCCACCACTCATAATATTGTACATGCATATTCTGCAGTAACAAAATATTTTTACATCATTTAGAATTGACCGTATTTGATCAAAATCGACTCATTCGAGAATTTCGCAAGAGTTAATGCCATTGACTCATTCGAGTTAATGCATCACTAGGAAAAAGCCGAATGCTTGTCTGTGATGTATTTCTATCTTTGTATTAATAGAATTGAATACAGCTTTATTCAGCAGGAAGCATAAATCAGAGCGTAAAGACAAACAATGAGGACGAGTAATAGCAATTAAGAAATAAGCATTCATGATACTGTGTCAGTGAGCGTTGGCCCCGACGTGTATGCATGACTATGCAGATTCTTATGCAAAATTACATTGCAAACAGAGAAGCAGTTTGTGCGTCTGTTGGCTTTCGAAAAGGGTACTTAATCGCGACCACCGGTGGTATCGAAAAGAGAATTTAGCGAATGATACTTAGCTGAGCTGTAATGAACAGAATGCTTCTTTCTCTCTTCCAATTAAGACAATGAATGCTCGAGCAGACACATCCGCAGTTTTTGGAGCAAATATTCTTTCAAACGTCAAAAAAGGGAGTTCTCAATATTTTGGTAATTCATGTTGAGACTGAAAATTACCGGATCATCAAAAAGAAAAACACTTTTACATAGAATGAAAAGCCTCCTATAGTTCATTATGATCCATACTTTGCTGATGTACACAAACAAGTATAGTCGCTTGGAGCATCTTGGACGTATCTCATAAAAATGCAATGACCAAGACAGATCAGCGCTCCACGTCACACCAAGAAGCTTCAGCTGAGGTGTCACAGAAAATGGAATGTTGACATATTCAGGAGCAGAACCCTTTTCAGGAAAAATATTGTTCCTGTTTTAAATTCATCTAAACGAAATTGAATAAAAAGAAAGTAATAGTTCTCCGTAGTTTCATTTTTGGACAGAATAAATGAAAGTGAAATACATGTACATGTATATACCAGTCGGTACTTCGGCACCAGTGCCTTCCTCGGACATCAGCATCAACGCTCAACGAACTGCTTCTGGTGTATCATCCAGTTCTATTCATAACAGACCGGGAATAAAATCTTTTCGAAATTGCTCCGTCAGAGGTCAAAGGGTGCGTGTCCAGTTCGTGCTTACGATTTATTTGAGGTTGTATTGATTTTATATATTTACGTTCAGCGATGGTAGTATCAAGTAAATTCATTTCTTTCACTAGGAATTTAATGTCAAGCATTTCCATGATGATTGATATGCTTTAGCTTCAAGACATGGTCAGTGAGAGCGCTTTGTTGCTACTTTGTTGCTCACTGACCGTGTCTTGAAGCTGAAGCATAGCAATCAAGACCAAAGCATAGAAATGTTTCACATTAAATTCCTAGAGAAAGAAAGGAATTCACGTGATGCTACTATCTACTATGCTACTTAAGTATCTACAAGAATCAATGTAGAATCAATTCAAATCGCATGCACGTACCCCTTGACCACTGACACAGCAATTTCGAATAGAGTTCACTCTTGGTCTGCTATGAATACAGCTTGATGATATACCATTATACTCATAGAAGCAGTTCATTGAGCGGTGATGTTGTTTTGCATCGTCGGCGTCAGGAAGGCACTGGTGCCGAAGAACCGACAGGTATATATTTTACTCTAATTTATTCTGACCAAAAATAAAAACTACAGATAGCGATTACTTTCCTTTCTTCAATGGCTAATCTCCCTAACAAACTGGCCAACTATAAAGGGAATTGATTGAGAGATGCCCAGTCTCAAAGAAATTATTTGTTTAAAAGCTAGTTATCGCGCTTTTCTTGCAGACTATGACTTCACTAGCATTAAGATCCCAATGTTCTACCTCAGTGCATAAAGCAATGCATTGGAACTTTTGAGTGAATTAACGAAGTTTTCAGCCGTTCATTAATGAACGAAAGAACAGAGCGAACGGGATTTTCTGGTAACTTCCGCTGAAATGAACTCAATTTTCCCGTACATGAAATGAGGAAATAACTGAATTGATATTTCTCACTGTTTCTCACTGTGGGTAAACAGCATTTAACTTTGAAAATTGATACCAAGGGTTTGTTACACTTTGCTTCTTGATGACGTCAATAAACAGTCGACAACATTTTGCGTCCCTAACAGAGTACAGAATAGACAATGGATTGGTACATACAGGTACTGGCAAAGTCATCATGTGCCAGGCACAAGTATAATAATCCATGGTCAAAGTTGCAATGGAGCACAGCCCAGGCTAGCTTGACAACGTCTAAAATTCTGAATGATTAACGTACCGGGAGGAGGCACCTAAATGAACTTTGATTGAGAGTCGAGTCCTGAGCCTGACTTGAATAAATACATACAATTATGCAAACTACCACCATGAACATACGCAAATATGCAATCAAAATCAAATAACAATTGAAATGGACAGGTTTGAGTCCGCTACGACACAGGGACGTGTTCATGACTTAACCTATGTATGCAGATTTACAGCGCAGATACTCGCCGTTTGGCTTCCAATGACATTTGTTTAAGATGCTATGATTCTGTTTCGTGATCAAACACACGATCCCATCCACAACACCATAATCAGGTGCGTCAATTGGTTTAGCCACTGTTTCAGTGCATATTTAATCATTGTTAAAATCACGTAAATAAATGTTAGTCTCTGCGTTATTATTTCATCAAATGCTGTTCATGTAGGCCTGTATACATCAAATAGGACATTTCATCAAAATTTAATGCAAAACTGGACATTTTTAGGATTATAATTGATCAAATTTTTCAGGAGGTTCAAATCCATTGATAAAAAGAAAAAACCAAGTTACTTGGTGCCTCCGTACCAGTATATTTTTTGATCTATTTAAAATAAAGATTGCACTGAAGTGCACTGAAGTTGCACTGAAGTTGCACTGTACTTCGGCCTTTGGCCTTCAAGGTGCGATGATGATCTTCCACCATCGCACCTTGAAGGCCAAAGGCCGAAGTACAGTGCAACTTCAGTGCAACTTCAGTGCACTTCAGTGTAATCTTTATTTTAAATAGATCAAAAAAATATACTGGTGCGAAGGCACCAAGTAACTTAGTTTTTTTCTTTTTATCAATGGATTTTTAGGATTGGCAGAATAAGTAGGCACATAAATGCAAGTAATGCTGTTTGACGCTATGAAGTATATACTTATTTTGATCTTCATTGTGGTCAACGAGCGCAGATGACACAGGTTTGTAAAACTGTATACAATAATTTGCATGCAGTGAAGTGCATGTTATATACTATTATATAGCCTCGCCTTCGACTCGGAGAATATGTAGCTTTTGATGCTTGTAGAATCTGAACATTTATCTCTCGAAATCAATGGGATATTATATGCATATTGAAGGGAATGTAACGCCCATGAAATGCCAATGGGTCACAGTATTTCATTTTACTGAAGTCAGGATGCTGAAATATTAAAAATATCAATCACTTTTACGAGTAAAACAGGTTTTCCAAGGTTGTAGACCTCATGACTGGTGACGACACACTTAAAATCATCAATAACAGAAGAAATAGTCAATATTTTAAGAGATAAATTTTGTTTAAACTATGAAGCAAGACGAAAATACCAAAAAGGGAGCCTTGATTGTTATTTTTTTGCTTTTTAAATTTTTGTGTGCAGTTTACAGCACACAACACAATCACTTGTTGCCAGAACAGGATGCTTCATGATCATAGAATGCGAAATCATTCACCTACTTGGTTATCTGAATTCGATGTTTTTACTGTAAAAAGTCAGATGAATATAGAAATAAAATACATCGATGATCAAGCGGTCTCGTCTTTTAAATGCAGATCAAAAACGTTCAATCGTATGAATTTGCAATATTGACCCTTGATTTTTTAATTCCAACGCTTCAGTTGTAGGAAGCAGTTGTAAAAATACAATGTCTACTTTTTTAGATTTGCACAGAATGATTTTATACGAAATTGGTCGCCCCATTTGGTTAGTATAGACATTTACTCTGAAGAAAGAACAGTTGCTGTCTCGCATTTCATGGACAGTAAAATATTGTGAACAATCCCGTGTGTATTTATTGAGCAAATAGGCTTGCGAACTGTGCACAAAGGTGAAGTTGACTCGGAAGAGAATCGGCTCCGCTTCACTCGATCAAAGTCACTTGTTATATTTGCTTTAGGCTCAATCCATAATTTTCGAATTTTATTGTCAATGTTGAGAAGTCACGTTCCATAGAAATAAATCGCTGCATGACGAATAGTCAGCGGCATGACGGCTTTGATTCAAAGTCATCATGTATTGAAGGAATAAAAATTGTTTTCACAGGGAAACTAAACTCTATTTCACTAGAATTTTATTGCATATGCATATGTAATCATACTAATTGCTGAACGTAAAAAAATCAGTTTTCCACGCGCAATCTTCTAAATTAAATCGGACTGCAAAACATGGTACGCAATGCCTTCAAAAGCAAATTGAAATAAGAAACCGTTATAGTTACTCTAATTACAACGTAAAATACCCAGTTCCATAAGAGTCATAGGCTAAGTGCTATAAAAAAAGAGAACATTCTAAAAGATTTTTACAATTGTTCACGGGAAAATAGATCATGTTTGTGGTGCTGATCTTATATTGTGACCTTTCCCTCTTCCCCTTAAAGTACTTCGCCTTAAATCTGAATCAATATTCAACTAAGGATTCAATGCTGAGATATTGAGATTACTGGCTTCTAGGACACGGTACTAAATGTACACTTACATCTCTCCAAAGACTAAGATTGATTTCAAAATATAAGACATGGATTCTAGAAGAATCTATTTGTATATCTTTCTCCTGGAGATTAGGTAATGGACCCACGTTTTTCTGATTTGCATGATTCGCCAAACAAATCTCTTATAATGATAACTGTAAAATCACTAAATTAAATTCAAAAAATGAAGCTGTTTCTTCTTCCTCCTCCTGTTGCACCTATTTAGCCGGGTCGGGGCTATGTCATACTTCTCCAATGTGTCCTCTGTCGTAGGCATAGAGAGTAGGCAATAGCATCTCTCTCGAGTTGCTAGATGTTATCGTGCCATCGCTTTCACCGACGTCCTCTCCTTCGGGCTCCTTTCACCTCCATTTCCTTAACCATTTTCACCGGACTGTCGACTTGCATCTGTATGAGGTGTCCACACCATCTCAAGCGGGTTGCTCTTGTCTTGTTGTATCACGCCAAGCTCCCTTCGCATCTGTTCGCTTGTAAGTCTGTTTCTTAACGTAGCACCTCTAGTTCGGCTCAGCATTCTTAATGCTGTTGTCTTCAGCATCATCGGCTCCTCCGCTCCATAAATATGCACTGGTAGATTATCTCTTATCTAAATAATATCATGAACCCTTTTGCGCACACATCTTAAAGGCAATTACAATCATTGACTTTGTGATTTCATTTACAAAGAAATATTCAGATTTGTTTTAATCGATCAAACACACTGATGATAGATGACACATGTATATACAGATATCCCTTTTATCAGGATGATATTCTTTCTATTTATGAAACGCAATGCAATTCATATCACTATGGTACTTAATTGTACCTGCTAAGTGCCTAAGTGCCTGCTATATTTTCAGTCAACAAATCAATTTTCATGAAACGAAAATTAAAACATCACTTTCACTACTGAATATGCTGCTGGCGCATGTCAGACTGCTTGATTTTATTAAGCAGGTGCCTGGTCCTTGTTGAAATGGCGCTATTTTAGCAATTTCATATTGAATAATAACTTGCGGACCAATGCAATAAAATGGCTGTGCTGATTGGTTCTACGAGTAATAATAGTAAAACTTATTGTTTTCTCGGTAATTAGTGCGATGTAGGAGCAGCAGTTTTGCCGATTGATTATTTTGAAAAGAAAAAGCGCACTAAACCTCACGATATGTATACTGAAGCAAAGGAAAAAGGAAGAGAACACTAGAAACCTGTCATGTTTCGTCTGGTCTGTTCACGAGCGTACCCCAGCGTGGAAGTGATAAGTTATTGCAGAGCATACGACAATCCATCGATTTTTGAGGATTAGTTTGAAAATACGCTATCACGTTAAGTCACAAAAGCCTAAACCACATGGTTTTGAATGAAAAGAACTGCAGCAAGTATGCGACACGGGTCCGAAACCCCCTCCGCAGTATAGGGTAGCGCTTATTGAAAGCCCATATAATGCATTCCTTCGAAGAAGTCAAAGGCCGCTTAAGTATTTGAAGTTTTAGGCTTGCGTTTCTGGTCACTTTTGATAATGCAGTGGATCCTGCCGACCAATATAACATGTCATCATGAAAGTCCCTGTCACATTTAGTGTTGTCAAATTATATTTCCCTAATGACCCATTGTAGCATGAAAATGACACCTACATCCTTATCTCTTATTTTTTGTATTTGCTTTATAAAAGAGTTTGAACGATTGGTCTTGTAGCTTGTCTCCTATATGAACATTTTTTAAACTTGCTATAACGTGTTGATATTTGTATGCAGTAGACCCTACGTTATGTTCAAATATTGATTGACGCATAGGCATAAGGCTCGGAACTTTACTAAACTTTGATGGATAGGCAAGCGGGTAGCCGATACAATGAACCATCCTTATTACATTGACAAAATGACGCGCTTGTGAAATAAAAAAACATAAGAACCAATCAGATAATATCATATGGAAGCTTCGTTGACGTTATGAATTGAAAATGTATTCTGTTTTCCTCAAATGGCAGATCGCATATTAATTAAAGTTTAGTAAAAAAAATTAATCGAAAACAATGTTTTAAACTTTCATAAACCAGGCTTTTAGAACCTTGGGTAGAGCACTCAAGATCACCCACAGCCAAAGTTAAGCCCGAGGTCCAAGCTTCAATCTTGGTGTAAGTGCATTTACTTATTGGACAGCTATTCAGCGGATTTTTCCTCATTCGGATCTTGAACACAACCGATGTTTACTTTAAAGAATTAATATGAATTAACCTCTGAATAAATACTTCATAATTAAATAATGTACTTGAATAATACTTTGAATAAACCTATCGACTGAAGGGTCACTTTGAATAATTCCATTAGAAGCAAGCACATAAATTAACTCAAAATTTAAATGTACTGAAGGCACTGCAATGACATGCATGCCACGTGGTATTTGATAATGCAAGAAATTGACTTATTAGAGTCTATATAAATACATTACACGCGTTTACTTTACTATGCTATTATCTTTACTATACAATGTAGCAGTCATTGATCATAACTTTCGCTTTTGTCGTGCAAAAAGTTAAACTCAACAGATTTCCGACTGCATACGTGATGACAGAATAAGAGCGATTATTTGAACCCGATGCTTCTACAATCACCATTAATGTGAAAATCAAAAGTTGCCGTAACTGTATTTACGAAGCGGAGGTTTGGATGTTTTTTCTCTCTAAATCAAACATGTTAATGTCATCCGACTCTTGACGTTTCAGAATTTTAATAGAGAAAACATCATCGTCTAATCGACTGGCATTTGCAAAATATGTTATCTATTGAAGCTTATCTGTCACAGAATTCTTAAGTCACGAAATGCTTAAATATTTCCACTATGCTCATAAAGTTCCAATCACAAGTGTTAATATACAGAATAGTAAATGAAGAAGAAACCTAGTGCCTACAAAATTTCATGCACATCGCAATCAGTAGCAAAGAATTTTCTTCCGTTGTGTAATAAGCGACAAACATAAGTAACAGGCGAAATATTTGTTTATCATTGAATAAATTATAATAAGAAAGCCTAGAAATCAAATGTCAGAAAAGCAGTCACTCAGAGGAAATGGACTGAATGAAATCGATAAGTTATCATGTCCACGTAGCCGGAGGTTTAAACCATAAGGGTAAGAATGCAATCTATTCTGCTAGCACGACATAGAACATCAAACTGTATTATTATGCGATGTTTATTCAAATCGCACAAACATTTCCTAAAAGGGTGTATAGTTCAACTGATGCTGCAACTGACTAAGTCGCGTGTTCCTGCTATTGATAGAAAAGATTCTTTCTTTGCCAGTATACTTTAAATACACACTCAAAATTATAGTGGTGCCACGAAAATTACCGTATATGTCCAATCATCGTCCAATCTGTCTTCATATAGGCATGGAGGATGAAATATCATTGATCACATCAATTCGGTTCAGTCAACTAAACGCTCAACCGCAGCATGCTTAGCTCATTTTTATATTAGAAGTACTGTATTATCATTCTAATTTTACCAATCGCCTGACTATCCTAGATAATTGCATTATTATATCATGAAAAGTGATAAATGCAGCAGCACTTTGACAATCAATAATTTGAAACGTGTTTCAGCTGTAGCATAAACCATTTCAGATGATGAAATTAAGTCATAGTTTGAAATCGAATATTGCATGCAATTTCGAAAAGTACTGGTGAAGCGAAGCAACGGCAGGCCACTAACCTGCACGACAACCTGCAGGACTAACCTTATTATTACTAAATTATTATTACACTTGCTCTCATTTGATTTTCATATTTGTTATGCAATCATTTGGATGATAAGACTATCCGTATTTGTATTACGACTAGTATCTTATTTGAAATGAACAAGCTAGAAAAACAAGCCATGACAGCATGGCACTTTGATAGTCCCCCCCCCCCCGATAGGTACTATAAGCACGTCTTGCCTCGATATCATCCTACTTCACAATTGATCTGTGATGTAAAATGGTTGGCGGTGCTGCCACGAATTCGAGTAAGTACAACAGAAAGTAAGTTGTCTGATCAGTGAATGTATCCATTGAAAAACCCAGAATTCCTGAGTGATCTACTTCACGTAAACACTATGAATATTTCTCTACATCTCATTCGAGCAATAGTGATTTCAATTACAACTACTGAACCGAACCGCAAAGGTCCAATATCTGTCAAACGTTTTATTTCCATTTTTATATCTGTTGCAGGCAATAAATTGCATATTTTTTTATGACAGCCTCTCTTAGATTTAAGTTTTCAAAATTGAGGCTAAAAGCCAATGCAAAATTTAATGTAGATGATGTATTTTTTCATGATATTTGTCGCTCGCATTCTACAATCTTCAGCAATCAGTGAAATCAATCCTCAGTTACTTAGTTGTAAATTATGCATGAACATGAATTCAAATATATGACATCATAAGCTTGCATGCCAAACATTCATAGAATAAACGGAGACCATTATACATTTTAGTGAAATTTTTGCTTTCTGTTTCATGCTTTATCATCGCTGTCGTTCACAATTTGTTTTCTTTAAAATACAGAAGATGTTTGACTGCATTGCAGATAACAGATCAAGTTGCTGACTATAGATAATTTAATTACCAATGTGAATCATCAATTCCAAAATCTTGAAAGTAATTTTCATTGCGCCGCATATCCTAGACGCTTCCTGAAATTTCAAACAAGTGATTAAGAATGTAGTGTAATTGCGCATCTTATGCAGTGATAAGTCTTTTAATTACTGGCAATGAATCAGTAGCTGTTGATATCAACATTTTACGCAAAATGTGAAGCAATCGGCAACTTATAAATTTGATTTTCGGCAAAATTTTCCAGATAAAAATGCTTAGAAATTTAAAAATATGAAAGTTTTTCCTTGAATGCCATCACCTTCATGTGATTGATCCAACATTGATGTTGATCTTTCAAGAGATCAATTAGTGACACGTGTTGTAATGATTCTGTGTGACACTGACTTTGATTTGTGGTGAAAATTGAATCTGAGTGGATTCGTCAAGTTTCAGAAATAAGTTGGTAGCGACATTTTATTGAGTCATCGACCATTTTAGCGGACTAATTAAGGAATATCTTTACCATAGTCAATTTACCAAACAACCTCATATTTTAGAATCTCTAAGCGGCTACAAACGCAAGAATATTCAGACTCTTCAGAAGACATTTACGGTATTCGGAAAATAATGAAAATGACTCAATAAATGATAACTGATTTCAAAGATCTCCTGAATGTTTAACTCTGGACATCTAATTTTTGTAGTCAATTCGGATAACAAGGTATCAGTGTGCTAATTATTCTTCACAGCTTCTGCTTCCTACATGAGTTTGTTGAATCTTATATTTATCAATGCCAGGCTCCTATGTGGACTCATTTAACTTGCAAGTTTCTGAGAATTCATTTTGTCCATCACGCGTGTATCACCTCTATTCATTAATTGTAATAGTATTTTTTATCTTATCTTGGATGTCTTCAAAACACTCACCTTGTCAATGAAATCAATGGGATGATGAATATGAGTTTCAAGAAAAGTACACAAGACAGTAGACATGGAATGACATTCATGACGATGTAGGTGAAAAATCAGTTTCTCAATGCAGAAATTTTATAATAGAAGATTAAATTAATCGACGAGAAGAGATTGAGCGCGCGAGAGAATTGGCAGGTGATGGTTGGCTTCAAAATTCCTTTCAATCGCGCAACACCCGGTGATTACCGAAGCGATTGTGACAATTTTTGAACTACTTTAACCTCGATAGTGTCTGCTTGAATGATATATTAGTTTTACACAGCGGTCTAGCCGAAATCGACGCCACCATTCACACCGTATTGAAGAGGGGTCGAATGAAGACTTGTCTGCATGTATGCTATGAGATAGATTCTTAGGTTTTACGAGAAATTTCTTAATTCACATCGTCCTTTTAATGGTGTTACATTACTACAAATTCGTGTGCCTCAAAACGCTAGAAAGAATCTGATTGGAGAGATCAGTTGTCAATCAGTTTAAGAATACTTCAAATGCATTACCTCAGTGTAGGCAAGAGTCTTTCGACGAAGATTATGCTTTAGCCATTCATTCACTGCCTAATATGGATAATATTACCGCGGAACTCATAAATTTTACATGGAATTTCAAATAATTGCGAAAGAGTGGAAAGATGTTCCTCTTTAACATTTTCGAGGTAGCTTCGAGCTTCTCACGAAATCAAATTTTTTATGTTATGAGGTCGGATAGGAGGAAATCAGTTCATTTGTTTCTTAAGAGCATTCTACACAGTGAAAGATAACTACAGCGTAAAGAAAATTTTGATGTGTTAGCTGACATCTCAACAATCGGACGAAAACAGAGATTTTAAAATTTCGAAATTACAATTCTGAAAAACGATCGATCAAATTCACTGCGTAGCATCAATTCTAATTCGATTTTGTAAGTTTTAATGCATTTGTAAAATACGAAATTTCTTTAGTTTCTTGCCATGAGGCACAACTGATCCAAAATAAGTTTCTCACTTTAAACTTTGTTACCTCATTTACAGGCAAGGAAACAATTGAAAAAAATAAACTGAATAAAAAATTTTCGGCAAAATCACCCCCTCTTCACTGTTATTAGATGTTGAAATGAACGATAAAGATAAAATTTGATGGAAAGCAATAATGTATCAAGAAAGATTTCTACAAATCCTCAATAAAAATGCACTATCAAAAATAAAATTCTGTGATGAAAAGTACTACTAGCATAGATAGTAGGACTTCATTGGTCTTCGTAGGCGGCACAACACTATATACAACATAGTGCCGCCAAAGTTCCCTACTTATGACTGCACCATTAAATTTTGTTATTTTTATCGCTCGTTTGAACATCTAATAGGCTAACAGGGCGTGAATTTTGCCGAAAGATTTTTGTCTTGTTTATATTTCAATCGTTTCTATGCCTGTAAATGAAGTGATAACGTTTAAAATGAAAATATTATTTTGGATAAGTTTTGCTGCTTTTGTAAGAATTCACTCGTCAACTCGTTATTGCTATAGGCCAAATTTGTTTCATTTCCAGCATGTCTGATTTTAATAAATGTCTGGCATACCAGGATTCCATTGAACTTTGACATGGTGAATAAACTAAATTATATCATTATACACGTACGTGTCGTAGCCAGGGTTCCCCAGACTGAAAACAAATTGATACAATACAGTTCCTATCCCTCTGTTATTAATACAAGACAAAGATGAAGATGGATTTCTGGCTTCCCACTTTGATAACAAAAAAAATAACAATTTATCTTTGTGGATATACCTATGTTAATATATTTTGTGTCCTGTTTCACTATTCCTAGACAGGTAAATCACATAATCTAGTAACAGCATAACAAGATTACGTAAGCTATGCTCAAAGTGCTCTGCTTGATTTGTTCATTCTTTGAATTTACTGGTTTGAGAATCACATTTTCGGATTACATGTTTGTTTGGGATTACGTATGGCAAAATACTAAGTAAGACAACTAAGAAGAAAAATTAGTTAACAATTGATATTCAAAGAAAATTGAAATTATAAATCATTAGTGCGTAGCGTAGACATATTACTTACTAGAGCCTATATTTTGTCGGAAACAATATTCTTCTTGGATGAAACATCAACATTTGTTAAAACTGAACGTATGGCTAAGAACAAGCTTTTTCACCAAAAGCTCCCTGAGAAGATGATGGAAGACAAAATGGTGGAAGGAACGTAATGAAAAGAATTTTGGGATGTATTCTAGCTAAGTCAAAGGGTGTATAGCAATCGATATGTAGCTATCTTTGCAACACTGATGCTCGCGTAAGAAGCAAAGCAGAGGGATTATATTGAACATCAATTTGAAGTGAAGATGCATGAAAAGAGGAAATTCAGTCAGCTTATTAATACCAATAAAATTCGCTTTTTGACATGTTCACACAAATCGTATTAAATTTGTTTTGATGTTATTCAATAAAAATATAACGTATTTGCATGGATAATGAACACTGTAAGAAGATAAAAAGGACTAGTGAAAATAAAGTCTTGCTGCAGAAATATGTGCAAATTTATCCAAATTTTCGCCGTTATGACAGCCTATTTACAGAAAAAGGATCATACAAAAATCTTCAAAAGTCAAAGATAGATCAAAATATCAATGTTTGGAGCTCACTGCTTTTATCTCTATTATTCAGAGTAGGTCTTAATCATTTTATATAGACAGCTTATCTGCAACGCAGATTGATGGTATTGGAGTCAGACATGTAGGCCAATACCATCGAGTCAAATATAGGCTGTAATAACGGCGAAAATTTGGATAAATTTGAACATGTTTTAGCAAGGCTTTATTTTCACTAGTCCTTTTATCACTAAAAAATGCTTCTCAAAGTTAATTATAAACTATTATTACTCCTACGAAGAATTTCAAGAATTAGCTTCAGTCGAAGAAAAACAGCATCAATTCACATCCTTTCAAATACAAGTTTTATGAAAAAATAATCACACTACGCTTGCAAGCACATGTACACTGGGCGTCATAAATTTTCAACAACTGAAAATCTATTGGATCTATTCAAATGAAGACTTTTCACATCCTCACTTGCTATCAAAACGAAACGATTGTTCCACCACATCAACTCAAATTCTCTATTGACCACATCATCTGAAATGAGAAACGTAAAATCTTAGTCTCTACATCATTCCTCACCTACACCTATCGACATTTCTCTTTCACATCGGCTTATGTCCGCTGAAAGCCATAACACTGATCAACTAACAATAGGCCTACTTTTCACTATTGTGCAGATCATCCAAAAGTGCCAAACTTATAAGATGGTTCCCATAGTTGGCAGGAGTTGTAGAATTTAATTGAGCTGCTCAACAGCGGCTTGGCTACTGTCTTGGCTACTTCACATTTGTTTGTGAGGGATTGTCACATTATCTTGAGCTCCATTAAATTATTTTGGAATAATAACTTAACTGTCGATATGACCCGACTGTCGATAATACCCGATTTTACTCTATAAGTTGATTTGAATAGATTCAATAAATTTTCAGTTGTTGCAAAACTTATGACGTTCAGTGCATGTACAATGTAAGTGGAAAAGAAGTATACACATCTAAAAGTTAACGAAGCAATTAAGAAGTAATTGAAAATCACCAACAATACTGAACATTTCAGCAGTCTTTAATTTTATCTATCAAATTTAGTGATATTAGCATCAACTCGCGCCTCTTCGTTGAACGCTAGAAAATCCCAGTCTTCTGTCATCAAAGAGTGCTGATGAAATGCTCATCTCAATTGAAGACTGAAGTTGGAGAAGATGCGTAGTCTACAGTCCGCTAAGACTCATATGACATTCTGTGTCATACAATTTTATCTTTTAGCAGCGATTTAAGCAAGATATTTCGGTGGATTTATTTCCTGAATGCAAAAAGGATTTTAGAACTGGTTAATATTCTTACAGTTCCACTGTTGAGTTCCATACCGAAAAATAAATTTCCAATGAACCGAATATCGAAAAACATGATCTCATGAGCTGCAATAATCGTAATTTCTGGCTAGTTGAATATCCGTCATGTTTCATTATTCACCCGATTGACAGCTTTTGAAGTATTTTCTCTAGAGAGTGTGTTTTGGAGTTCGTGGAAAGATCCGCCTGACGGCTTCGTCGAAGAAACTTTTTCTCATAGATGTTGTCATGCAGGAAGGAGTCGGTGGTAGGTGTACCACTCACCCTAAAATATATCACTTCGCTCATCACCGAAAACTTTAGCTAGACACATTAAGCTACACGTATAATTAACTAATTAACATTAAGCTACACGTTAGTACACGTATTAAGTAAACGAAAAATTATTTTTTTGGTTTGTCTATACCTGAAGCATGCTAATAATTTCTTGATAAGAAAAATATACTAATTCTATAAAGCATCGACCTTATAGAAGCAAATTAACATCGATTAAATTTGAAGCACTTTCTTCATGAAGAAACTTAATGAGCCGGATTATGACTTACTACTAATCAATCGCTCATTACGAAACAGATTGAAAAGAAATCTTATAATATGATTGTCATGCCGGCAAAGACCATTCACTGAGATTCATCACGATTTCCCAGACTTGGAATTGGCGTCAAAACGTGGATCTATTTTTTTTAGATTTGAAGGAATCGAAAAAATTTGATTATTATCATTCATAGACAAATACAAGTGATGAAAGATTGATTTTGCTTTTCAACCAATGCATTGACAGTCCCCCTTTTCTGTTGAACAAGTATCATTAGCCGCACCTACATGGTGAACAGATACATACTAAACTTAACTGTGGGACCTTCGCGGAACTGATATCTTCTTGAATCACACTTTAACCGTGAAGTCGATGAACATATGTGCATTTTGAAGTAGAAATCACTCTGAAATATTTGGGAAATATTTGTATCATCTAATTCAGATGAATCATCGAATCATGTTCCATAGTTAATGTGTCTAGCTAAAGTTTTCGGTGATGAGCGCAAGTGATATATTTTAGGGTGAGTGGTACACCTACCACCGACTCCTTCCTGCTTGATTGAAATTTTTGAATCAACTTTATTGAAACCAATATATATATATATATATATATATATATATATATATATATATATATATATATATTCTATTTCGTAATTTCATCATATCAGTCATCAGATTGTCTGTGTATGTGTGTGCCTATCTACGATGGCTGATACAAAGAAACGTCTTTTGTCGATTGCCGAATGTGGCTAAAAAAACATGGCCAAAGCCATATTCTGAAACAATTGTTTTGGTTTAAAAAATACATACCGCTTTCTAGATGTTTTTAAATGATGGCATGTAATATAAGATTAACTTTTGAAAACATTTTTATATTACATGGCCAGCTTAGATAGATGCATTTTGCTTGTGTATATGGATGGCGAAAGAGCGAATGCATAGGTATGAATATAATGAAATGGAAATATAGACTACCATTAGAAAGACAGAAAAATCAAAGAACTTATGTGAATTTGAAATATTACCATTGTCGACCTAGAAAAATTTTGAATCGTTATAAATCTTCGGTAGTTCATTTGCGATTATCCCGGCCTGATTTGTTCGGGAGGCGGATTAATTCGATATTCCGATTTATCGGAAACCTGTCCACCTAGCCGCCCACTTTTGTTGAAAGGCAAGAGAAAGGGCCATGAAAAAGGAAATTTGGTTTTATCTGCATTGTCAACACATCATATAGGCCTACATGCAATTATATTCCTGCCAATATCCGTTAGTACACGTATTAAGTAAACGAAAAATTATTTTTTTGGTTTGTCTATACCTGAAGCATGCTAATAATTTCTTGATAAGAAAAATATACTAATTCTATAAAGCATCGACCTTATAGAAGCAAATTAACATCGATTAAATTTGAAGCACTTTCTTCATGAAGAAACTTAATGAGCCGGATTATGACTTACTACTAATCAATCGCTCATTACGAAACAGATTGAAAAGAAATTCGATCAGAGACTATCAAATTTGAACAGAGTCGATCATATCGCAATAACGAAAATTAAATTTTCAAAATAATTACGGCTGATGGGTAGGCTGATATATCTATCTTTAATCTAATGAAGAGAATGCATTCCTCCACCTCCAAAAATCACCTTTTAGCCTCAACAACGACTCTTTAAGCCGATAATCTATAGCGTAAAGTCTGATAGTTCTGTTCGAAGGCAGTGAAAAAGACAAGCAGTATAATAACTAATAAACGAAAGGGTTGGCTGTTTGCAAAACCTTGACTCATGCCAATTAGAATAATACGCTTGACTGACATCTAAAAAGCAATTTATCTGCGGCAATAGGGCGCTGTGGTTCCGTTACGACGGTAATCTGCAGGAATAACTTATGCTGAAAGACGGATTACTATTTTCTTCAGGTCAAATATTTATGGATGGACATTTCCAAGTATAGTTTGATCCGGATTCTCACGATTAGCCAGCTAAAGCATTAGCCGGACAATACATTTTGACCAAAGATATTTGCTTATGGTGTTGATTCAAGCAATTTGTGTTAGCCAACGGCAAATACTTTTATGATGCATGACTTCCATATCAATTTCTAATTTTGTGATCATTAATGTGACAATTATATAACTGCCACAAATTCGTTAAAATCGCCAAATGCATGCGAATTTTCGTTGATGACAAAAATGTAGGTGGTGTAGAGGTTTTGACCGACGTAACGCTATACCCAACCATGCCTGCAGCCAGTGAGCTTAACACGGAGTCGCACAGGCCAGCATATTTTCATAAATTTCTGAACTCATTCCTCTCAGGTTGGATATATCCTTGATTTATTGTAAAGCGTCATAATTTTGTGCATGAATACACAATGTTCAAAAATTGCATTTGTATTGGATTTATTTGTGACTATTAAAATACGACAATGATGGTTTTGTCATCTAATAGGCCTACCTGGATTTCATGGCCTCAGGTTCGTGAAAGATAATCCCGACAACTTTATTATAGAAGTCGAGGACTCACTCTAGCCCCAGACATCTTCTGTGGTTAAGATTTCTCTCACGAAGTTTTAAAAAGTCATTGAATGATAATAAGCAGAAGTCGGATGTCAAAGCTATCGAAGCCTAAGATAGAAAAGATAACTATCTGATCTGTATAACAATAAGTACTAAATTCAACTTAGAAAAACTAGCAATTTTTATAGGGCTTTAATTGCAATAATCCGAGCGCACGTTGGTACCCGAGGATTTTGCAATTAAAGCCCATTATCAATGGCTATTATTATTGCTATTATTAACCTGTTGCATTTACTGGACTTTAATAATATTATGTTTTACATCAAACCTTCATTATGCCGCTTTTCCGTTGTATTTTAGACTTTTTGATATCTTCTGTATATATCTTGCGATTCCGGGATTTATTTATCATCAATTTCCATAAGATACTTACTATAGAAATCCATGACTCTCAATGTATCATAATGAATCGCTTTCCATAGAAGATAGAATAGAATTTATATATTTGTATGAATAAGAATCATATGATGACAAACAGTATAAGAACTTGCAAAATGAAAGTCATTACACAGCTCAAGTTGATATGTTGATTAATCCATTGCGGTACAGGGACATGTAAACGATGAAAGAGTTCCTTCGCCGTTCTGTCGCAAATATTTCTATAATTGTTCTTCCAGATCTCCCACTTGTTGGCAACGTGATTGGATGCAAAATATGGTCATCAGAAATAGACTGCTTAAACAGTTCCGTTGAGGTTTTGAGGCTCTTTACACAAATATTGTGGCATTCCAACAAAAAGCGGAGAACAATGCTCGAGTAGAGAACGAAGCAGAGTTATACACAGTTATGAGGTCCTCTTTACATAATGTACATTTCAGAACTCTAAAGGGGGTGTCACACGATCCGATAAGTCGGACGGACTTATCCGTCGGACTTATCGGAAGGGGTGTCACACGGTCAGACATGGCATGATCGGATGTAGGAAGTCTGATGAGTTGGTAGGATGGCGATATTCAACGAGTTGAATATTTTCATCATACTTGACCTTCACTCCATTATCTCATTGGTCGCCCATGTCACCTCGCGTGCACGTGATAACGGCGTGAGTTTGGCGTGAGTGGCAGCGACGGCATGATCACAATTTGATTCATTTACGAGGGAGCGCTTACTCATAGGTTTTATCAGTTTGTAGGACCGTCAAGTCTGTTCTACTTGTAGGATCGTGTGGCACCTTTCTTCCCATCCGATAAGTCCGTCGGATTAGTCGGACAGATAAGTCTGTCCGACTTATCGGATCGTGTGACACCCCCTTAAGACTATGCAGTCTTCGCACAAACACTTTCGATACATACTCAAGATGTTTTTGTCACTTCAAGTCGCTGCTCCAAACAGTTCCCGTGCTCCTGAACAACTTCGATGCCAGGAACAGAAATAGGACAATATGCAGTTGACTTACTAAATACAATGCATTTCGATCTTTTCGTGTTTATTGGTAGCTTGATTTTAGTTGCCCAATTGCAGATGTTCTGATGTTCTTCTAGAATGCGACCATTATTTGAATTTTTGAAAATAGGAGTGCAGATAGTGATGTCGTCAATGTATTTTATCAGTAATGTATGCGAATTCATAGATATAGCGGCAACAAGCTGAATTCAAATCATAAGTCATATGTGAAAGCAATAGTGAAATTTTCAATTGTTTGTGGACTTATCAGAGAAAGTAAAAACTTTAACAGTTTTATCACTTTTAATGCAGCAAGATCTGATGAATGCATCAACTCGACATAACATCATCGTATTGATGGATTGTAGATGAAATGATTTCCAACGATGTTTGTGGGCATTGGACAATTAATAATCAATATAACAAATGGAGATGCTAATAAGATGACAACAATGACGGCCAAAAATGTACCACAAAAAATCACCGACATATAATAATCAATATTTTGCTATTGATTCTGAAGGCGATTATTGGCTTGTATTTTTCACGTAAAAACTGTTTTGTTTTGTAAAAGGAATTTTTCTTTCAAATAATCGGTCACTTCGGTTACCGGGATTTTGCGATAAGCACTTATTTCTTAAACCTTATGGACAATCTACAAAATTTTAAGCCAAAGTTTGGTATTCGTCACAGATGGATGTAATTAAATATTTTAAATGAGTATATGAAACGAATACTGGTACAAGATGGTTTGAGCAAAATTTTTACTAATCGCAGCATTCGAACATATTGTGTCAGAACTCATCTCTGAGGAATATTCACTACATAAAATACAAATTGTGACAGGACATTGACATCAATAATCGAGCCAAAAGTGCTTAAAGTGAACAACCCCCATAAAAAAACAAAAAATCAAGCGAGCTAATTTTCAACTATCTGAAATTTCAAGCTATCAAACTATCAAGCTCAGCCTCTAATGTAAAATTCTAGATGGTCGTTAACAACACGATACACAGAGCAGATTGAAGATCAAAATGAAAAATTTGAAAGAAATGAGCATTTCTCTATTGACGTCAACAAACTTTCTAAAAATCCTATTTTGAATGCTGTACTTCAAAAAATTTCTATTTTATCAAGTTAGTCAATTTGTACTTTTTAGCATTACGACGTGTCCATGTATAGATATCAAAGACACCTAGATAGCTGTGAGTGCCATGATGCTTGCTATATGATATTTTACATAAGGTATTGAACAGAGGTAATGTCAAGGTTTTACACACAAGGTATTATACGAACACAAGGCAATTAAAAAATATACACATGGTTTCATTACTGGGCTTCAACCCTCGCCCCACTGGCGAAGTTTTGAATATCTTTCAAATGAAGCAAGCCATAGCCGCCAGATTTCCAATAGCCTACTTTCTATGCATCATGCAACTTTTGACCGAATGAAAATATATTTGGCTAATTTCCGTATATTCACTTCTAACGTATTTTGCGGCATAAATTCTTAATGAAATAAGTTGAGATTCATAAAGGATTCTTCATATTAACACAAAAATATTCACAAATGCAAATTTTTCGAAATTGAAATTATCTGCTTACTATGTATGCATGTATGAAATTTGAAATTCGAATTTCAAATATGATTTTCATTATTTTTGTACTTTTTAGTTCTGTATCTAATCAGCAATTATTGAAAATTTTCAGAATTATGTTCTTTTAGCCTTATTCTCTCGATAAAAGTTCACATAATTGGGTTGTTTCTTCACATGCAGAAATTCACTAAAATGTGCGATTTTAGAGCTATTTGATTTGAACTAAAAGTTTGACCTTTGACCTCATCTAATGACAATAATGTAATTTCATAACGATTGATAATCATGATTTTTTTAAACACATTGACCAGATTTTTCCATTAGTGTATGCTTTATTAGCATTTTTTAGTGATTTAATGGAAATTTATTAAAAATTAGAGTTTTTTACCTTTGACCCTCACCTCAGTCCAGGGATGACTTTAAAAATAAAAAAGTTTTTTCTGAATCCCCTTTCAACGCCGCTTCGATAATCGGTATAATTGTCAGCAGTAGATGAAATTGCCCCCTCAATGCAGCGCGTTCGGAAAAATACCCCAGTGGGGCGAGGGTTAATGACTTTTTCTTCATTATATATATAACATTTCTAAGACACATGAAAACAGATTTATGATATGGCATTAACATGGATCTTTGAGGGATAATCACCGGATATTTATTATTTGAAAATATCTGAATTTTCTTGAATATTATGCAGACTTCCGCCTTTGAGACAGAAGCTTGGCGAAGCTTGTGTTGTAGATCAAAATACTTTGCGACGAAGCTTCACCTCCTATGGCTGAAGGACCTGTAGATAAGAGCAATTGCCTCATGAACGTACCAGTTTTTCGTAGACATGATATCTATTTGCAAATTAACAGCATCTCCACCATTCAAAGACTTCACAAGAATCTTGTATTGGCATTGCAAATGATCGGATTACGATGTGATCTCCCCAATAATTCTTCAGACATCCGATAGTCACAGAGTGTTGAATCATTTATCGATATCCGATCCGGCATCGAGAAGTGACCGGTATGCAATCCGGCGTCACCGGATCATGATCGGATAGGATCTCTGACGAAGGCGGGAACCGCAAAATTCCAATAGATTAAAAATTTTGATTCTCCTTCCTATTCATATTTTTGCTTTCATGAACCGCTACGTCCTGTAGGCCTATGTTCAGACCAAATCAAATTTTCCTTTCTATTCTATCAGAAAGACAAATGCCAACCGATTACATGAAATGTGAGCTAAGACTAGTTCAACATAAAAGACAAAACGTATAGGCTTCATTAAAAACAGTTTACTGATTTTCAGAAAATAGAGATAAGAGAAAAAAGGACTGCGAGAAAACAACGTCTGATAAAAAGTCACAAATTTTTTTCACAGCAAACATTCTTGCCCACGCAGTTGAATTTCCAATTCTGTTTTGTTTTTAACAAAGTTGCTCAGCTGCTCTAATTTCATATCAGAGCATGGCATTGTCTCAACTGAAATTAGTTGATCGCTAACATTAACAACACCGGAATAATGTTTCGCTGCTTCATCGGAGATAAATCGACTGATGATCAAAGCTGAAAAGAGAAGAATTGTGTTTATTCCAACTTATACAAGTTACTTATGCGTGATTTTTCAAAATGCAGTAAATAAGTAAGTAAATGCTGTATATGGATGACGGGAGAATTAGGTTTAAACTGCAATTAAGTTTCACAGAAAGTGTCGGTCAATATCAAACTAATTTGATAAGGGCAGATGTTGATGATTGAGATGAGTAATTAGCGCAGTAAGTGAAGTTTTGACGGGTATTCATTAAACACTACGCTTAACACACTACTGACATGCAGTCTAAGTTATTGCTCCTGTTGTAATTAATCAAATGCTGCTTTTTGCAAACATATCGTAAATAGAGCAATTAATTGTTCAGTTGCATCCTCAGTTGAAAAATAGAAAAATACTCAGGATCATCAGTAGGCCTACTTCACATCTCTCGACATCGACACAATTTCCTTTTTACAATTGCGGCCATACCCGGTCGAATTTTCATGAATACCAATGTAACCTACCTACATCACTTGCAAGCAGTGGAGGGCACAGTTAATCAATTCCGCTCGATTAATCGTGCGACGGAATCAGTCGCGCGATTTTGTTTTGCTTAATGACTTTTCAAATTGGCTTGGTGACGACAAAATTAGGATAATTTCCTATACTCTCGTTCAACATTTGAAATAATTGCACTGAATGGAAGTGTGACATCTGCGTGTAACGCCTATGTGCAGGTGTCGAACCTGAGATCAAGCATCACTAGGATAAGACAAGAGTTGTCGTGTGATGAGAATTTTTTTGCCACGCCACAGCAAATCTGTGTGGGATTCCTATGGAAATTCCTACACATTGCAGGAATGCATCATTCTATGCAATTGCATTAAACATGATCATTTAGAATAGATGCTGTCAAGCATAAGGAGGCCCCTTTTGATTTCAAATCTCCGCATTTAGAACATGTGAAGGTATTGACAAGAATTAATGCATGATTTACATTTACATGTAATATGCACGCTATGCACGCATGTGATTAAGACCGGTAACAATTGTACTCTCAAATAGCCTTAAATTTGCAAATACTTTGCAAGCTTTGGTTTCAATTGATTGATGATTGATGTAATTAATTCAATATCATTGCAGATAAGACACCTTGATGTTTTAGTTCTTACATTGATTATGATAAATGCCTCATGTACATGTATGCATATGCATTCTTTACTTGCAGGTTTTAAGAATTTTCTAAACGCATCTTGATAACAAACTAACATAACAAAATAAACATGTAGATCATGGCGTTGATCCGTTTATATTATTAATTCTGATGTTTGTACTATTTTATTTGTTGCAGAAATATCTGATAAATATTTTGAAAAATTACATCGATTAAAGCATTTATAATTTCGTCCTCTCCTTCCAGCCAACCAGAACATACTATCATAATCATTCATTTCATGCCATCTTTGTAAATAGGCTACTGTCATTCATTTAAACTCACAAAATGTCATCATTCATCACTGTTTTACTTGTACGCGGTTACAGACTATTTTCAGCGCCATACTTATAAAGCTGAAATGAATCATTGTTTTGAAATCCAATAGTTAAATAACATTTGTGACGATTGAACTTTAGCGGCCAAGTTAACAAGTCATCATCAAATAAGCACTTAGATGGATTTCAAACAACTAGTTTCTGGACGGCTGCTCAGGGGGATGGAGTATAGACAAAATGATTAATCGTCTTTGTAATAAAGAGATTAATAGGGAATCCCTCCACGATTGATCGCTAGACCGAAGGGTCGCGATTGAAGAGGGTATAAAGCCCTTACTTAAAACGAATGATCGAATCAATTGTGACGTCATGTATCTGACATCACATAACATCATAACGTATCATCGTCGTGTGTCTTCATTCATGATTTTTAGTATGGCAATGTATAAATAGATCTTCTCAGTCATCGTGAATTCTAGCAATTGCAAGTGAGACGAAGAAAGCGCCTCGATGGACCCCTGAAGAACTCCCGCCTCCTCCTCTTCGTAGACATTACTTCACAATTAATCGTAATCTTTATAATCACATCATTACGACCGATATTTGGTAACGAGTGATAACTTCGTAAGAACTTGCTCGCGATTAATCGTTTTCTTTATACTCCATTACCCTGGTCGGTTCACCAATTAACTATCGACACCATAATTTTGTGATCGACGCAGTTGATGCTTATGTGCTGTCTTCATTATACCGATTCAAAATCGCCCTAACATGCCTCTAAATCGACAATCCCGCACAAAACCTCGGGAGATTAGCTAGTAGTATATATTTTGGGTTGATACTTGTCTCTACTTGCCATCACTCAAATTGTGCAATGAAAGAGGCTTACTTTTGTTATCATTGCGTCTTCCAGTGCACACAAAAAATCCATAATTTTGTTCCGGCTTCCTCGATAAACGAACATTTCTAGAGCCATCGTCATTGACTTCAAATTTTGTAATAACAGGAAATTCGCTTTTGAATATTTCAATCTCCTTTTGAAAGCCACCATTCGATTGAGGACATGAAGACTTTTCATCAACATAGGGATCTTTCAATTCGTTGTTAAGTTCCTTCTTCGTTTTTAAGCGCTTTTTGTGATCGACACTTTTACTGCGAACTTTTTTCATCTTTTTACCTATGGCATGTCCAAGATACTGCAATGCATCCCTAGCATGATAGGCTCTGGACCTCGGATCTATCCTAAAACGAGAAATACAATGGCATGCATAAAACAATCGCAAATTGCAAGTTGAAGAGTAAGATTTTTATAGTTAAGATCACAATAGCTTGACTGATTTCGAAATTGGACCTTTATTTTGTTCTCTATTGTTTTATATTTACGAATTTTAGTGCCTATCTAGTTTGCTAAAAATGCTATTTCTAATGAATCGTAATTAATTCTCCAACTTATCGAATGACAGTAAAATAAATCAGTTATAAGGTTCATTTGCATGTCAGAATCAGCACTTATTCAAAAGTGACTAAGAGAGGCTTTGCCGTTAAAATATTCGCAAGCACACCTGCAGAATTGTGAATGCGATTATCGCACTTTACGTGCATTGTTGGGACTTGCTGAATAATTAGTTAAGTGGCAATCGATTCGTACTACATTCGCGACTTCCAGCGGAAAATAATTTTCGTCATTCCATTCACAATGCTTGCTTGATAAGTATATTATGAAGTAATTTAAGTTTTGACGAGGAAATTCTCTCGTGTACGTGCATATTACGTATATAACAGAGCCGCAAGTCCAGCAAAAAGGTGATGGCAATGTATGAAATCAATCCTTCGGAGATAATTTCGTATAAAATGAATTATCTAGTTTCACTGATGGAAGAACACGCATGCATTGTACGATACGAATACATAGTGACGCCATACATGCATTATTGCGAGCTTTTTGTGCCGTACCCTGAAAAGTTTACTTAAAATACTTCGACAAAATTAAAGTTTTTCTCGATTTAAATTGAAGAAGGAAATCAACGATAACATACCGCACTCTTTTTACCCGGGCAATTTTCAGCTCCGAGAACGCGTGGGCCCTGGAGCCCACCTCTGATTTCTTGTTTCCCACCTCTAACTACTCATCTGTTCAAAAAAATGAATTCAGAACAATCGGTACGTATTCCTTTGAATGGTGGTATCAGTCTTGGTGGTATCCAACTTGGTCAACTTGTTACTATATAGCAGAGGGTTCAAAATTTTTTGAGCAATATCAAAGAATGCAGGGGGGTCCAGCAGTAGGAACCGAAACGGGTGCGAGCCCGGCCTGCGGCCTGTTTTGTTCAACATTAGCAGTCACTTGAATGCAGTTATGAATAATGCCTTTATTAATCGTTTAACATCGACTATTTCAAGATTCATTTATTAGCTCATGTTGACCAACCAACTGCAATTTTTGATGAATATTGTATATGAGTGTAAATTCATAACTATAAATATGCATGTACTCGTAACTATACAAATATTCATTATTCGAAATATTTAAGTGCGTACTTGCTGTTCAAAACCCTAATTGTGACTCGCGCCCACAAAAGATATTGCATGTCATCAGTAAGCTATTCCGCTAAGAAAATACTTTGAAAACTATGTCATATCTCGCTTTTCATGGCTCGTTCTGTGTACCTAGAGCACGCTGGTACTTAAACTATCTTATTGAATCATTCTATGTAGAAACATAGAGTAAGCATATCAGGTAGAGTAGCAACTCAGCATTTAGTAAATCCCCATTTCGTATACAGTTTCGACTTGTTGAATGAGCTTGAGATGAGACCCATATGCCGCATTTAACAACAATGAAATTAAATAAATGATAGATTTGCCATGCATAAGATGTGAGATAAGCCATTTTTACACTTGTGGAGAAATTTGCACGGATTTGACTGATCATGAGAGCAATACAGAAGGAATAATGGTATTTTACAAATTGTTCTTGTCATTTCAACCTTGGAGAAATAATATATTTTATCAATCTAACAATTCGAAGGGTTGCTATTACTTTAGTGCTCAGCTTTACTAATAAGAGCATTTTCCTAAGCGCTATCAAATCACAATGCCTGCCACTACATGAAAGAGCAAAGCATCATAATAAAATGCTGAGATAATAGTTGATTGCAAAATATATGTAAATGGGTAGCCTATGCACACTACTTTTCAGATTCAAGAAATCAAACAGAAATTTAGTGAATAGTGATTTTGTGAATTTAGTGTTATTTCGATGAAAATTTAATTAAAAACTTTAATTTTTAGCCACAGAAGCACAATAAGATCTCAACTTTTCCATGAAAACTTGCACTATAATGTGGTTCATGAAATTTTCTTGCTAATCATATCAATCTCCGCTTAATTAAGATACCTGTTAGTAAATGCTATTTCCTTTTAATGTCTATAAGTTTCATACTACATTTATATAGTGGCTTCACGTCGGGAGTATGTAAACGCAGGAACGATTTGCAGAAATTTTGCTTCTCAAAAATTGTTCAAATAATTTTTAAACAGCAGAAACGTGATCTCCGCGAAAACCCGAATCTTTTGATATAAGAATTTTCTTTATACAGACACTTTTTGTAGTCGACACTGCCTCAAAGACTACAGTACCTACTACACTTACTCTATGTGTAGAAGATTATTCGTGTGTGTATCAGGGAAGCTCCTATGGGAAGCTCATATCCTATCACCACACAGACAAGCCTGCTTGTCTGTAAATACTATAAAAAAAACTCAGTTTAGAAGGACGTGAAGGAAATTGCCATTATAAAAAGACGGCCCTTGGCTGGTCCGGTCGGTCACGTATCCAGAACTCCAGGGACTCGCGCGCGGTTCCCACTCTGACAACACTCAATACCCAATACAGATAGTCTATATTAAGCATAATACTCAAATTGAATGCTTCAACTTACTTGGTTTCTACATCTGGAGTTGAAGTTTGTGTCTCCATTTCATTTGATTCCGGTGCAATTAATGCATGCAACGACGATCCAGACACTGGCCTTTGTAGTCTTGGATTAGTACGGATGGAAGGAGAAACAGATCGTTTCCGGTATTGCGAATAGGCCGGAGAACAAGAACGAGACGGAAGAATGTCGAAACCAAGAGATGGTGGAGTTCCTTCGCGGCTCAATCTACAAATGAGAAATAAAGGAAATTGCGGAATCATCGACCCACCAATAAACACAGGAGGGCAGAATCTGGGTGCACACGTAATCATTTAGATGCGGACTAGATACTTAAAAGGATTCATAAACTAGCACACCAGACGATTCGTTTGGTGCAAAAAGTCTGATGCAAAAATCTATATTCTTCGAGAACAGGTACCTCGATTCAATTATCAATATCAGATGCGATATTCAAAATTAGGCCGTCTTAAAGAGCTGATCTTCTTTCAGATGAAGTAGGTATTACTAGGTGTATTTGAATGTAACTAATTGAAAATCCGTGTTGAAGTGAGTACTGTAACTTTGGACATGCTTTTTTGTTTTTGGCAAAAAACGGGAACTTGTGAAGCTCTCGGCCATGTGACTTTTTTTAAACCATGACATTTATTGATGGGATCCTGATGGTTCGATTAAAAAAAGCTATTGAAATCGGTTCAGAAATATGGATCTTACAAAGCAAACATTTTACACATTCAGATATTGTGGAATAAATTGGATTTACCCGCTTAATGAGATATCAAAAACAGATACTGACCTGAACTTCTTTGTAACTGGTTCTTCTGAAAACAGCTGGCTGGTGAAGTCGACGTCAAGCATGGTTTAGGAAACCTGAAAATTGTTAGAGCATCAATAAGTCATTTGTGAATAATCTGAATTTATGATAATAAGATTAATGACACTTATCCGGCAAGTTACAGAGACAAGAACTTATGAGATTTCCGGATTAATTTGATGGAGGCAAATTGAATAATCGTATGATGTGTCAAATTTATATATGTCCATAAGTATCCATTTTATGCGTCCATCAGGGACTAGGGTTGACAAAGCAAAGCGTGTTTTATAGCAAGTCTACTTGCCTAGAAGACATGCCTGTTCCATTATTTTGCTTTTTTTAGAAATTTTATATGATGACATCCGATGGAAGGTTTATCTTTTCAGACTAACATATGCTGACGATAGCTACATAATCTCGTTTAAGAGTTGAGGATTTTAACAGTGTCTATTTGGCTTGGATTTGATAATTAGTGATTTCACATTTAGGCTGTGTAATAATGCTCAGTACCTACCGCATGTTACAACTAAATAAGACCAGGGCCTGTTTCATAAAATATATCACTGCTTTATATCAGAATTTTTATCAGTGTGGAAAATTTTTTGCGTTTTTTAAAATAAATATAAAGCAGTGATTTAAAGCAGTCGAAATTAACAGCGTTTCACAAAACCAAATATTAAGCAGTGATTTATATCAGTCCCACACTGCTTAAAATCAGTATTTTAAGCAGTCTGGAAAAGAATTGCGTTTCACAAAGAAGTATAAGTAGCGCGCGAAAATTGAAAATATGGAAATTCACTGATAGAAATGTGAAAATTTCTATCATCTGTGAATGATCATCGAGAAAGTTATAGAAACTTAAAATATCGGAGAAATGATTGCAAATACAACTTAAAAATGGGAAAAAGGCTTTTGATTTTCAATTTTACTGTCAGTAGCAAACTATTTGTCAGAATGGCAAATTTGGATACTGTTTATTGAAAAATTCTTCCTTTGAAAAGTGGCAATGCTGTGACGATAAAACGTCCGGTAACAGCAAAATTATAAAGGGTTGCTTTGAGGGCTTCGATTTCTTTCGTGTAATGAGGTACGGCATGTCATGAAATCATTTCAATATTAAAAGACGTTGAGGTATTGACTTTTACATACATCGATGACAGCTAGAAAAAAAGGTTCTCAAATATTCCACCATTTGCCTCAGATTGACTTCTATAATTATTATTTCAATTACTGTCAAGCATAGAGTAAGTATATTAGGTAGAGTGGAAACTCCGCATTTATTAAATCCCCAATGTGTATACACTTTCGATTTTATTAAATGAACTCGAGGTGAATACAGTTGGAATTGTCTCCAAATGTGAGATATGCACATTTATGCAGTTTGAAGAAATTACCACGGAATTGACTGATTATGATAGTATAAAGCAGATGGAAATGAGATTATTTTACAGATTGTCCTTGTCATGACAGCCTCGAAGCGGTAATGTTTGTTAAATTAGCAACTCGATGACCCCATTGCTTTCATGCTGAACCACAAGAGAAGCTTTTTAAGCGCGATCTTATCACAAGCAGCTGGTAGAGCAAGATAACAGAATCAAAGACAATGATTTCCATTACCTCTGAAAGCTGTAAATGGGTGCACATCACTATTCAGATTCAAGAAATGAAACATGAATTTACTCAATCATAAATTCATGCCGATGAACATTGAATCAAAAATATGAAATTTCAGCCACAACAGCACAATAAAATCTCAACTTTTTATGAAGACTTCCATTATAATGCCGTTCATTACATTTTCTTGATCATCAGCACAATTTCCGCTTAGTTGCGATGCTTGTTAGCGAATATTCATTCCTTTTGATATCCAACTTGTTTCATACTACTTACAACGGGGAGTCATGTCGGTAGTAATTAAATTGGCAAATATTGAGGTTTTTCAAAACTGCTCAAATAATGTTTTGGACCGCAGGAACGTTATCTCCGAAAAGCTGAATCTTTTCATACAAAAAGTTTCACTGTATACAGATACTTTTTTAAGTCGACACTCTACCTACATATTTACTCTATGCTGTCAAAAATTATTTTATTTACGAAGAATTATCCACAATTGTTTTAATCACTCAATCACACTGATATATATCAGTGTTTTCATCAGTCCGAAATCTTTATGAAACGCTATATGTATCACTGATTAATTTAGACTGCTTAATCTTCAGTCGGAAAATTAATTTTTATGAAACGCAATTTAAAGCAATGCTTTATATTTCAGTGCTGAAAATGTCACTGATACATATCAGACTGCTTAATTTTATGAAACAGGCCCCAGGACAATAACATCGGTTGATTAGCTGTATTGTCAAAGGGACAAAAACAATAGGGTCACCTAATGTCTTAAAGTTTTAACTGCTTTGAAGACTAAATCTTTAGGCATAGTTCTAATACGATGCTTTTTACATTGATGAAAACATGGGTTTTTGAGCCCTAGGCTGGACGTCATGGGAATTACTTACTACATGCAAGGAAAATTTTGTTAACATTTGAACACAACAGGTCAAACATAAACTAGCAACTGATAATCGCATAGCTAGGAAGTTGTTTTCATTTCAGATTTTTTGACAAGCCACTGTCTTTGCTGTTTTATCAAAGAAAAAGTTATTTTTATTTCCAGCTTTCAAAAGATGACAATTTTTCATCATCGCATTGTAAAAGTGACCAAACCTACATTAAACATCAGATCAGTGAGAAAGTGAACGCTATTTATATTTTTCATCGATGGTATCATGATATAAAATCACAACATTTTATGTTAGTTATAAAGAAGTTTTGCAAATTCACGTACTTCCTCATATCTTATAATTTGTGACAGATGTTTTTTTCGAACGAAAGTATCAAGTTGAAAATCGTAAGACGTGCACATGCTCCAAAAGCAAGCGTGAAGTATAGCTCACAATTGGTTGATGTTGTGAAAGCACATGCATCAAGAAAAATAAATACAGTACAGCGTCACTCTGTAGGCCTGCTTCCAATCTTGTAACTAAACTTAAACTTGCATATATTCAGCGTTATATAGACCTATTCATAATATGTATTGCAAAATAATTGAAGTCTCGGCAATGACTCGGTTAGACGGTTTTGACCTTGTTAATCGTAATTTCAACCTGTCCCGATGCCTTGTGCATGTATATGTACATGTCGAACTGTAAATGTATATGATGCATAACTGCTGAAAATCAAGAAATACCTTCGACAGAAATCCAACGGCAAACTTACTTTCTATGCGCAGCAGTCTTTCAGCTCCAAATGACATGTAGATTAGAGATTGCTATATTCTTTCAACACAATCTGAATAATACTCTTAACAGACAATCGCCTACTGTTCTCAACAATGACTTCTCGTACACTTATCATTCATGAACATAGAAATCAACACAGAGATAGATTATTTGATGATTTCTCGATGATCGTTGATGATCAAAAGGTAGCATCATGCTTGTACAAATTTGATTGGTATCAAGCCATATTTTTCGCTGGTTTTCTGTCTACAGAGCATATTAACGTTTCCAACAGACCATCAACGACTCCAAAAACAGACGCATCGCCTTCAAATTTGTACGTTGAATATTCCTTCTACTGTAGAAGTTATAACGAATTCAACAACTTTCTGCTCTCATATTGGAAATTTGAATTATTTCTTAATCTGAATTATTGACAGTTTATTCTTGGTAAAGATAATTTACCTGTTTTCTAAAATCAATGTTAAATGAAGTATGTTGGCATTGGTCATTTAGTAATTCATGGCATTGGTCATTAGCATTGCAAAATGTCAACGAATTTCCGAATCTGACTCATAATTCATCTCACAGAACAATCTGGATCCATGTGAATTACATGATACTGGCCCTTTTCTTTGCGTCAAATCATAGCTAATTTGGCAAAAAGAAAACGATTTTTGACAAAAATATAAAACCACTTTCAATAGATGACAGAGCAACAGATTTTCCACATTCTATATTGTTGTTAATTATAATTTCATTGAACAAGAACTAAAAATCAATGAAATTTTCACAGTGTCATCTTATTTCAATGAGATCACCAGACACGAATAACAACTAGTCGACTTAAACAGTGCAGTAGAACTTGAAATTTCACAGTATATCTCAGTCAAGAGTTCAGGGTATAGGTGCTATTATCTTCATGTTGAAGATCGTTTTCTTTTTGCCAATTTTAGTGCGATTTGAAGCAAAAAAAGGCCATTGATAAGAAATTCGTAAAAGCTTCTACAGTTGGTAAACCAGGGCGAATAAAGAGAGACGAATTTTTGACTACCTGAATCAAAAATGAAGAATGATACAATCATAAAATGTCTAAGACGAAAACAATAATGAAACCTTAGGTCAGCAAACCATGTCTTGAAATTAAGGATAATTGTTGGTCAGTTTAATTCTAACGCGCATATAGGCCAACATTCATTCTTCAAATTTCATGCAAAATATCGGTGGGTAAGGTGCCCGCATCGAATCAACTTCGGTTCAAGGAGCGGGTGTTTTGTGCATCCCATGAAAGAAGAAACAAACATAGTGCAGAATTACAATCATGTTTGGAAAACGCGTAAAACAATTCCTTAACATTTATTTCCAGCAGTTAAGAAAAGTTACGGGTCATGACTGCACTGTCCTGATACTTCAAAGGGCAATTACAACGTAAAAATCGGACGAACATATTCAGCTCAATGAAGAAAGGCATAGAAAATTATACGGTCATGTGAGCGAGCAAAAATTATAAATCTTTGTCATTAAAGACTTGATTTTGCAGACGCATTATTTTGATAAGAGTCGGCGAATAGCTTTACGGATAAAATGAATGGAAAAGTAGCCTTCAATGTAAATTCACGTTACTAAACTCCTGAAAGATATGATTTTCAGACTTATATTTTATGAATGTGTATTTATTGGCTACTGTTATTATGCATCAGTAGAAATATACATTTTGATGTCTATCACACATCATTGCATTTTAGAAGCATAACTGGAAAACTGGTCGCCAAAACTTAATTCTTTGTCGAACACAGAATGTATTGTTCCACAGTTGCATGGGCTTAAGATCGTGCCATCAACCATAATAAAGACAATTCCAAGTGACCCTAAATCAGGGATGTGGAGTTGGTCCCGGAGTCCTATCATTTCGGTCGAAATCGGAGTCCTACATGGCACTCAACGGACAGAAAAGTCTTCGACTGTCCGATAAGCGAATTGCCGATGAAAGTGAAGTCAAATCATTGAAAGAAATCGTATCCGTCAAACAAAGTCGTGCGCCGATGAGAAATTTCCGCTCGTCGTTGAAAGTAACTTGCAAAATGGAGTAGCAATTTCGTCAAAACATTTTTGGAATAGTAAGTGATGATATAATAATCAAAATATTCAGCTATGTAGTGAGTTCCATACAAGCACTTTCTGGCACGATGTGACTACGACAGAGCAATCCAGGGGAAAATAGGGCGCAGGTCTGTAACTACTATAGACGCAGATTAACTTAAAGATATCACACTCATCGGAATGAAGCAGTCAAAAACAAAGTGCATTCCGATGAACGATTTTTGCCTTTTACAGGTCAGCACAACGGCGGGAAAGTCCGATCTGCATTTCGTAGCCGATAGATGCATTCTCGCTGTTGATGAAAATCTATTGAATAAGTGTCAAATCTTTCTCACTTTCGCAGCAACTCCAATTGATGTAGCCTCTCAATATGCTACTTTGTAGAATGGTGTGCGTCTCCTATATGTCCGTCAGAAAACTACTATGAGTGTATGCGCTGTAGGCCTATAGGCCAATGGTTTTCCGCAAAATCTTCAAAGTCCGCATTCCAAAATCGCAAATTTCGCTAATTTTGCAGTATTGACGACACGACAGCTCTTAATGATAGATAGAGGTGTATACTTTAAGCTTACATAGCGTATATCCAAAATGAGTCTGAAATGTAGGCTAAACTGCATTTATAGATATCCATGAAATATTACTCATCAGTTATTGCATGAAGCGTGATATATCTGCTGCAAGTGTTGTAGGTATATGAACGCACAAGTATAGTAATACATATGTCGGTCACCGAAGGCCCATCAAGTACAAAATTGATTCATGAAGATTCATAATTATCCAATGCGTCTTAGCAATAAAACAACAGCTAATTTTAAGAATATATACTTATTCATCGAATAGGCTAATTAATATTTAAGTAGGTAAGTAAGTAAGTAAGGCGTTTATTCACAAGAGATTGGAAATCATACATATCGTTTGAAATACAAAGATAATATATACCATTTATATGCAAGAGACAGATATTCGAAATTTACAAGTAAACATCCATACGGAGTGAATGTGCGTTGTCGTCTTTCAGTTCTGCAGTGAGGTAAACACAAATGACCACTGTATCTCAGTCTCTCAGGAACCAAATGATGAAGAGGATGATTAACATTTCGCTCACATTTTCTGAAGTAACCGATAGTAGCTTCTAAAAATATGCTCAATACTTTCAAAATTGGTACATTTACAACGAGATCCACAAATCAAAGTGTGTGCTCGGTTTTGTAAGCTTTCTACATAAGTATGTGCCTTGAATAAAGTTTACCGTAAATTTTACATCCGTAAATAAACAACGACAAAATTAGAGATTTGTATGCAATTTTCAAATCATTAACACGAAGTGTCTTCTTAAGTACTCTTAAAATATGCAGGCGCTGAGATGCACGTTTCAACACTGATAAAATCTGGTCGTCCCATACAAGTTTCTCATTTATCACAAACCCCAAAATATTCACGGATTCTCTTTTTACATATTTACAAGTAGATGCACCATGATCAATATCACGCGAACAATCGTGATCAGCAGACTTTTTTATACAGAGCTTGGGACATTCAGAAAAGTTGATCGAAAACCCCATGTCAGAAATCGCGGACTCAAAAATGGGTACGCCAGAAACAAAATTTGAAGTTACGGATTCTATTACATTGACATCATCAGCGCACATGACAAAGGTCGAGTTCAGACATTTTGATGAGAGAAGGCCCATATAGGAACCAAACAGATATGGTCCCATCACTGATTCCTGCGGGATACCTGAATGAACATCAAAGAGAGGACCTGAAATATTGTACAAAGTAACAAACTTTTTTTGATTATTGAGGTAAGATTTCAATCATAACAGAAAACCATGATTAAAGCCAGCCGAGTTCAGGTAATCTAACAAACGATTATGGCTTAAAGCATCAAATGCTTTCGATACATCGAGTGAGTACAGATGTACAGCAGAAACATCCGAAGAATCAAGACTTGATGTCATAGTATCAACAATACTAATCACAGCGATGGTGGTTGAACCAAGAGGACTAAAAGCGTGTTGTTGAGTACTATACAAGCAGATAAGATCTCTTTTAACACGATCTAAAATGAGTTGCTCGAATACTTTCGAAATAACCGATAACACAGATATTGGTCGGAAGTCTTTAATTGCCGGCTTTAATTTCTTTGGCACTGGAGATAGTCTTCCAATTTTAAACGCTGATGGAAACTTTTTCTCAACAATTGAGCGGTTGAATATCATGGCTAGTGGTTTGCATAGACAATTATCGCCCTCTTTTAAAAGTCGCGGAGGGACTCCATCGGGACCTGATGACTTCTTCGTACTCAGATGCGTAAGCTTCAAGAATACTTCCTCCACTGATATCACCCAACTAAAGTCGGCGTCATGGATTAAATCCAGGGGAACATCGTTTTGATTGAATTTGGAGAAAAATTCACCAGACAAAGCCATAACAGTTTGGTCAATTCCACTCATCATGTAAATCAGGCTATCCATTCCACTCTTGTTGCTTTTACTGCGAACATCATTTACAACATTCCATATATGTTTGTTGGATTCTCGGCTTTTGTTAGCCCACATCAACTTATCTTTCTCTATTTCCATTTTTACCTTTTCTTTGTAGTGTTGGAAAACATTCCATTTCTTAGCTCTGTAAGCGTCCCATCTTTTGTTAATAAGTGATTTCAACACGAAAAAGTGTGTAGTCGTCGATAAAGATTATTGAGTCCTCAATGTCAGAGTGAAGCCACGACTCAGTCACAAAAATCAGATCAGGATTTATTGTGGAAATGGACAGACAAAACTCATCAAACCTATTAACCAACGACCGCACGTTTGTGAGAAAAACTTTAGGGGCTTTTAATTTTTCGGGGTTTGTAAGAGCGTTGTTTCGAATGACCACTTTTCCTTTAGAAATAACGACATCCTCACCATTTGCTCTCCTTTCACGAACCTCCTTCTTCAATTTAAAATCTACTTCACGTTCGAAACGTGTAAGATCAGCTTTGATGTAAACTCCGGAATACAAAGGGGATTGTCGAAGCCTTTTCGATTCACGAAGCACTTCAAGTGTCTGCTTCGGATCAGTCCGAGTAGCCCTGAGTAGTTGCTTATTATCACTTCTTGGTCGTCCAATGCGAGAAACTGTTTGAATATTTGCTTCAGACTTGCCAATGGTTCGGAAAATGTCTCTACATTTCTGCAAATCATCCTGTGCACGTTCCGAAACAGTCCCGTTAGTTGACTCTAGCAAACCTGAAATCATGATGTTATTTTTCTTTATATCTCTTTCTTTTAATTCATCGAAAATCATTGACATGTTTTTGCTATGTCACAACTAACAACTTCGGTTGCACTTTTTAATCAGTTCGATATTCTCTGATTCTAACCTGCATACACGGGAACCAAGGGAAGAAACAGTCATCTTCAAGGATTCAATTTTCTGTAAGAGAGGCAGTGACATCGCTCTTGAAACTTTCAAACATCGATCTCAATACATCGATTGTGACTTCCGGCTGGGAACTAATTCTGGTCGATCGCTTCGTTGGCGGCGTTTGCAAGGGTATGTTTGTTTAGTGAACCTTGTCACAGACAGCTATGAATAGTTGCCGCTGACACAATGCTGGTACGCACGGTCTATGACGACACTACTGTCACGTGAAGAAAAATCGATATTTCAGACTTCTTGCTGAAGTTTCAATAACAGCTGATTGTATTTGCAACAACTGACAATACCAGCTGGTCAGCAAGTCAACAATCAATACAAGATGAAGATGCACTTGCACAGTATGCGGAGATGACGTAGAATGACGCACAATACACTGGAATGCCTTGCTTGCGGATGGACAAAGAAACGATGAGAGCAGAGAATAAAATTCATCCAATTGCACAATAGAGATCAACAAAATCCCAATTTTCACGCCCACAAGGCAGAAAGGACGAAATTCAACGCAAGAAACAGATAGAGTAGAGGACAACAACTCAGACCAATCCAAAAACCACACTTTCACGACCTCAGGGGCCTATATGCGAGCACAATAACGCACAACCTAAAAGATTGCAGGAGCGCACGACCGACCAACAAGTCGTCCTTTGGTCCCACATTGGTCACACATTTGGTCCCACCGATCAAATCTCTATTGAAAAAATTAATATAAAACTTGTTTGGTTGCTATACTACATTGCATTATAAAATTGCGAAGATTCGGAAGTTCGCAGACAGTCTATAAGACATCACGATATTGCTCATTTTGCTAAATAATATCATGTCAGTAGGCTTGACATGTTTTGAATGCATCGTTTTGAATAATTTTAGTCAAGGTATCTCGTTTTTTTAAAAAAAATGCCATGCGACTGCTGCTATTGATGAACAAAGGCAGTGTTGATGATCAGTGGCGCAGTCTCCGTGCCTGCGAGGTCTTTACCGCATGTCCAAAAATAATTGCCAGCATTCGTAAAACAAAAAAAGTTCAATTAGTTTTTATTTGTTTTTGACAGTCTCTTACACTGCTGACATTACAGCAGTTATGGGAAGTTTATAAGGTATGCAGTTGAGGAGTGAGAGCACACTGGATAAACCGCACGAATAATGCAGGTATGTGGTAATAATCATATGTAGACAAGATAAGAAAGTGTTTATTTTTATTTGATGTGAGTTGCAATCAAATCACAATAATACGTTTCAACGTATGAAATATCATCATGGTCATGTTATCAACCAACACTAAAAAATCAGCGTAAAAAACTGCTGTGTGAATGGGAAATGTGAAGTGCCAACTCAAAGTGTTTGCGAGTTCGATGAAATGTTGGTTTGAACGCAGAAGACGTGGTGAGAACACGATGACAAGAGATTAGATCTGAATACTCGTCTTTGAGAAGAAAGTTCAATGGCATCATTTATCAAAACGTTCTTCAAGGGTGAAGCAATTCACAAACAACCAGGTTTGTAAATGAAGCGATGACAGCGTCTATTGATTTCTATATAATGATCTCAATTACAACATTAATAAAGAAATCGATTCTGTCAGAATATATTCTGTGATGCGAATCAGCACATATGCAACTTTCAACTGACTCTCATTCCCATTAGTCTATAGTCTTCCATTATTTAGGCATCTATAGCGTGTGTGGCATTTTTTATATCGAATGACTGCTGAATATCAGCGAAAAGTATTTATTTTATTTCATATTCTAGTAACTATCATGTTTTATGTTTATTCATTTTTATCTATATATTTTTTTATCATATTATTATGTTTTAGTAAACTCCTGCTGGTTTGACAAACAAAATTTCAATTTCACTTCCTTTCCGGATATACCGTATTTCTTCGAATAATAGCCGCCCTCGAATAGTAGCCGCACCTCTGTGTGAATTTGTAGTCGCAGCCGTCCTCGAATAATAGCCGCGGCTACTATTCGAGGCAATTCGGTTCTCGAGAACTTAGCAATGCCGTACATTTGCACATACACACCCATTTTCTAAATATCACAAGCTTAATGTACATGTAGATATACGTACAGAAAAAGGGCGAGTCAGATTGGGTCAAGTAAATCAAGGAGATCAAAATTGCTAGCGAGAGATCTGTGGGATGTCAAAGAAGGACCTAGCGCAATGTGATAGACGAAGATCTGAAAAGTGTTGGTGCTCAAGATGCTGATGTATGTGATCGCCAGAAGTGGAGGAGAATCATCAAGCGGAAACCGTCCAACCAAGTATCTTCTGGTCCACACGGACGTAAAAGGGATGAGTGAGTGAGAGACGTACTAAGAGCTTGTATCTTGCCTATTTCTACATTATTAGGCCTAACGGTTACACAAAGGACTACATTACAGTGTACTAATATACCAGCTACATTGTATATGTTAAAAAAAGGATGAGGCCCATTTTATGTCTATTATTAAACTCGAACTTTAAAATAGATGAACCGGTAATTTATTTCTGCCTGAAAATTAAATCTCATATTAAAACAAAAAATTTCATTTGAAAAATTAATCAAATATTGGCCCAAATTAAATCCCCACAAATCAAACTTCTTTGAAATTCTTTTCTTTCAAAATTCTTTGAAGCAAAAGGAAAAAAATTCCTCTTGGTAAGATGGTGATCTATTCGTTTGACGTCAATTTGCTGTAACTTTTGGTTATCTGACATACATGGTTTATCGACGAAAGTTGTTCTCAATACGCTGAACTTTCCGATTATGAAGAAACCAGAAAAGTACGACTGCCGGAGTCGAATCTTAAGCGACTTTAAGTTGAGAATGGACGATTTCTCCTATTCAAACTGTGCTAAGTTCTAAGGTTTCTGCCCACCTAATAAGTTCTGCTCGTGTACCGCAAAGTTCGCTGAATTTCCGTTCTAGTTATCTATGCCATGAGTGTTAAAATCAAGCTCTATGCACGCAAATAATTTGCCAGTCGTCAGTAGGTGAACAAGGAAATCAATTTCAAGTCAAAATTTTCGTTTCATTGCATCAGTCAAATTACTGATCATGGGAGTTTTTAATAGTAGCTGCACCCAAAATGTACAGTTTGTTAATAGTAGCCGCGGTTATTATTCGAAGAAATGCGGTACTCTGTCTCATGACATGTACCAGGGACGTAGGTAGGGGGAGCGGCAGGAGCGGCGCTCCTCCCTTTGCTCAAGAAGTAAGGAAAAAGAGATTACAGGATTATCCTGTACTGTATGAAAATGGACACATAACTGAGAGAAAATATCAAAACTAAAATTCAAACGTTGTGTATGAACTCATAATGAAATCGATTATGATTGAATTGTAAAACTGTCAGTCCAATACATCGTCGCAATTCCGTCATTTCATTCCATTCCTAGGATGGAGGTCCTCCAAACAGCTTATACCATTATGCCATCCATCTGTCTACTGGAGCTGATCTGGAGCTCCCCAATCCACTGCATTCCTCGCTTGGAGACGCTCCAATCCATTTGTCTAAAGGAGCTGTTCTAGAGTTCTCCAATCAGCTGCATTCTCTGATTGGAGGCACCCGTCCGCTCCATTCGTCTGCATACTGCAGTTGCTGGAGCAGTTCTGGGGCTTCAATCCGCCACTGCATCTGTCGGTTGAATGCGGTATGCTATACTTGTCTAATGCTGCTGTTCTGGAGGCTCTCTAATCCGCAACATTTGTCGGTTGGAAGCGCTACGCACCATTTGTCTAAAGGAGCTTTCAGAAGCTCACCAATCCGCTGCATTTGCCGGTGTAAGTGCTCCACTCTGAGTCAGGTATATGTCTATATTTCACAGACGGCAACATGTCCGTAATTGCTACAAAAATGGCTGCTGCACATACATTTGCTTGAGTAATGGCCGCAAATTTTGCATTTATTATTAAAAGTTACTACTGCATTACATGGACAGGATGCGTTGGAATTGTGAATGTGTGCTGTTTGAGAGAGCCCGTTGGAGATAAATTGGAATGATTATTGATTATGCATTTTGTAGTTGACATAATATGTCCATCTGAAATTTTCCCCCGGTCTTACAATAATTCTATGTCAGAAATATATTCAATGTACTCGATTTTATCACAAAGTCATTTTAACTCATCTTTGAAATTTATCCTGTATAAATCATCCATGGTTTATCAATCAAAAACAACAGGATGTAGGTCTACGACAGGTTTTATTGACTGGTTATCTCAATAATTGTAATAATAATATTGTAATAATAAAGTGAGTCGAAGTCGAAGCTTTGGTTTTCTGCATCAACACAGAAAATCTTACAAGTGATTGATAATATCAGATACTAAAAAGCATTCGCTTAATGTCCTTTTGCAGCTTCTTTTATTTTCTGCATTATTAGACCTTTGATTTCAAGAATGTCCAGTGGCTGACTTTTAGATGCCTTACGAATGCGTAGTGTACTACAAGCGCATTAGGCTACTGTGCTTTACCTTGGACTACCTTGGTTACAGCAAGGGCAGATAATTTTATCACACTTCCTTGAGATTTTGATTTTAACGTAGCGATAATCATTCTTATAAATTGATCTTCTGTGATTTAAACTTCCTGTCACTCCTCTAGCAATTCAGTTGGGAACTGCAACTCTTAACCCGGAAATTAGGTGCATGGATATTGATATAGCCTACACACTATTTGCTAAAAGATAATTGTGTGGTGGAGAGAATTTTTTGAATATGTCAAGGACTGAAGGTGTGATAAATTTATCACATTTGACTTTGACTAGTAATACGTTTCAAGAATTGTAGTTATGCTGGTGTTCAAACAGAAGGTAGCCAATTGTGCATTTTCTAATATCAATGGATCTAATATTTTCATGATATATAGCCTGCCCAAAGACTTCCATAATGGCATACTTGGATTTGTCATACGACATTTTGACTTTGCTATATGCTTCAAAAAATAACACAAACTGTCGTCATATCGACGCCGTCGATATTATGAATTTCAGCGTCGATGTGATGATGGATGGAAATTCAAGTGGCCACTTAATCTACACTGTTTGACATGAGTTCCTTGGAAGATACTTGATGTGCCAACGACGCAAAGTGTAGGTCTTACCGACTGGAAAAGAAAGGCGCCGATTACACTGTTTCTACATCCACACCTCGCAAACAGTTCATGTCCATCAATCGAGTAGTGTTTAAAGTTGTCCTCATTTTATCTTTCAATCAGCGAGTCGCTCCTTTCAAAGGAGAAAGTGACAAGGAATCGGATTATTGATCACAAACTCCGGTACCGATTCTGAAGATTCTTTACAAATAATCTAAATGAGCCGTCATAGAGTCTGAGAACGGCATAACAAGATGAGGATAACCGAAATCAAAGGAAATATCAGCAACTGTCATTATATGGCAGCTGGCATTGATGATTAAACTATACGAGTATCTTATATTCTGGCATTCGACTTTTTACGCAGGCTACCTAATTTATTTTAATACAATATGTAACTGATATTTATATAGAGGTCGATATTCTTGAAAAATCTAACATAGCCTTTATCTAGTCTAGACCATATGAATCTCTTCAACCATGCGAGTAGCCCTAAAGCTAATTTCATCAAATCTCCATTGAAATTTAGTAAGGAACACAACATAAGTTGCAACAATTCCAATACCCTGCGAATATCTTTTTCATGCTGCACTCAAATGCTATAGACCTATTGTTGGATATTGTCAATCGACACTTCAGCTGAGTAGTAAGGAAGTGACAAACACCAGATAGCGCAAGATGGCCGCCATCGCTGACTCCCCCCCCCTCTGGAACGGCAGAGTGTCGTGGTCGGCCGCCGTGGTGCTTCGGGTCTGAGTCCCCCCCCCCTCTGGAACGACAGAGTCTGTCGTGGTGTGCCGACCAGGTGGGTTCACAACATGTTCGCTGACTCCCCCCCCCCCTCTGGAACGACAGAGTGTGAGACTCGGATGTGTTGGTCTCGTATGGGTTGACGTGACCGACCGCCAGGATTAGTGTTGAGGCTATAGTGTGTGATGTTTTTGGTGCAATCTGCTGAATGTTGGGTTGTAAATGGGTTGTTTCGAGTGGAAGGAGTGTTCGGATGAGAAAACGGAGTCCAGATTCGGAATCTACGTGAAATTTTGGGTTAGGAAGGATGTTTCCAGCGAAATCGGAGAGAAAAAATTTTCAACATTTTTCGAAAAAACGACAGAGTTAGAATTTGGGATGTTTTGGTGTGTAGCGCCCAAACGAAGCATCGGATGAGAAAACGGAGGCCAGATTCGGAATCTACGTGAAATTTTGGGTTAGGAAGGATGTTTCCAGCGAAATCGGAGAGAAAAAATTTTCGGCTGACGTCCCCCCCCCTCTGGACAGCTTGCTTCGATTTTGGCTTCCAGTGGACGGATTTTGTCGTGCGATAGCTCGTTTGAAAGCTAAGAGTGAGACAAATTCAGTGAAACAATCGGCTTGTTCCTATCTGTCTTCGTTTAGATGTGAGACGCCATTTAAGATTTTGGGACATTGGTGAAAAACGACAGAGTTAGAATTTGGGACGTTTTGGACTCTAGCTTCAAAACGAAGCATCGGATTGGAAAACAGAGACCAGATTTGGAATCAGCTTGATGTTATTGTCCAATGAGGATCATCATCCAATGAGAATCAAGCATTTCTTTATAAATAGCGAGCCTTCCACAGTGAGAATCATTCCATCGTTGAATCACACGAGTGACGGACGCACATTTTCTCTCTCTCTAGTTCCCTGTTCTATTACCCAACTAAAATGGTAAGTCGCTACTTCCCTCCCTCTCCTCCCTTGAACGTAAACTTAATACAATCTTTTTTCATTTTCAGGCATCTACTCCATCTGCTGCACTAGTAGGACAAAATGGCGGTCAAACGTTACAAGGTTCGCTACGGTCAGATCATCTACAACTGAGGCCAGTGGAAGAAACATCCAAGGTACATAATCCTACACCGCTACAGCGTAAATTTAAACAAGCCTTGCGTTATGATGATCATAGCGTAGTACTCCAAACGGGAATGCTCCCTTCCACGGATGTCAAGATAATGCACAATCAGTATGGGGACTACATACTGATCCCCGTGAGTCCGTACATTCGCCACCAACTTGATATTATTGAGGAGTACGTGACATTAAATATGGACATTCCTACTCCTCTTGCTCAAGAGTGGAAGGCGAGAGATGACAAGGATACTCCCTATAGAAAGATTTGGGATGGTAATCACATTTGCCTACCGGTATCACATTGGTGTACTTACTATAAGAAGGATGGAGATCATTCAATACCCATCAGATGTGATGAGCTCGGAGAAGGTACTTGGGATATCCTTTTCAAAGTGAATGGGCTATATTATGGTCGACACAAGGATAATAAAATAGCCTCTCTCTCCATGCATATGGAATCCATTTTATATATTCCGAAACCACCCAACGTGGACGACATAATTGATCAAATCCTTAACAGCAGTGGTACGAAGCGCAAGTCGGAGAAGAATGCTACATCAAAACGCAAATCAAAGAAGGAGAATTACTAGTCCTTTCCTAACTCTACCCTATGACAATTCGCTTATGTGCTTTGAGTGTCGTAGACGTGGTCTTATTAGATACATTTTACTTCTTCGTTGCCATCATATCATTTGTGTATTTTGTCGTGAAAAGCATCGATGTAATTCTTCATTTTGTAATATGTTATAGAACGCTTCCTTAGATGTGTAAATTTCCGTTTTAGGCTTCTATCATCATTTTTATGGATTGTGAGGGTGAACCTGTACAGGAGCTCAGTGCTATTGCTATGAACAATTGGACATATCAGATTGTTAGTGTCTATCATCAACATGCCAACTGTGATCCCAATGTTGATCAATGGGCGAGAAAACACATTCATGGACTTAATCTGAAATATTTGCAAGACTATGGCTTTTCTTGTGAGAGTGCTCTTCTTATTGACTTTAAACGATGGTTAGCTGCTTTCAATGTTATACGCATCTTTTGTAATAATCCTGGTAAGGAGAGGAAAGTATTTCCCAATCTAATCATTGATGATATTTTGCTCCCGCCTTGGGATAGTAGAGTGAATCAACATTATCATGAAGTCACGAAACGTTTTAAGGATTTGTGTGTTCCTATTTTGTCTGTTCGTTGTAGTAGCTACGTTCATAACCAATGCTTCTTTCCTCCTTACCTCAACACTGCCAAAGTCCTGTATGGTTATCATTGCTCGCTGTATGATAGTTATCAGCTGTATCTATTTTATCTCTTTCAAACCATTGATTTATAATGCATGCTTGTTACCGTTATTCAATAAATGTTACTATGAGAAGAGTTGTTGTTTTCATGCAATGGATGGGTTAGTTAAAGGGCGATCATGTCTTTCTCAAACGACTGCGGAACATTACGTTTTCATAGGCAAAGTTTAAAAGGAGCTGTTCAAGATTATGTGATAAATTTTCATAAAGATGAGACCGACATCGAAGCAGTGGTCGATGATGCTAGCACTCTATTTCTAGAGTTAATGAATACATTCTCTGATAGCATTGTCATGGCGCGATTAGTTGCGAAAATTAAGTTTAGTCATTTTGGAAAGGAAGAGGTGGAAAGTCGCTCTTTCCATTTTGCTTCTTATTCAATGGAAGTGGTAGATCACCCCGAAGAATTTTTTAAAAGACATATGATAAAAATTGCTGAACGTCTTAACGCATTTAACCATCATGGTAGCAGTCTAGTGATTGAAGCGATTTCAGATATTCATATTCAACTTTCCATAAAGAAAAATTGAAAATGCAGTGGTACTTGATTGTAGCACAACTGGTTTTCGAGCTATGTCTGCTCACTCTCGAAGTATATTCCTTCTGTACATGCGTCTATTATTTAGAAAAGGCTAGCAAATTCATATCTTCAAAAAGACTTGCTATAGACATCAGTAACGGTGAAACTATGTGTTGCGATGTATGTAAGCGAAAGGATGGAAATGAAAAGCGCATCTTCAAGAGATGTAAGCATGCTTTTTGTCAACGCTGTTTCATACGTAATTGCATTCAACTTTGCCAATGTAACCACTGTGACATTGCTCATTTCGAGTGTCACTTATGTCGCAATAGTTAGTGCCTATGCAAATGTGGTAAAGATAGGTTTTAGCAAAGACTAACACGGAAAATGGCGAAACGTAAAAGTCAAAAGTTTTCTTCAGCCATTCAAGCTCTCCGACGAATGAAAGCAAATCAGCGATACAATGCTATACGACATGCTAACGATAAATTCATTTGTGAAATTATTTCTCATGTGAGGAAGTTGAGGACGAAGAAATTAGCGCCAAAACAACGAAAGTTACTTAAGCGATATGCTACGAAATTGCGTTTCATCTCCAATCCTAAAGTCGCCCTTCAAAGAAAGAGGAAAACTCTAACACAAAAGGGCGGTTTCCTTTCAGCAATACTTCCAATGATAGCTCCTGCCGTGGGCAACCTATTGGGAAATATCTTTGGCTCTAAGCGTTAATTATGCAAATGTTGAGTCTCAAAGTAATAAAATGGATTTCAGACTTCAATGTGATAAAGTTCTGACTGTATCAGGTCCATCTCATGCAGGTAAAACTGTTTTCACGCTGAATTTATTGGATAAAAGAAGGGAGTTGTTTAAGGAACCTATCAATCGAGTGATTTGGTGTTATGGTATTTATCAACCGTCGCTGTTTCAGGAATTGCAAAGTCGCAACTTTATTCGACATGAAGGAATTATTCCAGTGGATAAACTTCAGTCTAATGATGTTGTTGTATTGGATGATTTATTAAAAGAAAGTAAGAATTCAAAAGATGTTACAGATATGTTCACTCGCGCAGCACACCATAAAAGGTGTTTTATCATCTATATTACACAAAATTTGTTTCCTGATGGAAAAGAAGCTCGTACACGAAACCTGAATACACACTATTATGCTATTTTCAAGAATCCGCGAGATAAAAGTCAATTTGAAATTTTAGCGCGACAAGTTGCACCCAGAGGATCAAAAGCCTTAATTGAAATTTTTCAAGCAGCTACTGAAAAACCATACGGTTACTTATTCATTGACTTTACGCAAGAGTGTCCGGAAGAATTTAGATTTCGAAGTGATATTTTGAAAACTCCCATGATTATCTACAAACTATGAGTTCTTATTCTCGCATGATTGTTATTCCTCAGGATGAATATGTACAATTGACTGCCATGCAGCAAGTAAAGCAACCTCTTGCAAATCAAATGTATAGGAAAGAAATAGATTATCAGCAAAATGTTCACATCAAAGATCCACATCGTGCTGTATTATTACAATCGGAAACTGTTGAGCAATTGAAAAACTTGAAGAATAAGATGCGTGACTCTGTATCGACTGCTACACCTTTAGCATCTCGCGCACATGCCATATCTCTTTTCAACAGTATTGAACCCCATCTCAATGTAAATGATAGAGGAGAAATCATTACAGATGAAAATAAAGTGATTGATGCTTCACGTTATGAAGACTTGATTCAGTATGCAACACGTAGAAAGCGCCGTCAGGGCTATGTTCCACCTGGTTGGTCATACTTTCTTAAACTATTGAAAAAGCATAATGTGCCAAAATTTGCTTTAAATAATGAGACATTGAAAGAACTTGATTCAACAGTGGCTACTACTCCAATGCTTCAGGCGATGAAAATGCCAACAAATTGGTTTAAGACGTCACCTGCTACATCCCCTCCCACACTCACTAAGCAAACAAGAGGAAGAACTCGACGTAGATCTACATCATCACTAAAACTGGTAAAAGGAAAACGTAAAACAGCTCCTCCTAGGAAATACATGTTCTCAGACTATTAATATGAAGCAGATGTGTTGCTTGCCATGTAATGAGCCGCCAGAGGTGAATGTCGTTGTCACTTGCACTTGCTGCGCCAGCTCTCATAATGAAACCCCTAAGCAATGTGAACACGATCGCAAAACCGCTAAAGCTAAATGCTGCAGTTGTTGTAAATGTAGAAAGGCAAGAAAACAAAAAGATGAGAAGGAGGAAAAAGAGTCAGCCGTCATCGACTGAACGTTTGAAGTCAATCTATTATGATGTAAAACATCCGGCAGGATTTGCATCTATCAAGAAATTATCAAAAGCGAGTGGTCTTCCACAATCACAAGTGAAACGATGGTTAAAGGGTCAGGCTACCTATACACTCCACAAACAAGCGAAAAAGAAGTACCGCACCCGCCATTATATTGTTCATGACATCGATGAACAGTGGCAAGCAGATTTGTGCGATGTTGCCTCCATTTCAAAACATAACTCGGGCAATAATTTTATTTTAACCGTCATTGATATTTTCTCGCGTTATGCGTGGGCTCAACCTTTAAAAACTAAAGAAGGGAAAGGAGTAGCAAAAGCATTCCAAACAATTTTTCGAGAAGGTCGCATTCCAAAAAGAATTCAGAGTGATCAAGGAAAAGAGTTTGAAAATCAGCATGTGACAAGATTATTTGAGAGGCATGACATTGAGTTGTTTAGTGTAAAGAGCGCTTATAAAGCTGCACTCGTTGAACGTTTTAATCGCACATTAAAAAATCGCTTGTGGCGACATTTTACTGCCAACTTGACACAAAATTGGACAAAGGTTCTACAAGATACACTCCATGCCTACAATCACTCTATCCATCGTTCTATTGGACTCAGACCAGTAGATGTAAATGCTGACAATGTAGATAAAGTGCGCGAATCATTTCAACGTAAACGCACTCATGTGAAAAGTGATGTGAAAATTGGCGATAAAGTTCGTATCTCAAAAGTGAAAAGTGTTTTTGCTAAAGGGTACCTTCCGAATTGGACAGAGGAGGTATTTACAGTATCAAGGATTAATCAAAAAGACTCTCCGACCACCTACAAGTTGAAAGATTACGATAATGAAGAAATTGAGGGTAGCTTTTACCGCGATGAGATTGAGGTAGTCACTGAAAGTGAAACATATTTGGTAGAGAAAATCATTCGATGTAAAAAACGGCAAGGTGAAGAATGGTGTCTTGTTAAATGGACTGGTTATCCTTCAAGTATGAACTCTTGGATGCGTCGTGCCGACATCTTTCATCTAAGTGATCGACAGTGATTCATGCAAAGTTGTAACTAACAATGTTTAGGGTTTGAGCTATGAATCCAACTGCCTCATTTTATTCACGACCCTCCTATGTAAGTGGCGGAGGACAAATTTACATCGGTGCTCGCCGCCAACGTGGAGGAAGCATACTTGGTGCACTGAAATCTGTTGTAGCACCTCTCATATCCAATGTCGGTAGATCTTTAAAACGAAATGTTTTAAGTAATGCCGTTGGCTTTGCTGGTGATGTTGCTAGTGATCTTTCCAGAGGTAGAAGTTTTAAGAGCAGTTTGTTGAATCGTGGGAAGGAACGCGGTTTAAAAACATTGAAGCAGACCATTGCTGGTGTTACTCAAGGAAAGAAATCACCTAAACGAATGAATAAAGGAAGGAGGAAACATCGCGGAGCTGGTAAGGTGCGATCTTCAGTCAAAAGGCATTCACGCAAACGTCGCAGAGGCTCTAATCATTCATCAGGCGCTAAACGACGACGCTGCTATAACTTCTAATCATGGAGTGTAAAACTTCCGGTTTTTGTTTGTTCGATCAACAAGCCATACAGACAGATATTCTTAGTTCAAGTATTGTAGATTATCATCCTCGAACAGCTGAGAATGCTGGCCCCATTGAATTTGTTATTCCTGGTGGTAGTGATGACTACATAGATTTGAGTTATGCGATGCTTGATTTGAGGTTTAGAATTCAGCAAGCAGATGGAACTGCTATTGACGATGCACATAAAGTTGGACTGAACAATTTACCATTGACTACATTACTTCGTGATGTTTCTCTAACGATTGGAGAGCAGCAGGTGGAAGGTGGTCAAAGCGATTATCCCTATAAATCATATTTCAATCATGTATCACAGTTTCATCCAGCAGCACAAAAAAGTCATATGGAAGCCATGGGATGGTACAGAGATGAAGCAGGAAAATTTGATGTTGAAACAAACAGTGGCTTTGTAAAGCGATCTGCTATGATTAAAGATAGTAGAGTATGTCAGCTATATGGTCCGCTGAATTTAGACTTCTTTAGACAGTCAAAGTTTTTACTGTGTAATACCAGCATGCGACTCAAGCTGACATTGAATAAGCCTGAATTTGCGCTGAATGCATTTGCTAAAGTTGACAATTTTAGAATTCATGTGGAAGATATTGCACTTTACATTCGTCGAGTAGTACCGAATCCAAGTGTCATTAGAGGGCATGCTGAAGGTCTTAACCGCCAAAATGCCATTTACCCCGTTCAGCATACAAAGCTTCTCACCTTTACAATTCCGAAAGATCAAAAGAGTTTCATGAAAGATGGCCTCTTTCCATCGGAAGCGCCGAAGCTCCTCATGGTGGCAATGGTTGAAAATGATGCATTTAATGGTAATATAAAGAAGAATCCTTTCAATTTTAAACACAATCAGTTAAGTGAAATTGCTTTACGTGTTAATGGTGTGAGCCATCCTGGTCCACCCTACAAACCAGATTTTGCTTCGGATCAATTTATGCGCAGTTATGTTGATTTTATGGATGTTTTTGGCTTTTACAATACGGATGATACCAACGGACTGACTATGAAAGAGTTTAAGAGTGGATATACTATTTATGCATTTGATTTGACTGCTGACAGCGATATTAGTGCACCCTATCGTCAAGCGAACGTGCCTCATAATATTCGTTTGGATTTGACGTTCAAAAGAACACTACCTGAGACGATCAATGTATTAATTTATGCAGTCTTCGATTCAAATATTGAAATTACAAAGTATCGTGACGTGATTCTTCAGTATAATCGTTAATGAGTTGGTTGACTGCTGACGATATTAAGACTAAAGTGCAGCGTAATGCAGACGAAGCGACGTTGAAAGCTTTCGATAATGTCTATTCACTCGATACCTTACCACCTGCAGTAAATCACTATCCCATCTTTATTGTGCTAAACACTCATTCACAGAATTTAGGCGGTGAGCATTGGAAAGCGATCTTTATTGGAGAAGACCGACGTGGTGAACTATTTGACTCTCTTGCTCAACCTCCAAATATACCGACACAGCAGTGGTTGAGAAAACATACGCGTCAATATCAGCGAAATGAACGCATACTACAACATCCACTTTCATCAACGTGTGGTGCTTTTGTACTGTACTTCATCTTAAAACGTTTACATGTATCTCGATTTGCATCTGTTATTCAAAACTTTTCATGTAATCCATCCTCTAATGAAAAAATGATTTGTAAGTTCTATCATGATTTGAAATAAAAACATCATGTTGGAAAAATTGTTTTTTATTTTACAATCCGCTGGGTACGTACATACTCAATGAGATAGTCTAGGATCATATTTGCTTGTTCATGAGATTTTAGTCCAGTAATGATCACTTTACTATTATGAAAGATTGCCACATGCACAGGTAACCAACAACTAATGAGAGCTGCAGGAAAAAGTTCGGGTTCATAACACAAACTGTAACTGCTGGTACGAATCTTCAAAAATGATAGACTGTCACTCAATTGAGTAGAGATCACCATATTGTCCACAGTCAGATTCGACATCACACACCTCTCCCTCTTCCATATCCGACGTAGTAGTCTTTGTAGCTCTAAGCGCATTGACTGCGCCGATGAATGAGAAAGGGCGCCGAGAATCTGTACAGTCCCATTTGGGAAGAGTTGAAGATTCCGTGAATTGTTCATCTTCACCACTAACATTTGAGGACGGCCCGGGTAATACTTGCTGTTTGGAAGCTGTTGGTGTAATGTTGTGAGATCGATTTTGGTGTAGAGTCTGAAGCGACGGAGAATGTTGACGATGGTGTAGCGATGGCGCTTCATGATGAAAGAATGAGTAAATTGAGCGATGTACCTTCCTTTTATACTTTTCCCAACTACCTTGATGAAATGTGAAGTTAGTATGCAGTTGGGAATGATAGAGTTGAATTCGCCGATTGTTGACGCGCAGCCAGATGCGATTTCCAATACGTGAATGTCTTTTCATATAGAAGTATTTCAAGTCCTTCATGATATGATGTAGAGATTGAAAATGACGATAAGATAAAGCAAACTCTCTTCTCACATTTCCAGTTGAATCTTTGAAATAGACGTTTCGATCATGATCCGTTTCAATACGTTGTAGGGAATCCAATTTCCAACTCATGATGTGTGGTAGTCATGTCTGATTAAGATTTGCATAGTAGGGCGATGAACTCACGACGAATAAATGTCATGATGGAGCGATGTATGTATCTTCTATACTTCTCCCAATTGTATTTGCGAAATGAGAAACAGTTTGCGGAATGAGAATGGTAGATTTGAATTTCATTTCTGTAATGTTGAAGCCAAACTTGATCACCCAAGGAGATGAATCTTAATGTTTCAAAATATTCCAAATCCCTCATGATATCATTGAGGTTGACAAATTGTCGCCATGTTAATGTAATTCCTCTTGATGTATGACCATGAGAATTTTTGAAATGTACGTTTCCATCACGATCAACTCTGATATATTGTAGAGAGTCCAAAATCCAAGTCTTCATGATGTTATGCAAAGTTGCAGATTAGCAATATAAAAATGTCGTTTTATCATATTTTGCTTAGCAATGCGGCTACAAAGAGATTTACTAGCAATCGAGCCGCACTCTTTTCTACTCCCATTGATCATGCACAACAGCTAAATGGAAATTGGGAAGTGGGTGTCACTCAACTTGTTTATAGCAACTGTGTCTATACTTTTGATCATGAGGTGATGACTATTAATATGAGGCGTACAGCTGCTTATCAATGTGAAAAGGGGTGCCGAGTATACATTCCACAGTGGCCAAAGAAAGATCTCTTATCATGTAAAAAGTTTATATATGATTTCTTGAATAAAGCGTGTAAACATATTGTCCAATTTACTCCGCACAATGATGATTATAATTATGTACATCATGTAGTTGAGAAAGATTGGATTGTTGGTTTAAGTCCAAGTTTAAGAAATGATTTAGGCTACCTCGCTAGCGCCTTAACAAGCTATGATAATTTTAACGTTAATTACCACATAAGTGGTCATAAACAGTTAATATATCGAGAGGAAGCTTATTATGTAGATCTTATTCCAAGAAATGAGAAGACGTTGGTGAAGAAGATTGTGATTAAACCAAGAAAGACAAACATGACTCCTGAAACATTATTGAAGAAATTTAATTATCTCCTTCGAGTTGATGGTAAACAAGTGGCAACATTGACTTATATCAAATCATCTAATCATATTGCAATAAGCAAATTAAATGATGATGATCTAGTATTAGTTTGTTCAAAAGATTTTCATCAGTTCTTACGACATCGTTCTGCAGCTGTTCATGGAAAATCTGATATGCAACATTTACCATGTGAAAGGTCAAATCAATTTGATACAGAATGGGCCGTATCTTTATACAGAAAGTGTGTAGAGCCTTTTGGTGGTTTCTTACATGAAACAAGAGTGTTGATGCCTCGCATTATTACTTCGGTTAAATTGGTTGTAGATTATTTAAATGAAGTGATTAATGAGCAACATATTTCATTTTCTGAAAAAGAAGGTACTTTGTCTCTCACTATAAGTGGAAAAGGTATTGAACTAATTATGGATAAAACTCTAATGGACATTTTGGGTTTTGACCAAAATATCTTTAAAAGTGGTACTGTAACCAAAGCTAGCGCAGACATGTCGCTATCGCGTCGTATTAACTATTTTCAGATATATTCCAATATTGGTGAAGATGTACGTGTGGGAGATGTTGAAGCTCCATTGCTAGCAATGATACCATACCAGCCAAAGAGCTGCAGTATTTTATCTGAGCATACTTTCAAGAAAGTGCATTATACAAAGCTGAAATCAAACTACATCCCACAAATTGATATTGCCATTTATGACGATGCTGGTGCGTTGATTCCTTTTCATAAAGATGCTGTGACAAGTATCACACTCCATTTCCGAATGAAGAGTTAATGCAAACGTATGCTAATATATTTTTCCAATGTGAATAATATGGAAAGTGAAAATAAGGACTCGTTTCTAATCTACTTGCCCAGTAATGCTTCTATGAATAAATTTCCCAAAAATAAACCATCAGACTATCGAGTAGAATTAAATCGCCCACTGCATTTAGAAGGTGAATGGGAGGTTGGCGTTTCTAGTATTTGCTATGATAGCAATATTCAGAATGTGAATGATTTGGAAGAAATGATATTGACTCCTCGCACCCATGATGGAATAACGATGAATAATGCATTTCAGTTCCCATACAATTTAACATCAGATGGAAAGTGGAACTATGAATGGATTCAGATAAAATCAGATTCTTATGAGCCATTTGGGAATGAGAAAATTATTAAGGCATTCAACAGTGGTAATACTTCCATCATGAAGAATAAAAATCAGAAAGCTTATGAGTTTACTATCTATCATTGGAGTGGGAGACAGTTCCTCCGCTTTCATTCTTTTACTAAAGGTCTTACGCTGAGGTTGGATAGTGAATTCTATCCACATCTTGGTTTTGGTCATGGACTACATCTAACGTCAATTGCTACTGCAAATGTTAGAAAAGTTTATTCAAATCGAATCAACAAATTTCATTATAGATTTAAAATATTTGATGAAGATGTTGTAGAATGCGAAGAACGCATCATTTTGAAAAAGCGTGGTGTTCAACCTTTATCACTTATTGAGTTAGTAAAACGATGGAATGAGACTGTGGGTAAGAAGTATGGAGAGAAAATTATGGCGGACAAAAATAAGTTGGTTATTCAGAAATATAATGACAAACTTACAGTTTATTTCTCTCCAACCTTGCGTCATTTTGTAAGACATTATACACCTATTATTGGAAGCGGTGTGGTGTATGCTTCTCATGAATATCACACTAAAGCTGATTCAGTTAATGATGAATGGTGGGTGGACATCTATGGCGATCGCATCAAGAAAATTTACCAGTCTTATGAAGAATCTAAAGTTGCTATCAATATAATGCCGCGTCTATATCATACAGTTGAAAGCTTCATTCATGTAGTAAATCCTTATATACAACAGAAGTTGAAGCATGTGATGAAAAGTAAATATGATGTAAAGACACACCACATTTCGTTTTCAATTGAAAATCAACGCGTTGTTCTGAAACTGGGTGATGACATTCAATGTCAATTGAGTAAAAATTTGAAAAAACTCTTTGGTTTTTCAATGCTACAAACTGTGTTTGCTGCTGCGCATACGATTGGTATAGAAACACCAATGACACTTGATAAACATGAACAGCACCTTTACATTCAAAGTGATTTGATTCTACCTATTTCTGTTGGTGAGAAAAAAGAATACATTTTACGTGATTTCATTCATGATAAAGACGCTTCATATGGAATAGTCGAGAAGATGTTTGAATCTATTTTCTATCATCCCGTCGTCAAACAAACTATACCCTCTATTGCTATCAAAATTACCAATGGTTTACAAGAGTGCATCCATGTGAAAGATACTAAATCCCTCATAACGTTAGTGTTTCGGAAAACAAAGTGAAGTCTTTATACAACATTTATTGAAATATGTACATGAATGTGAAGCAATAGACTTTATACAACAACCACTGAAAATATATACATGAGCGCACTTCAATAAACATTGTTATATACAAAAAGTCTTTTTACTTCGTGAAGGGTGGAAATATACAGGGATAGGAAAAATGTCTTTCAGTGGAAAAGTCATCACATGGGGAATGTACAGATGTGGACACATATTCACAAGGAAAAAACAATCTCATGCGATACATAAAACAACAATGTTTATCTACAGAAGTCAACATCAAAATACTAAGTTAAGGATGATTATGCTAAGACGTCTCCTGAATGTGGTAGTGTGAGTTTAATTCTTTTGGGTGGTGGTATGTTTGTGTCAGGATGTCCATGTGGAAGAGATATGTTGTGTTCTAGCCAGCACCTCTTATCCTCCCATGCTGAAAGCGCCCGTTTCCTAAAAGTATGAGTTTTGATCTCATGCGACTTAGATTTTAAGATTGTCATATTGACAAACGTTATATTTTTATTTCTATAGGCTTTCCTGAAATTCTTATGTTTCATATTTTGCACAATGGATTTTGATATGCCTTTAGCGCGCTTAATGCTATCGTCGCTATCCTTTAATTTCATACTGTACATTTTTGGACGGAGGAGAATCATTTCATCTATTTCCTTCCCTGCTGTCTCATCCTTAAAGCAGCCAAGTTTTGCCTTATTTTTGATGGAGTAGAGTGGATGATCAGCAGGATAATTTGATGTATCAAAATATCTTTCTAAAGATTTTCCTACTTCATTGAAATTTAAATCTTTTTGAGTGGTAATACCTAAGAAGAAACTATCTGTATCACCACCCAACAAACGAACCTCTTTTACGAGAGGACATGGTTTTAGTATTTTATAAAAGAGTTGGTACATTTCAAGCTTTGAGTAATCTAGTACAGCTTGACCAATATAGATGGGTTTGCACAACTCAACTTCAGATTTTATCATTTTAACACCTATAAGGTCCTCATCGATAATGTCTCTATCGATGAATAGAGGTGATGAGACCAATTTGTGATACTTTTGATCATCATTAACTAGTTTGTAGTTTACGCGCTTTCTAACATCCTCCATCGTCTTACCAAATAGACTGTTGTTCTTATATTTATAAAAATCTTTTTCAAAATTATTTTGGGCTAGTGCACGTTTCTGGCTGTTGCTATCAATATATGGTTTGAGGAAGGCTTTCTGTCTAAATTTAATAATGCGGTGAACTCTTTTTAAAATCATACCCATTTCTAAATAAAATTTTAAGATGCTAAAGTGGACTAGATAGTTTTCTTTATCATACTGGGTGAGTAAAAGTTTGCGGCAAGGCTTATAGTCGGGTTGACCGCATGATTCTAAATCTTTATGAAATTGTTTCATAAAGTCGGAAAACATATCTTTGGTCACTTCACCTGATTCGGGTGCGAGTGGAAAATCCACGGTTTTATGTTTAATATTATTTGGATAGATTAGATCTATCTCAAAATAATATCCCCAATCACCTTCATCTGGAATTGCTAGTATGTTGGAAGGGTTGGAGAAATGTTGAATTTCACTATCATCTAACCAGCTAAACTCAGAGTGAGGTAGCGGTTTGGATAATGAACTACCATACAAATTATTTTGGTCATAATACTTCAGATGAGTCTGGTCATTGCCTACTATTTTTGATTTTAACCTATGTTTATTTACAAATGTGAGACCACCGCGAATTCCTCGCTCAAATAAATTATACATCTCTGGATCTTGTAAGAGATGAATGGTCTCACCAGTCATTTTAAAAGCAGACTTAAATGACATGGCTGGCAGACTGACAAAGTGGACGGGATCTAACTTATCTTCTTCTAATGCCACTCGTCGAAACTCCTGAAATACATCAGCCAGCAAAAATACATCTAACTTAAGGTAGGCAATCATATATTCACCAAATGTATGGCAGTCAAATTTTATCCATGCATCTTGTGCATGATCATAATCTTCGGTCTTACATTCTGCACCGGTCAAATCATTTTTAAATTTATCTATGGGCGGAAGAGAAGTCTCGCCGAGTTTACTAATTGCATCAAAATATGCATATGGAAAGACTCCTTTCCGTGTGATGACTTCATCGGTTAGATTTGGGTATTGTTTCTTAAGATTTTGTGTTAGTGGAAGAGACTTTAGATTTTGCACGAGAGAGGCCAGTGATGCAGTCATAAATTGGTAGGAATCTAAAAATTTTATATCAAAATAGACCGTCTTATTTTCTTTAGTTTTATCGACAGGCACTTTTGCTGTCATGGCCATAAACTTCTCTCTCGTTTGCGCTATTACATCAAGCTTCCACTCTTTCATTTGACCTAAACCTCCTTTTATTATCATATGGCTGTCGTAGCCCTTGAAATTATGGAAAATGACGGGTAATGTACGCCGCTTCATCCTCAGCGAAAAATTACATTTTGAACAGAGTGCGTTTCTAAATTTACCAGTGATGTGATCATGGTCGCGCACTTTCTTAATCTTATCATCGTCAAATGTTTTCCTACATTTGGGGCAAACGTTGCAACTATCAAATTTTGCTTGATCATCTGCTGTCATATGCAATGATCTGCGATAGAGTTCACCATCATACTTTTGTTGAAATTTTACAGCCTGTTCGAGGAATTGTAGGAATTGGTAAATACAATCCTCACCTTGCCAGACGCGCATTTTATTTTGCCTACTCCTAAAGTGATCATGCCATACTTCATAGCAGGAAATGGCTGCTGGTCGATGGATGTTATCATCGATATAGCATTCGATGTCAGCATAGATGACACGAAGAGGACTTAGTTCATCACCATTCTCTCTATATGAAAACTCCTTATCTTTGGGCATGCGTTCCATTTGCAGTTTACCTCGCTTACACCACTCATAATGAGTTTCAAATTTAGTTTTCCTCCTAAAGTGGCGAATACATCTGTCGCAGTAATATAACTCTCTACTCGAGTTTTCTAAGTGGTGGTATAAGCGAGAGATTTTGGGAATACCGCAGTAGTGCCATTCCTCACTATCATCCTGTTTTACTAATAACAGGTTTACTGTACGTTCATAACAACTCGAACGCGAGTTGTAGCGCACACCCTTCAATCCTTTTTCCCAAACATGGAGAACTATTTTAATGTTGTTCAATTTTTCAAATTTTTCTATATCTTTAATTTTCATATCGTCACTATTACAGTCATCGAAGTTTAATTCATTCTCCCACTGCCTATAGCTATATGTGCGATTTCGATTCGCATTGATGTCATTATAGTGGAGAATGGAGAGGACAGCATATTTAAAACATTGCGATTCGCAATCGACATTGATGACTGCTGTTTTGTTTTTTAAATTTTTTGGAAGTTTAAAGGAGCCTCGACCACTATGATTTCCTAATAGACTGATTTTAAATAAGGCGGACTCAATGCCGTCAAAAATGAGACCGCTATCGCGCTCGTTAAATTTATCAATATTTAATTTTAATCCTTGGATGTGAAAATTTATCCAAGACTCATAGTCTACAACCTCGGTTGCAGGAGAGGAGGGTATGTGAAACTCTAACCTCTCTATTATTTGTCCAGTATGGTGGTCGATTTTTACATATTTTATTTTAAGATAGATGAGCGCCTTCATCCTAAAATTGTCTAAATTGTTGAAGAGCGCTTCTATCAATGATGAATTTTGATGAAACCATTCCTCAAAGTTAGCAATGGTTTCTGAGGAGTCCATCTGGTAGTTCCTCACTAAATTATTTATGGACACCTCAGTGAGTCGGATAGAGGAGGTACCGTTGGTGTAGGTATCGTTCGTGTGTGTATGTTGAAGTCTGTGCGAAGATAGTTCAAAACGTGTCTCGAAAGACTGAATGCACAAGTCGCAAGAAAAGGAGACATCGTTAACAGAATCATCCCTACCTTCGGAGATTGATGCCGGCTTAGGTCTACAAACACCTCGCTTGATGTGTCGGATGAGATCACGCTTCCTCGTGAAGATGTGTCCACAGTCAGCACATTGCCGATCGTCGCATTCCCGCGACAATGTTGAGATGGACTCGCACGAGATGGAACTGGTATCACCTGAAAGAGAAATCATTCTTTCATCTCTGTTCAAGTCTCAGTGTATTGTTACAACCTACCTTGACTCAACAACTCTAAACTTTCCTCGAGAAGGGAGGGCGTTGGTGATGAAGTTGATGCCTGAAATTGAGGAAGATGCTATTAGCTACACGTTTGAGGGAGATGAGAGAGGAAATTTTCAACTTACCATTTGAACGAAATTATGTTTAAGCTTGATACTTCAACAAGATAGAGACTTCACTCAAATTTGAAATTCACTAAAGAGCAGTTCACTTGTACGCCTCAAATACAGAATTCGTCAGAGAACAGTTCAATTATGCGTCTCAAAGACAGAGTGAAATGATACGGATATCACTTTGCTTATATACTTTCATTCTCTTCATTCATTGGATGTTCATTCTGATTGGCTGCTTGTGTATACTTAAGAATTAGAAAACATTTCAAAGTCATTATTCACAGTCAACATGACAAGCCCTCCAACAACACCAAATACCGCATTGGAGTTCTCCTCTCCATGCTCAACACCAAAGGCGCTCGTTACACCAAATGCACCAAGAAAGGCGAAGGTGGAGAAGGTGTACCGACTGGACAATATACGAAAGTTATCATTACCAGCGGACGAGGAAGAGGAGAGTGTATGTGAGAAGGAGTGTCCCGACTTAACAGGCGTGAGGTGGAAGTATCTCCAGTACGATACTGACGATGTGATGGAGATGACCAGCAAGTCGCAGTTGCATCAAATATGGGAGTGGTACACCCCTAACTCCCAACCGCGAACCGTGGCGGAGTGGGCGTACATTGACAACGTGAGGGACGCTGCAGAAGAACGTTTAAAGCAGCTCAACTGTTTTTGTGATCTATGTGAAGTCAGACTCTGGGACGATATTGACGATGAAGACCTTTTAAAATACATGCCATAATAAATGTTTATTTCGTATTATCTTTGCTTTCATACTGACTTACTTGAATGGGGCTTTAGTGAATAATTTAACCATGTATACTTTTTCATTGGGAAATAGTAGCACGCTTAGTCTAACTTGCAAATCTTATAACATTTCATATGGGTGATAATGGTAGATGAAATAGTGTCAAATAAAATTAAGATAGCTTACACTTCTGATACAGGGATAGCAATCGACTGCGATCCATGTGTAAAGAGCTTGTTAGACTACGGAAGAGAGAAGTGTGTTATGTTGCGTGTGGCGCGTGAGTGTCCTCCCATTTCATTCCATTCATCAATTCGTCTCAGTGATAGAGACAGGTAGAACTCATGGTTCTCATAACGTATGCAATGGAAAGTTTTAGGTAACCTTCGACAGTTGGCTAAATGTCGCCCTGGCGCGAATGCATACTACGTTGAGACAGAGGCAATCACTTGCAAACATGACGCAGAGAGGTTTAACAAGATTGACCATTGCCGAATGTCCCTTGCGGTATACATAGCTACGGGTTTCACCGCCGCCCTTTACAGGAACGCCCGTCGAAAGGAAGTATTACACCGAACTTCATTTGCAACGTTCAAGTTGACTGATAGCAGATTCAACTTAATGATAGTATTCGCCAGTCCGAAGACTGCCCAGGGCAAACCGCGTGGAGGTTCTATCATGTCTTGCCCCATGGTGGCCCTTAAGAGAGCCGATGGTTCGTTCTCGTCGTATCTGAAAATAGAAGGAAAAATAGATGAAATATATTCAAGTGATAGAGATGATATTAACTTACCATAAGAGAAATTTAGCCGGTTCGCGACCCCTTCGATGGTGATGGTTGAGGTAAGTATTTGGCCGGCAGTTTCCGCTTCCGGTGGCGCAGCTCCTTTATTTCGCCATCATGCTTTATAGAGACATGGAGACAGCGCATCTCCGCCATTGCTCCCTCGTAGCACTCGAATGTGGAATCCAAGTCCTCACTCTCAAGGATGATGCTGTCGACGATTCTGCTCTTGATGATGGGAATGTGGAGCGTTGTTCGTCTCTCTTCTTTCTTCTGACTCTCAGTCAGGCTAGTCTTTAATTGCTCAATTTTTAAATTTGATACCTCTTCTTGAGCTTTTAATGATTTTATGTAAGTCGCCTGCTCAGTAACGCGTTTTTCGCTGGCAAGCGCCCTTTCGCGGAAAGATTCTAAATTGATCACTTGTGTCTTGAGGGCCCGAATCTCGGCTACCTGACCCTTCAGGTGGAAATTGTCATCCCTAAGGGCCGAACATTCATTTTTGTAACGAGTGAGCTCATCTTTTAATTTTGTGAGTGCATATTCCTGGCTCACTTTTGCGATCTGGGTATCCTTATTCCAGCTGTTCGTCTGCTGCTTAATCCCCTTCTTTACTGGGGAAGGTGCGATTACTTTCTTTTTCGGGGAAGACTGATTTGTTGGTTTTCCTATCTCTTCCGTGTCTTTAGTAATGACGACCTCCTCAGAATCGGAGTCATCTGAGCTGTCCAAATCGCTTAGTGGGGCCTTCTCTTCTGCTGTTGATGAGGTAGTGGCCGAAGCAGCAGGCTCCAAAATTGTTGCAATAGCCTCTTGTAGTGCTGCGTCAAGATCGACTGTTTCTTCGTTGAAGAAGGGTGCGATCACTTTGCCGATGTCTGATGTTATGTAATTGTTTGCCTTTTTGAGCGGACAGTCGGCGTGGGCGATGTAAAATTCCTCATGCTCTTTGCCTTTCAAAAATTTCAGGCAATGTGTACAGCCGGAAATAACGGCTCTTTCCTCGTGGAAGTGAGGCGTATTCTTGTACTTATTAATGTGACGTTTGAATTCGCCACCCCTCTTTATTTCTCCGCAAGAGCACTTTTTAAATAAAAATTTTGAGTTGCCTCCCATTTTGTAACTTATGTATCTGTAAAGGAAGGATGAAATAGAATTACTAACAGGCGACATTGGCAGTCATTCTTATAATCATACAGCTAAATTGTGAGATTGGTGGAAAGTGTCGAACCTTTGAATCCGTTACAGGCATTACTCAGAGGGGATCTTATCCCAACTCCAAGGCCTCGGCCCACAAATCCAACCTCCCGCGGACAGAGCGTGCGTCATATCACTGTGTTGGTATCCGGACCCCGATTTTGACATGAAAATCAGTGGATTGTTTACAAAGGTTGCAAATTCCAAGCCGAAGCTTGCCTCCCACAACTTTATAAATGTCTTAGTTGAATTCAGAAGGTTTGAAAATCCCGAAAATTGCCAAAAAATAGCGAATTTAAATTTTTCAATTTTTTAGCACTACTTATGAAATTTTATAAGTAGTTTATCACTTAGGGCAGGTCAATAGCGACCGAACCTTTTTTGAATCAAGTCAAACGGACTTGTAGAAGCAAAGTTACAAGCCTTTAAAGTTTTGGAGTCTTTTATGGCCTGGAGACGAAGGCCATCTCCTGGCTAACCTCTAAGTCTAACGCCTTAGCTGATATCAGCAATGAAATTTTCTAAGTCGGTTTCTTACAGAAACTCGGGATTTGGAATGTCCGAAGCTATCATCGGAGCTCAGAGAGACGACTTACCGTTGACTATCTCTCGTATTAATGACAAGTCTCTCTCGGTTCCCAGCTTATATAGTGTGTGGCGATCAGCTGATGACGTAACACCCATCATCCAAACACTAAAAAACCCGTCTATCTCCGGTTCTAGTGCTCCGATTGAGCTGGAAATACACCATTTCCATGTAGAATTTGACGCTGAATCCGAATCTGGCCTCCGTTTTCCCATCCGATGCTTCGTTTTGGCTCTACAGTAGGCAGCCATCGCAAAAATTCTAACTCTGTCGTTTTTCCGAAAAAATGTTGAACATTTTTCTCGCCGATTGACTTGAAACTCTCCGATTGACTTGAAACTCACCATACAGATAAAGAATTTCACGCTGATTCCAAATCTGAAATCCGTTTTCCCATCCGATGCTTCGTTTTGAAGCTAGAGCCCAAAACGTCCCAAATTCTAACTCTGTCGTTTTTCGCCAATGTCCCAAAATCTTAAATGGCGTCTCACACCTAAACGAAGACAGATAGGAACAAGCCGATTCTTTCACTGAACTTGTCTTACTCTTAGCTTTCAAACGAGCTATCGCACGACAAAATCCGTCCACTGGAAGCCAAAATCGAAGCAAGCTGTCCAGAGGGGGGGGGGACGTCAGCGAAATTTCAGAATTTGATGAAAAATGTTTTGGTGACGGTCCCAGGTCGAAATTCCACACTTTGGAAAATTTTCAAATTTTTACCCATACAAAGTCACTCTGACACTTAGGATTTTTTCAGGTAAGCGAGCTCCGACCTAAAATCTTGTAACCGCTCTAACTTTTGAACGAAGACAGATAGGAACAAGCCGATTGTTTCACTGAATTTGTCTCACTCTTAGCTTTCAAACGAGCTATCGCACGACAAAATCCGTCCACTGGAAGCCAAAATCGAAGCAAGCTGTCCAGAGGGGGGGGGGACGTCAGTGAAATTTCAGAATTTGATGAAAAATGTTTTGGTGACGGTCCCAGGTCGAAATTCCACACTTTGGAAAATTTTCAAATTTTTACCCATACAAAGTCACTCTGACACTTAGGATTTTTTCAGGTAAGCGAGCTCCGACCTAAAATCTTGTAACCGCTCTAACTTTTGAACGAAGACAGATAGGAACAAGCCGATTGTTTCACTGAATTTGTCTCACTCTTAGCTTTCAAACGAGCTATCGCACGACAAAATCCGTCCACTGGAAGCCAAAATCGAAGCAAGCTGTCCAGAGGGGGGGGGGACGTCAGTGAAATTTCAAAATTTGATGAAAAATGTTTTGGTGACGGTCCCAGGTCGAAATTCCACACTTTGGAAAATTTTCAAATTTTTACCCATACAAAGTCACTCTGACACTTAGGATTTTTTCAGGTAAGCGAGCTCCGACCTAAAATCTTGTAACCGCTCTAACTTTTGAACGAAGACAGATAGGAACAAGCCGATTGTTTCACTGAATTTGTCTCACTCTTAGCTTTCAAACGAGCTATCGCACGACAAAATCCGTCCACTGGAAGCCAAAATCGAAGCAAGCTGTCCAGAGGGGGGGGGGGACGTCAGCCGAAAATTTTTTCTCTCCGATTTCGCTGGAAACATCCTTCCTAACCCAAAATTTCACGTAGATTCCGAATCTGGCCTCCGTTTTCTCATCCGATGCTTCGTTTGGGCGCTACACACCAAAACATCCCAAATTCTAACTCTGTCGTTTTTTCGAAAAATGTTGAAAATTTTTTCTCTCCGATTTCGCTGGAAACATCCTTCCTAACCCAAAATTTCACGTAGATTCCGAATCTGGACTCCGTTTTCTCATCCGAACACTCCTTCCACTCGAAACAACCCATTTACAACCCAACATTCAGCAGATTGCACCAAAAACATCACACACTATAGCCTCAACACTAATCCTGGCGGTCGGTCACGTCAACCCATACGAGACCAACACATCCGAGTCTCACACTCTGTCGTTCCAGAGGGGGGGGGGAGTCAGCGAACATGTTGTGAACCCACCTGGTCGGCACACCACGACAGACTCTGTCGTTCCAGAGGGGGGGGGAGTCAGCGATGGCGGCCATCTTGCGCTATCTGGTGTTTGTCACTTCCTTACTACTCAGCTGCATTTTGATACTCATGCTATGGTGATACTGGCCATTACTGCCATGGTGCCTCATAAGGGATCACGAAGATGATCGCAAAATAGTAGAGTAGGTTTAGTACAGATCTTGATTGGCAAATGAAAGCATGACAATGAGCATGAGCATATTGTACATTATGGCATATTTTGTTGATGTATATTTATGATTATATATTTATTTTGTGTGTCTATGTTAGGCCTACATATAGGCTACACATGTTTTTCGTGTCTGTTTTTTAATAGGCCTAGATCTGAAAGCAGATGTCTCACCAAGCGCATTTAAAGTCAGGTCTTTATTGATTCTTTATCATCACATTATCAAAACAGATTGTGAACAATTTCGTCAGCAGAGATTTGATAAGTTTTATACGTTGAATACTGTGTGGGCCTGTCAGGCCTATCACGACTCCGTCTTATAAAGTAATCACAGACGATCCATCAGACAGGCTATTTAAGAAAACCCTGAACAAAACCTAAAATCCATCCATAAAGCAATCGAAACTTTCTCCTAGACCAACCCTGAATAAATTCTAAAAACTAATAAACCAAAACTCATTTTCATTTTAGAGTGATTTTCGCGTAATCCGCATGATAAGAAGGTAATAATCCGCACAAAAAACATAACTGTCAAAAGAATCTCATAAAGTCGCATAGAGTGCACAGAGTCTACCGGGACGACAACTTCCGTAAATCCTGACTTGTTAAGTAAAACATGCACTACAAATTCATTATCAAGCAAAAATGCATGATGCATGCATACATGCCCGCAATAAATCAACGTAAGGGATGAGATAGTGAAGACAGGTGTGTCCACTCCAAAGATATCTTATCTTTGGTCTCCTCTACATCTGACTATCATTTTGTCAGTTAATTATTTCAGGCAGGCCTATTCTAGGCCTACTCCAATTCATGATGTTGCAATGAATATAATAGAGTAGCCACAAAGCATGCACGTTTAAAAGAGAATATAAGAGAATCATGGTAGTATATAAATTGGCAAATTATGACTATTTTCAAAAGTGCTCAAATAATTTTTTGGACATCGGGAGCGCTGAATCTTTTCATATAAAAATTTTCACTGTATACATATACTTTTTGAGTCGACACTCTACCTATTTATCCCTACTCTATGGTCTAGGTTGCTTACTAAATTGCTTATGAATGCCGGAAGATGCCAAATTACGAGTAAATGTCCTCAGCTGGACCACTGAAGTAAAAAAATAAACAAAAACATGCGTGTAAGGATATATATTAACTTTCGGTCATCACCGACGCAGCGTCATTACATCGACGCACTCCAATCGGCCACGTTATCCTAACAGAATGGCTTTGCACACATCATAGAGTATGTTGCAAATTTCGTTTCCCAACAGGCTGGAGTGATATGTTGAGTAAAGACACTTGTCGACTTCATAATAAAATAAAGTGACCGATTAAGCATCTAAAATCAGTATTAATAACAAGCCACTGCTGTCCGATTAAGTCCAATTGACTCCAACAATGAGAAATGCAGGATTTCTATGTGCAGTGTGGTGAAGTGATGTACATTTTTCGTTCAAGCTTCATACAGTTGCCACTTATGATCGAAGTAGATAATGTAGGATGATGCCTGGAATGTTGTATGCCTGTGCCATTCATGATTTATTGATATGCCATTATCACCTATCATGAATGCATATTTTGTTTAAACTCATCGACAAAATTTTATTATGTCTTTTGTAGATTTTAAATAATTATCAACAGTTGGACGGCGTCTTTATAAAGCGTGGCTATTAAACCTACATTGTTCAGTGTTATTTTCATGCAATATAATTGCTTTTTAGACCAATTTTTAATGAGAAAACTTGCTGTGTGCATTGCTTGGTAGTGAAATTTCATGTATTTTGTAGTCAATTCGCATTCAGACTAGGAGTCAAAGTCAAAAAATCAATGAAAGATGAACAAGATAGTGAGAAGAGCAGACCTCAATGTCTTTCCTTCCGATGGCATGTGTCAATTCTTTGAACCGACTCTTGTGGGAGCAAATATCAAATTTGAGCTAGGAGACTGACGCATTCGTCCTATTTATGTTGGTGGAGTAATTCTTTTGGACGCATTATACGCAAGTGTGTTCTGGTAATTACTTTCAGTTTGTTGATATGAGATGTCTTTCCCTCTTTAATTAATGTAAACAATCAATAACTTCTTTCAAATTAAACGAACGTTTCGGTTACAACTCAACTGGAATCTTTAGTAGAGCGCGCCGAATGTGCGCCAGCTGATTCCATTTGGGCGCAGGATGAGTTTTCCACTTTAACATTCTTCTGATTTCCGAGTTCGCCAGATGTGTGATATTATGTTAGAATTTCCAAAAACAAGCACCCCGAATCCGCGGCCAGGCGCGCTAGATTCGATGTTGACGCGCCTGCGCGACAGTTTGAAAATCTGTGCACCAGTCCGAACTGGAAACTTTACAGGCATGAGCCGCCAGATGGCTGGCTTCGTCGCAATGTTGTTTTTTCAGATATTCCAATAGATCATGCGTCTGGAGCACTGGCGGGTCAACATCGAATCTGGATCGCCTGGCCCTGACTTTTGGCTCGCTTGTTATCAGAAATTCTAGAAATGATATGTTTGACCCATTTTCAACGCAAATGCAAGTGTGCCGAAACTTCCGCTCACATTGAAAGAAATATTTTCATTTTTGAAATTAATTGAATAGAGAGAGACAACTTCTATTTTCGGAATCGAAATTAATTACCGTAGCAATGCACCTCCCGTTAGCAGCCATAACAAATGTATCATGCGCCTCGGTGAATCGCATATATTCGCTCTGTAGCCTATATTCCGGAACAACTAGGTTCAAGGCTTCGTGCAAGTATAGATGAAGCATTACACACCACTCGCAGCGAATAAATATTGGGAGAAGTCCTAATAATTGTCTTCAATTGTGCTAGAAGAGATTACGTGGCAGGTCTTCGCGAACATGTCCAAAAATACATTTATATTCGAAGCATGAGTGCAAAAGATCGTTCCAGGATCCAAGTGCACCAGTGCATTCAAATGCGCCAATTTATTCAGCTCAGTTAATCGCTCATTCAACTATTTTGTTCCTTCACTCAGTTCACCTGATCATTTAAAAATTTTGCGCTATGGTGTCCAGTTTGACTGAAACACTCAAGTCACACACTTCCTTTTTGTTCACGTTCAAAAGCAACGTTGCGAGACAGCGCTCGTTGACCACATTGAGAATCAAAGAAGCTGTACTCTTCATAGTCTGTCATTCTTTCTTATAAGCCTACTTTGTCATTCTGTCAATTTTGAAGACAACTGACTGATTTGCCTTTGTCTCACAAATCGACTGAGACATTCATGATTCTGCTACTTCAGGGAAGCCGTCCAATTCCAAAGTCCGGATTCCTGGAAAGATGGCAATCCTATGCTATTAAATTCATCAAGTAGTTGATTGACCCATTTTCCGGAAGTATATAACTCGTAAATATTTGAAACCATAATTACTTGCAATTTTACCACAGCTTTAAATTTGCCAACCTGCAGAAATCGAGAGAAATTTTATGAAATATTTCACTAGGCGCACTAGACGCGACACTGCGCCGTCTAAAATGACCTTAAAAATCCCTATCTGGTCTGATCTTTAATCTACTAATTTACATTGTATTATATATTCACCGAAACAACAGTGCCGATTTGTCTGAGCGAAAGTTGCTCTAAACGGCTGTCTGTGTCTGAACAGCGAAAAGTGATGTGAGAATTATATTTTCCCCATAGTAAATGTATGACTGAGGAGCATCTGCTTCGTTTGTTTACAATTTTATGAACTAAAAAATACTAGTTCATTTCAGTAGCAGTTAATAGGAAATCCTGTTTGCTGAGCTTCTTCGCTTACTAGTGAACGTCTAAGAGCCTCGTTCATTTACAACAAAAAGTTTTAATGCAGTGGTTAGAACTACTAGCTAAACGGACTGCTGGTCCCTTAAATCATTTTGCTCACTTTGCTTGATTTGCGACTTAGGTCGAATCACTAGTTGATGTCTTCAAGTACATTTGCGATTATTTTCCGCCGGTCTCTTATGTCATCGTGGCTATCGGGTGTAGGTCAGCTTCGCACCAACCTTTGATCCTTTCTGTCCACCACATCATGAATCGGCTCTACAACTGTTGACATTCGCGATATAGAGCAGCAAAGGGTTAAAGCAGAGTTAAAGGGTAAACCATGCAGACGTCATCAGCGCATTTGATGACTGAAACGTCTGTTGTAGAACTTGATAGGTCACTTATGTAGCAACAAAAAAGGAGAATGCCGAGTACAGAACCCAACGGGAAACAGCAGAATGCAACGTGAAAACCGTACTTCTATTTTAACCACAGACGGGCGCTGAGATAGGCAATCAATTAAACACAAAAAAATCCACTTGGGCATTCGTGCAATTACAATTTTTGAATGACAACACTGTGATCGATATTATCAAAAACCTTAGAAAGGTTACATGCCATCAAGGCAACACTATTTGCTACAGGGCAATTCCACGGTAAAAACGACACGGAGGGCAAATTCTAAAACGCATTATTTTCTCTCAGTGACTTGTGTTTTCTTGAAAGGATATCCGAAGCCATTAGGAATCACAAAATTTATCGCTTAGACACACCTCTTCTACTAATAAATTCAATTTTGGAATATCTTGCTATTTTTAAGATTTTAAAAATACAATCCCTTAGAATTTTTGAAACAATGTAGGCAGTGTTAGAAATGGAATTCTAAGTAGTCTATACTGCGTTATATTATTATTGATACTCCTTTGTCGAAGCTCAAACAATATTTTCTGTCAAGGATATAATTTCTTCCGATTTTTTGACACGAGTTTGAATCTTAGCATCAATGTTCGTTCGTGACCAGATATCTACTATTTTTCTATCTTCTACTGGATCAATTTTATCTAGCGCAAATTTATGCATATGTAAATGATGCCCTAGGCTACCGTGACCTTCGACTGAAATTTGATTATGAGGGGTTAATATTTACGACCGTCGGAAGAAAATAGATGAGTGTTCGTTCGTGACTGTGCACTATGTTCGTTCGTGACTGTGCTATTATTTTCGTTCGCAACATGACCACAACTTCACAATTATCCCATCCAGCAAACTTGAACTAGGAATAAGCTATGAAAAGACCTTTCAGGAAATAAAGAGGACAATATATCAATTCAGGAGAGCTTAAAAATATTGAATAGGCCTATATGCAACAGGAAAATATAAAATGTTTCATGGTCATTTCGGAGGAGATGAAAAAATATACCGATCACGACTGTCTATTGTGTAATCTACTTCCACTGGTCGAATGTCAGATTTCTGTACCCATGCAACATCACTTGTATCAGAAATCATGTAGATTGATTGCGAGCATTCCTTGAGAAACTGCACCTCATAATCATTATCAGCTAGAGATTGGATGATTCCGATGAAGTTCGTGGTGGTGCCACGACTTGTACTGACACTAGCGATGACCATATCACCGACACGAACCTCGTTGATAATGGATGGGGGAGCACAATCTGCGTAGACGATTGAGAATGGCCGTCGAACTAGTTGCTGATTGTCTTTGGCTATCCACTGATGATCCGTCTGAACACCGGTCATCTTTGGCGCGTTCTCAATAATATTCTGTAACTGATGATAAGTACAATCAATGTCACCGGACGACACGACCGTGCCTACAATCTTACTGTTGCACTCGTTGAGACAGGTAACGAACTGTTGAACACTCTGTACCTGGTAACGTCTCGACCGAACACAGTCCCAAACCATCCGTTTTGCAGAACCTCCGACTCCGTCAATACACCCTTTACCATGAGCCGTCGCAAAGAAGTTCCAGCTAATCTGCAGACCATACTTCCTCGCAAAATGATTCAGCAGCATGGTAGTGTACCGGTTCTTGAATTGGGATGTGGGTCCGTCACTCCAGAAGATCAGTTCTTGCACTTCCGATGTGACAATTGATTCAATGATTGTCTGCAGATGATGAGACACTGATCGTTTTGATTTATCCAGATCGTCACTGACCATCACACGGCAGCTAGGGCAGTCGTTGAACTTGAATACGCAGATAATAAACAAAGACAACTGTTTCTGCTTCCAGTGGGCGCTCTGAACCTCATCCTGGAAGGGACATGTTGCATTTTCACTGAAGTCTAAGTGAACCAGTATGCGTTCTGAGGATGCCAGCTCTTTGTCCTTGCGGTACATTGCTTGGTGATTTCTTTTCAGCAGTTGATGCAGCTGGAACTGTGGCAGTAAAGCTTGGAATGCCTCACTCACTTCCATTGCTGACATAATTGTGTCGTGGCAAGGAATAGTCTCGCCAGAGAAGCCTTTCTGCCATCTCTTGACTGTAACAGTCAAATCCACATCCTGGTCGATCGCGTTCTCCGATATTCGTTGACCATTGGCACACTCGTCGCGTGTGTTCTTCAGGCAATCTGGCTTAGCATCAGGACACAGTGCATTGTCAACAATCCAATTAGAATGATAACACGGTAATGTCGTCAATCCCGCAGATGAGGCTTCATTTAGCAAGCACGTAAAGTTTTCATAAAGCACACAGCAGCAAACGTTCGTGAATGAACTTGTATGCCAAAAAAACGACGAATGCCAATAGATATTCGATGCCCAACACGAAGCAAATGTTCCGAAATGATTTATTAACTTCATCTTTATACAAAGGAATGCATGGAGCGCGTTTGTGACTGATTTCTTTTTCGAATATGTTTTCTGATGAAGTTGGACAAAATGTTCGTTCGTGACTGTTCGTTCGTGACCGCACTTCTCGAAACTTATGAACTGCTAGTAATCAAACGTTTCTAGATTTCTTTTCAGCATTTAAGTTGATCAAATAGCATACTAGTCTATTCAATCAGAGCAAATTTCGTGATGAAGGATGAAGAATCCAGAGCTTTGGAGGTTATTAACGTTTACATTTTTTTCGAAAAAGTCGTGTCGTTCTGTGTTCGTTCGTAACCACTCAAACTATTGTATTTTAAACCATCAAATACACATTTTTTCATCGGTTTGGCTAGTGTTTCATAAACAGTGAATATTGCAGCCAATTCAAATTAAGTATGATTATCACCGGTTCAATAGGTTAGGAATGACAATCAGAAATGTAACAGTAAATCCTGCAAAGTTCGTTCGTGACTGCGTGGAATTGCCCTACAATATCATCATCATATTCTGTCCTTCTGTCCTTTTATCGGCAATTTCCACTGATATAGTAGTAGTTTGAGGCTGAAAGGTCGAAAGCCGTGTTCTTTTGTGTCAAAGGTCAAAGCTAAAAGTTGGCGCATTTCTTTCTCAGCAAGACGTTCGCTAATTTTGGAAGGAGTACCGAGCAGCATTATTGGGCACATTTCCATTAATTTGGCTAGTCGAGATTTTGGTCTTTTGGTAGGTTGTCTATTGGGAAGCAAGCCTGCATGAACAATTTTCTCATGTCTTCAAGTAACTTGTCAACATTATTACACCTTGACATTGAAGAAGCCAGACAGTCAGTATTATTACTTTTACTAGTTAAAGAACTAGCCACCGACCACGGACTTTTTCATGTTTGCTTTACTTTTGTCGTCCATAATAATTTTGATTTGTACTTTTCCTATTTTTTACTTTAGCCTTCAAGTTGTTGAATTCACACCATTCGCCTTTTCGATGAGCTGTCTATTTCATTGACATAATGTTTAATAATCGGTGTTATCAAATTTTTCTCAGTATCATTCATTGCTACAAAATGCTGTGGAATCGTACACTTTCGCAAAACTTGGAAGTAAAAATCACTCACTTCAGTTATGTCAGATATTTCAAATAATTGCAAAAAGTAGTTTTGTAGATTTCAGTGCTGAAAGCAAAATTTTTATTCACTTACTTACTACTTTTACTTTCTCCTTTTAACGTCTGCTTTTCCTCCTTGGTGAGGGTTGGACGTGATGAGACTCCTCCAACGGGCGCGGTCCTGTGTGTCTTCCACTGTCAGCCTCAGCTCCTTCATGTCTTCCTGGATGGTCTGCAGCCATGATCTTCTTGGTCTGCCACGTGGCCTGGGACCTTCGACAGCCACGTTGAGCACGCGATGAATCGGCTCTTCCTCTGTCCTCCGTTTCACGTGCCCGAACCACCTCAACCTGCGTTCTCTGAGTACGACCTCCAGCTGTTTGAGGCCGCACCTGCCTGCTACTTCAGCGCTATCAACTCGATCGGAGAGTGAGACACCGGTCATGTACCGCAGCATCCGTCTGCCAGACGAACGCAGTTGTTGGGCCAGGTGTTGTGTGAGGGCCCATGATTCGGCACCATAGAGCAGCACGGGTCTGATGCATGCGTCATACACGTGTCCGCGGCATTTGAGTGGTACGTGTCGGTTCCTGAGGAGACTTGCCAGATCTTTCCATTTGCGCCATGCGGACGCAATTCTCGCTCGCACCGCTCGCTCTGATCCTCCTTTGCAGCTCAACACATCCCCGAGATAACAAAACTCTTTCACTACGTCGATCTCTACACCGTCTATCACACATCTTTCATCTTCGTCGGTACTCCTTGCGTTGTTTACACACATCGAACACTGGAAGTTTGTGACGCCTGTGAGAGAATTCAGTCCACTGCAGCGTTTGTGGCACCACTTATCACAGCTTTGGCAGAGAATAGAGTTGGCACCTACGCCGCGACCGCATACACCACAAGGAAACCTTCTTGATTGAAGAGGAGGAGATTCTTCGCTGCCACTGATCAACATCTTCGTCTTTTGGATATTCACTTTCAAACCTTTGCTTTCCATGTCCTCCTTCCATTTCTTGAACATTTCTTCCACTTCTTCCTTGCTCCCGCCTGTAAGGACCAGGTCATCTGCGTACAACATCTCCATCAATCCTCCCTTTCTGCAATCTTTCGTAGCTTCTTCCATTACGAGAATGAAGAGAAGGGGGCTGAGGGCAGATCCTTGATGAACACCAACACCTATGCCGAAATCTTCTGACATTCCACCTGCAACACACACTTTCGATGTTGTGTCTACGTACAAGGACATGACGAGGTTTATCAGGTGTTCTGGCACTTTCTGTCGTCGGAGTGCCCATCTGATGACATCTCGTGGGACTTGATCAAAAGCTTTTTGGAGGTCGACGAAGATATGAAACAATTTCTTTTTCTTTTCCATATATCTCTCCTGAAGTCTTCTGATGATGAAGATTGCATCCGTACACGATTTTCCTCGGCTGTATGCAAACTGCTGTTCTCCTATGCTGACCAAACTTCTCAATCTCTTTTCTAGGACTTTCTCAAAGATCTTCATTCCATGCTTCAGTAGTCGCAGTCCCCGATACGAGTGACAGCTCAGAGGATCTCCTTTCCCTTTAAACAGTGCGACCGTCAAGCTGTTGCTCCACTTCTTCGGACATTTTCCGGTGAGCGCAATGTGCTGGAAAATGGCATGCAATGCCTCAACTGCAAGTTCATCAGCCAACTTAAGCATCTCGGCGTTTACGTTGGAAGGACCCGGTGCTTTGCCATTCTTCATGCTGATCACTGCTTCCTTCACCTCCTCCAGCGTGAAGTCAGCGATTGGGCCTTCAGCTGGGGGGATGTCATGCAGAGTGATGTCATTGCCTTCGTTCGATATGCCATCAAAGTACCTTCTCCATGTCTCTCTAACCTCCGTCTCTTTCACCTTTATAGCACCACTTTCGTCCTTGACATACCGTGTTCCCTGTATGTCTGCACGATCTTTCTTCATCTGTGCCGCAACTCGGAACATCCTGTTGCGCCCTTCTCTTGTTGTTAATCCTTCACTCCACCTGAACCATGCGTTCTTCTTCGAAATTGCGACACACCTTCTGGCCTCTCTTTTCTTACTGCAATATGCATGACGGTCAGTCTCATTCCCAGATCTCTGCCAGACTTTGTATGCTTCCTTCTTCTCTTTGATTGCACGCTGAACCGCTTCATTCCACCACCAGGTTTCGCGTTCTCTGCCTCGCTGTCCCTTCGTTTCTCCACACACCTTGATGCCAGCTTCCGTTGCACACTCGACCAGTGAATCCCAACTTCCATCTCCCTGTTTGACACTTCTGGCAAATTCCTCTTCGTATTCCCTTCTCCTTTCCTCATCCTTTAGCCTCCAAACCTTGATTTTTTTCTTGTGAATTCTTTTCCTTGCAACATGTCCTTTGATCCGTAAAGCAGCTCTGACCAACCTGTGTTGGGTCATACATGCCTCTCCAGGAATCACTGTACAGTCTAGGACAGTCGCGCCTGCTCTCTTTCGCATCAACAAGAGATCGATTTGTGTCTCAGCTTCACCCGATTTGAAGGTAATGAGCTTTTCTTTTTCCTTCTTGAAAAACGAATTTAGGATTCGTAAACCATGGTTCTTACAGAGGTCGAGCACTACTGCACCTTCTGCATTTCTCTCCCCGAAACCATACCGACCGAGTACCTCCTCATAGCCGCTGATGTTCGCGCCCACATGCGCATTTACATCACCTCCAATTAGGAGTCCATCTGCTGGTGGTACCTTGCCTATCTCGTCTTCGACCTTCTCCCAGAAACACTGCTTCTCCTCACTGGATCTACCCACTTGCGGTGCATACAGGGAAAACACGTGCCATACGGTTTCTCCGAGGATGAGCTTTACTTACATGAATCTGTCATTGTACCTTTTGACTTCTATGACATTTTCGGCCAATTCACTCTTCATCAACACTCCAACCCCATTTGTGGACTCATCATTTCCTACATACCATAACTTGTACTTCTCCTCATTGCTGCCGATTGACATACAGCCTTCATTGCGGTATCTGACTTCCTGAATACAACAAATGTCCACCTTTCTCCTTGCAAGCAGTGAAACTAAATGCTAAACTAAAAAAACTAAAAACTAAATAATTATTCAGTGAAACTAAAATGCTTGTAGGTGCAATTACTCGGTAGTTGCTATAAGTGTAATGTGATAAACACATTTTTAATCACAAACAACAGCTCAATTGAGAATACAACATTATCAAGGATATTAATTTGTTTTGTTGGAGATGTCACAATGTCAATCAGATCAAGTTGATCACTATTTTTAAAAGTCAAATTGTTTGAAATCATCCATCCGAATGACGTTTGAGGAGTAATATTCAAAGCATCTTGGGTAAGTTGTTTAATTTCAGATGTCAATCCTGGAGGAATGTAAATACGCACAAGAATAATTCCGTTGCAAAGAAATACGGAGGACATATCAATTTCTGGTGGTGGAGGAAAAGGAAATTCAATAACAAGGAAGCTAATAGCCGATCATCTTTAACGTAAATGATCCTACAGTACCTCTCTTCAAGGTCATGTCATTTTGAAGCAACCCGAAAATTTAGGCTTTCTTAACAGGTCGCCTGGTATATTATTGCTTAATCACGTTCCAGTCAATGAAATAATATCAAGTTCATTTGCTGTACAAATAATTGTATTTCATCAATTTTAGCAAGAATGATTTGAACATTAGATGGAAGCAAGGCAGTATAATGCGCAAATAAAGTTATTGTGCATTCTTGGGGTTTGATTCTCTGAATCGAAAATCATTGATGAAAATTCGAATTGATTTTTGATCGATAATCACTTTTCCTCTCAATTCCGTATTCTCGCATCCTGTTTCGCTCTATTCCGAGTTGATATCAGATCTCTTTGAAGAGGTGTGAAATCAGGATATATAAATACTTGGGCAAAATTTTTATTTTTCACATGTCTTTCGAATTCTTCATCACATTTTCTCTATCCTCTTTCATTGAGAAGCACCAGCAGCAAATGCACATCATCAGGCCTTTGCTTTCCAAGTCAGTGTTTTATTGTGATCCATCTGAGAGACAGTTGTGCAGAGACTACCCAATACTTTTGTTTGTCGGTTTCCATCCGTTCTTGTTTCAGCATAACCGGCTACGGCGAGACTTTTTTCATCAGGTTGCACCACGGTCCAACCAGAGCCCTTGTCCTCCTGTTGGCCGAGGTTGCACCTTCGATATTCCCTTTGCTCTATCCGCTTCACGTGGAGAAACACTGCTCATTCACATTTTCGGTTCATGTGAATGTGAAATGTCTTTATATCCTTCTTTCAACAGTTTATTTTCAGATTTTTTATTGCTTCTTATTTCACTCTCATCAGCAATTGTACTTTTTAGAGACCCCTTCCTACCCTCCCTCCTAAAGACGATACTATTTCAGTCTTATATGATTCAACGAGCATCTTTATTCATCTCTTATTTCGCGATGTTGCGGTGACTTTCATCTAGGCATTTCGAAGTACTAGATGTCACAATAGTTGTTGAAACTGGCAGGAGGGCTATATTTAGAAATTGTCTGCTTGATAATTGAAATCGTCATAGGATGACGCAATGAAAAATCAATAACTCAGAAAAATGGACAAGGGTTTATTATGTCGATGCTTCTGATCATCTGACAGAATTCGATCACTAGCAAAACCAGCGTTTTAAAGGCCGATCAAGTAGAAGCCCACAGATATCTGCAGGTCAAACGATTTACGTACAGGATCTAAGCGTTGACACTTGATGAATGCACAAGATCGAAGTGTTGACAAGTGAGCGATGAATTAACGAAGCCAAGATGAGCTATTTACAGACAATGGGAACAATGGACGATAGGGAAAATCCACATAAACGAAGTTGAATTAAATTGGCCAAAAAACGGATGCATCCTCAAAAATTGGAATCGCGTTGATTTGATAATAAACTAGAAGATCTACCAAAAGCAACCAAATCGAATGAAGTAAATATGCACCAAATTGAGGTATTTAATATCCCAATGTGCAATAAGATCACAAGACAAAGATTCGACATGGCATCACGCAGTTAGCATGGCATATGTTCCGAAATTAATGTATGAATAAATTCCAAAATTTGATTTCTTGCAGTTATATCTCATCGAGCCAATCATCTAGTCATATAATCTTGCTCAGGCGGCATACTGCAATATTATGCTTGTGTACTTAGACACGTCAAATAATGACCTGATTTATCCATATATCTGGTAGACAGCAAGCTGTGAGTAAACCACCAATTAGCGTCAATATAATCGAATAAAAAAATCATAGTTTTACCCCAGCATTTTTGAATTTTTGCTGTCATTGTTAAGCGAAACTGATCATATATTTTTTGACATTTGAAATTTCATCTACTAATATTTAGAATATATATGGTCATATATATTACATTTGGTCCAGGTGGGGCACAAACACAAAATTCTTACAAAATCATTGGAAACAGTCTAAAATGATCCTATTTTGTAAACGAGAAGCATTGAACATGTTAACTACATCTTATACATGTAAATGCCACTGCATTTAGTTACACGATCGAAGCAACATTTTGTGTATCATTCAGGCTTTGCATAAACAATATAAATATGGTTTACTGTGAATTATTAGAAGCTTCGTTCAACGCTGTACTCTGTAGGCATGTGTAGGACAATAAAAACCGTGTTTTTCTCATCACTAGCCGTGAGTCACTTTATCTTCACAAACCATTTTCGGTTGAAGGTTCTTGTGATTCTACCGTCCTGAGTTAACGCAGTATTTTCGGGAGTATGCCTCCCTCTCTTCACTTCGGCCTTTTCAGCATCAGTTAAGTGACTCAAAGGCTTTTTCAATAAAAAAATCTGCGGAATTCATTCATCCAATTTACGAGTTAGTCCTAGGTCCTAGCCTGCGACTTACTAAAAAAATAAATCTCATTTATCTACCGGTGCTGAATGCTGGTTCATGTACTGTTTGTTGATGCTAACCTCACATCACACTCTCAGTAAAAGGGAATCACAACGCGCTGTCGTTACAATGATGGTTAACCAATCAGAAGATTAAGGGCTCCCTCTCGAGTGCCCATTGTGTGTTAATTCTAGGGTTGCGATATTTTAAATATGTTTTAAATATGGATAAAAAAACAATGTTTTTAATATGTTTTTTATGATGGTTTTGCTTATGATGTTGTGTAATTTTGCGCTTACAAACACGTTTTTTAAATATAGGCTTATTAGTTTACATTCCATCAATTTTATTAGCCTAAAAAAGTTTCTTATACAAATCTGGCTGCGTAAGAAACCAGTATGCAATTTATTAAAGTCATCCTTGTAAGTGAGTTTAGAGCTAGTGCAATTGACATGAAATAACGATAACTAAGCTTTGGTTAACACTGTTATGTTGATCATTATGTCAAAACAAAAATTGGAGTCCACCATCATCGTTGACTCATGATGGCGGCTTTTATAGAAAGTGTTGGTCTATCTCGATTATCGAATCATATATTCCCACGCGATAGCTGACGTCTATGAACCAATCCCACTATTGATATATCAGACTATTGGTGATCTCCATCATCCAATCAGAATCAAGAACGAGTTTCAACAGATTATGCTTGAAAATGAAATTTGAGAAATTACAGATTGAAAATGAAATGATAAGGCATCTATAATAAAGCATGAAATACATTACAGATGCCTATTTGCGTATTCCGTAAGTGTTTATGAAAATATTGCTTAATTCTCGACCATCATAAAAAAACAAAGAAAACATTGAAATTATATTTAAAATGTATTCAAAATATTGTCGATAAAAAAAACATTTTTTTGCATCCCTAGTTAATTCTGTCTATTCGTTCAGATCGAGAAATGAACTACGCTAAAGTCGTCACAATATCGATGCTTGGGCGCGCCCATCAGTCTTGAAAACGATGAATTTCGCTAGCGTTATTGTCGTAGATGTAGATGAAGATAGATGAAATTTGTGATCAAGAAATAGAGGCCACTACTTATATTGCAGGTTATTTAAGTTAGACAATATCTCAATAGGTGGGCCAATAGCTGCCCAAATGGACGAGCCGCCACTGTATGAAGATATTCCACTTCAATTAGGAATAAAAATGTCACGGTGGATTCAAGATATTGAAGAAGTTTGTAAAATAACTATTGAACTTATTTGAAGAAAACTTTTCCTGACATCGCAATGATTCTGAAGATACCAAACATGAACATTTTTGATGAAGAAGTGAGAATATATCATTTTCAGTCAAAAGAGTCATAATTTTTGTGATAACCTAACGATGTCACTGATTTTTCCTAGTTCACCGATTTTGATGACCAGTATATCAAAAGAGACCTCAGAGAAAATGCTCGTTCTCCCCTTGCCTGATTCATTATCATGCTCACATGTTTCATTGAAAAATTACGAATTGGAAATGGAGTGATTTTCATATTTTGAGCACTGCTCAGCAAATACAATAGCAGATACAAGTCGATCATAGCTCATTTTAAATCTGAGATGAGGATGCAAGCTTTCGAAATTGCTTTGCATGTACTGTTGTCGTGTGACACGATTGGTAGGCATGAGAATCGATTGAATTTAGTGAAATTTAGATGGTCGCTTTTTTGTGATCATCTCTGTACCTACAAAATTATTCATCTTTATCGAGAAATAAGTTAGTAGACATTCTCAACAGCTTTGGGTTGTTTTTACTAGCAAAATTGATGATTGCTGATAATGATTATTTATGCATACATAGCTTTTTTCTGCACTGTCAAGCATCATGTATTAATTCATATTATTCATTTTTGTGTAACAATGCTACTAAAGCATTCTACTAAAATTCTACTAAAACCTACTTCAGCATATTGGACGTAGTTATATCTACATCATCAGTAAATGCACTCATTAGAATTTCAGAAGCATGTCAAAAACGTGTGCCAATAGCGAATAAAATCACCAAAATTTATGATGAATTTGGATTATTACAATTTTGATATCCATGAACCTTGTGATGTCGTCGGTATTCAGTCCATGGACCTCATAGGGACTCGATTACCTACTATCACTACTGATTGTGTAGTAACATATTCGATTCATAGGTGAACTTCTGTTGAAACTTGCATCTCTGACCTTCGTTGTTGAACTACATGTCTTATCAGAATTAGAAGCTACAACAAAGTTCAGCTACAATATTATCGTTTATTATTGTTTTGCTGTCGAAAAGAAGTAACATAGGACAGCAATTACCACGTGCATGAAATAATCTATCCATCTGTACATATTTCATAGAAATGTACAATGCGTCATTGATGATTGTCTTTTCTTTTTTCCAGAGTAACACAAGTAATCATTTGAGAATTTGTGCCTTCGGACACTTCTCGTGATGTCTGATCTCATCAAAGAAGAGCTTCAGACTCGACTGGGTCACAATTATCAGAAGTAAGGAAATTTTGATTTCTCGTTCTAATTTATCCAGGGTTCCTATGCCTTTGAAATGTCCTGAAAGCTAAAATAGTCCTGGAAAGTCCTGGAATTTCATTAAAAATTCGTTTTTGATTTTTAAATGATTTTTGTTGATCAAATTCGACTTTAAAAGCTGTCAATCGCTAAAGACTTTTATTTCAGAATATTTTCTTTTTGCATGTACTTATGATCTGAGATCCATCAATTCCTTGGTTCCCTTACTATGCTAAAATTACTGGCGACTTAGGGCCGTATGCACCAACAATAGCTTAGCCACAGATTTAACCTGTGGTTTGTTAACCAGATGGCTATATTTAAAACGCAGGCGATATGCACCAAGTTTAATCCTCGATGGATAGTAAACCATCGATGGTTAATTTATCCATCATGAAGTGTGACGTTTTAGCGTAATAGTTCTTTTATAGTAATTACGCTATCATTCTACGTCAACTCAGAGGATAAAAAGTGAAGTCTCCCTCAGAAAGACAATAGGACAGCATGACTCGACAACGGGGAGGAACTTCACTCCGGCTGAGGCAGTACATTGATCGAAAAATAGTCTTTTCTGCTGCGATAAAGCTCCGATACAGATGTTGTCTATTTTCACATGAGTGTCATCCACAACTCCGACAACTCCAGGAAATCTGTGTTTTTGGAAAAAATCGGCGGCAATTTCTTGGCGCTCTTGTACAGATGGGAGTTGAATAAGGCACTACTGAAAGTGCACCCTCTATGAAAGAGACGGAAACGCGCCTACTGCAGTTTAGTGCACCCTAAAACAACGGCGCATTCTCCCGCAAACGATGACTACGCACATTACACCGAAGCGCGCGCTCGGTGTAATGTGCGAAGACGAAGACACAAAGACACTCATTTATAACTATAGGGAAGAACGAACGGCATTCATTCTGTTGATTAAATCATGTTGTTCTCACATGCATTTTAGGGTGCACTAAACTGCAGTAGGGGTAAAAGAGGGTGCACTAAACTGCAGTACTGCCGTTGAATAAACCGACGAGCAGCAAGAGCAATAACATTAGACACACGAACTATTCTGCAAGCTGTATTGAAATAGTTGAACCAGATAACAAAAAGTCGCTTTAGTAAAACGAAATCGTTGTCTAAATTCCTCTTCGCCGAATCCAATATTCTATCGGGACGAGTTTTGCAATTGTTCTCTTTGAGCGCGTTCCAATTTGTGAAAGCTGGTTAAGATAATCATAATGCTCAAATGGATCTATTTTCATTTGCATGCATATAATGGTGAGTCTATAGCTTTATCGGTGAATGATCGAAACACTGCTGTCTGACTGAAGTTCTAAGGATTTTTCGTTCCTTTCATGTCAACGTCAGACAATTATCATATTCTACTTCAGTGATTGGTCGATACAAACAATGTTCGTCTTATCCACAGCTTTAACCCACCCCCTCAGCGTGGTTATATTTCGCTGGTTAAGTTTGCAGTTAACTGCGCGGTTATCCTGATGGATAAGTTGGTGCATACGAAACATTAACCTGAAGGATGAAGTCAGAATTAACCATAGTTATTTACAGGGTTGCCATACGTCCGGATTTTTTGACAGAATCTGCTGAAGTCCGGATTTTTTGTCAAAACCATCAAATTTCCGGATTTTTATCGAATCCATACTAATGTTCGTCAGTTATTTCTTTACCCGTTTAAAATCATTGAACTACTTACTTTGGACTGAAGCTGATTCATCCGTATCATTTTTGCAAACTCCTTTTTTCACAGACTACTAGAGTCCAATTTGGGTAATCTTATACATGCACTATGCTGTTGTCATAACAGTTTACTTCTTGGATTTGCACAAATATATTTTGACTTGTCAATGTGTTTGCAAATTGTATTGTATAGAAGAATTCATTCTACCGTAACTGTTCTTCAGAGGCAGCGCGGCCAGAACAATGAAGCTCGGATTTGCTTGAATTTCCATGTTTTGAAATACATGTATATAAACATATTCTTCATTTTTCAGAAAATTTTGATCTTATAAGAGTATAGCGCCAAATCTAAAGAACTTCTCGATTTCGCTAATCGTTATCATCTCTCGACGTGACGACCACCATTAATGGATTGATCTGTACTCAAGGTATTGTTGCTGTGGAAAAAATGGAAGAACCAGTTTGTCGCCATATAAACGTGAATTAAGAAGAGGGTGTTTGCCTCAGAAACTGATGCAGCGAAGACGAACAGTGCTTATGTACAGTGCAGGAAAATGTTTCCTAATGATGTGTTAGCATCAAATTTCTCGTGTGGGAAAACGAAGGCAACCTACCTCATCACAAAGGCAGTAGGCCCATATCTGTCGGAGGAACTTTATGCCGCCTTAAGGTGTGGTTTGTTCACACTTTGCCTAGATGAGACGAACAATTCATCTGGGTACAAGCAGCTCGATTTGACTGCTATTTTCTGGTGCTCCAATCAGCAAAGAATCCGTGTAGAATTCCTGACCTCGATTTACATGAAAATAGACCGGAAAGATGTGATTGAGGCTCTTGCAGGAAACCGAGCGCCACCCAAACTTTGTAGTGCTGAGATAATTCATGCTGAAGTAATGAATTTTCTGAAAACCGTGAACATCTCAGCCAAAAACGTACTTGCCATCAACCGCGACGGGCCGCATGTTATGACAGCCTTCATAAAACTGTTCACATCTTCTAATCCGGATGTTATAGACTTTAGTTCTTGCAGGCTACATACATTGCACAACTGCGTGGAAAAAGCTATGGGCAAACTGAAATTCAATGTGCTTCAATTTGCACTCGACATGAAGTATTTCTTCAAAGGGCAAGCTCTCAGATCCGAAGAATTCGCTTCTCTGCGAGACGAGCTGGATTTACCGAACTTGAAACTAACTGATCATAGTGGGACGAGGTTTTTGACCTTACTTCATTTTGTGAATCGAGTTCTCACGCTCCTTGATGCGCTTCGAACCTATTTCGTCCACTATTTGCCCAAAAAAGGATTGGCAGATTTGGCAAAGAAATGATCAGTATGAGCGACTTCGCAGCGCATTTGCATCAAAGAAGACAACAGACATCTACCTCCTTTTTCTATCGGAAGCACTTCCCCTATTTCAAGAAATGCAATTATTTTTACAGAGAGACGATCCCATTGGGCCGGAGTATGTGTATAGAATTTGTGGCATGATGGCTTCTCTAGGCGGACGATTTTTGCTGCCTTCTGTCTGTGAAAACATCGTCGTGTCGAAGATTGCAACATCAAGCACGGCCCCTGAAAATCACTCATCAGACGTTGACATTGGCCACTGAACCGAACGTTTATGTCTGAAAAATGTGCAGTCTGCCGAAATGACCCGTTTCAAACTCGAAGCGAGGGCTTTTTATTTGGAGGCTTTCCACGCAACCATGAGCAATCTCAAACTTGATCAAAAAGAACACATGCGCTTGTGGCGAAAGTTGACATTGCTGTGTCCACAAAACCGCACGTTTCAGTCGGATAAGGACAAGACAACAAAATTGAAAAACTTGACTTTCCTTTGCAGGTCTCATTCCCACAATAAAAGTTTATGACATGCAACCATTTATTCGAGGAATGGAAACAGCTGGCAATCAACAATGATATTCAGCCACTCAAAGAAGAACGGCTAGATGCTTATTGGAGCAAGATATTCGAAAAGCACAAATATCCGCTGATCAAAGTTCTTGTGCAGGCATTGCTTTGTATTCAGCCACACAATGCTGCTGAGGAAAGAGGATGTAGTGTAAATGCAGCTGTAGTCACAAAGGAGAGAAATCGTCTCCAACCCGAAACTCTGAACGGTATCCGGCGAGTGCGATCTCACTTGAAAAATATCGATGGATTACAACATTTTTCAGTAACTCAGTCCCTCATCGACTTAGCTCGAAGCTCATCCCGGCGATACTTCCAATCATATGAGCACGATAGTGCTAGTGATGATGAAGAATCATGAACGTAAATTTTTAGACTATTTAAAGAATTGTTTTTGCCAAAGAAGAATTTTTTATCGGATTGTTTTTATGGACAGATTTCAGTGAGCTAGATTGTTTATACTTGACGTGTTTTTATTGATAGTGATCATTTGTCTATCAGTGATGTATTATTATATAGACTTGTTTTCTGGTAACGCAATCACAGATGCAACGTTTTATTCTTTATAGATTTGTTGATTCATAACCCAACCATAGGCGCACTGATGTACTTTTATGAAGATTTGTTTTTCTGATAGCGCAACCATAGGCGCACTGATGTATTTGTATATAGATTTGTTTTTCTGGTAACGCAATCATAGGCGCACCGTTTTATTCTTTATAGATTTGTTGATTCATAACCCAACCATAGGCGCACTGATGTACTTTTATGAAGATTTGTTTTTTCTGGTAGCGCAATCAAAGGCGCACTGATGTATTCGTATATAGATTTGTTTTTCTGGTAACTCAATCATAGATACACCGCTGTATTCTTTATAGATTTGTTGATTCTTAACACAATCATAGGCGCACTAATGTATATTTTTATAGATTTGTTGATTCAATCATTTAACGAAATCATAGACGCGCTGATCAATTTTTATATAGCTTTGTACTGCCTATATTTGTTAAAAGGATTTGTGAAATATTCTCAAGGCTTCTGAGATTTATTGATGTATTTGTTAATTGAATATATTGCGGGTTCATAAAAGCTGCGATTTTTCATTCAAAATCACCTGACATTTATGAATGACGAGGAAAAGAGATACGCATGATATTGATGACAATCTTACGCATAATGATTATTTTCCATTCACAGTTAAGTATAGAAGGCAATTAATATTTGAATTTACTCTGATGATATAACATTAGAGCGTCCGGATTTTTTTCTGGACGAGTTTGGCAACCCTGTATTTATTGGTGCATACCACCGTTGGTTAGATTAAAAGTTAACCGTGCGATTAGCGTATTAACCGCGCGGTTAACTGTTGGTGCATACGGCCCTTAGAGGATAGTTATATCTTAGGTTTGTACATGATGGAATTTCACTGGAAATGTACAAGGACAAATTGCTTTTATAAATCTAACTGTGATGTACTGATAAAATTCGATATAAAGCGAATTTTTGCGGACGCATATAACATATTCGCGGTACATATTCGGCTTCGTCGTTGAAGTACACACATTCGCCGTAAGCTGGCAAAAATATAGTTGAATACAATGTCTAGTATCTAATTCATTATATAACAAAGTATTGTATATCCAGTGTATGCCAGTGTATACCAGTGTATGCTCAATCTTGAAATGTTTTTCTTGTGTTCATGCAGTTTTTCATTAATTTGAATTAGGGATATTTTGATATCACACAAATTTGTAGGTCCAGGTTTTGTTCTGTCAATCTGACAAAATATGATAGATATCATGTATGTTGTTACCAGACAAGACAAAGAACTCTTTATTTGTCCGCAATGTCGGCGGGCGAATTACAAATTAGATACACGCGTACATTCAACTTCGACAAAACTTAATGAACGAGGAGCCAAGTCGCTTAGTCTTAGCATTTGGAGGCCTCAAAACACAGGAGTTTCTATGGGTGGGGGCACGCACCACAAACATAGGTCGGAGAGGATGATTATCAAACTTGTGAATTACTTCAAATAAATCACGACATAGCTTTTCAGAACTTGACATAAAATCATCATCATGGATAGAGGAACTAAAAATGATCTTAAAAGCACGTTTTTCAACACTGCAAAGCAAATCGTGTAAATAGTGTGAGGCATTGCAAAAACAGGAGTATGCATATAAGAGTACTGAACGAATCAAAGCTTTATACACAGAAAACATGTGTTGATCGCATCCTGATCGCTTCAAATTTCTGATAGCAAAAATTCTCTTGCTGGCTTTTTTACAATGAATTCTATGTGATCATTCCATCTAAGATTCCAAGAAAATATTACTCCAAGAAGCTTCACAGACTCCGTTGTATTAGTAGCAATACCAGATGGTGCATAAGCATCAGCACATTGAAAGTCTCTCTTTGTTATAAAATTCGTTACAGAACACTGCGCAAAATTCAGCTTCAAACCAACATTATTCGACCATGAAATAACATTGTCAAGCTCAACTTGAAGCTGATCATCATGAACATCTCTTAAGAAGTGAAGCAGAGCTATATCGTCAGCATACTTGATTATACGAGTGTTAAGACATACCGGTTTCAAGGATGACATCACAACACAAAATAAAAGCGACCCAATAATGCTGCCCTGTGGAACAACACAAGAGGCAGGAAACCAAGAAGAATTACACGTCACGCTAGGAGAAACTTTAGTGTGCTGGCGCCTATCCAGCCAAATGATGGCCTGAGAAGGTAAGCCCTGCTGAATGCAAGAGGATATAATAGTATCATAAGGCAAAAGATCAAAGTCTGTACTGTAATCCAAAGCTAGGAGTCTAACAGCTCCTGAATGAACATCGAGAAATTTGTACAGTTCATGAGATAGAAGCGTCAGAGCGCACGTGGCACATGAGCCAATACGAGGCAAATATGCAGACTTGAGAGGGGTCCAAGTCACCAATAAAAGGAAGAATCCAATACCGAACTACAATTTTCTCTAGGACCTTCGAGACAATCGGGAGAAGGGAAATAGGACGATAATTGGAAGGCTTAGACGGATTAGGTATCTTCGGAACAGGAGAAATGAAAGCTTCCTTAAAAGAAAGAGGCATGTGTTTTCACTCAGACTACGATTGAAAATATGAGTGACTGCAGGAGCAAGATGGAAGCCGAGGTCCCTGAAAATCCAAGATGGCAAGCCATCCGGGCCGGGAGACTTCCTCTTCAGTTTACAAAAGAGCTTCTCAACCTCGAAAACAGTTGCAGAAATTGGCACATCAGGAAGACTATTAGGAGGAAAATTAGAGGATTCAGACCTAGCCGGCCAGTTCGAGTTCATCACCTTTCCTTCATACACTTGAGAGAAATAGTCATCAAATTCCTTCGCGGAGATAAACCCAGAAGAAGTGCGACGGGAAGAATATTTGCTTATATTCTTCAAAGACTGCCAGAATCTATAAGTGCTCTGAGAAGAAGACATCTCATTAAGTAGACGTTGCTTACACTTGCGGATTTCTAAGGCAACTTCATCCCTCAAGCGGTGAAATTTTTCCATGTTGTTGCTACGAAAGGCATTGTCTCTATCATTCATCAACAGTATCAGAGACGGAGTTAACCAAGGTGGATCAGAGCTCCGAATACGTATGGTTCTAAAAGGAAAGGCAATATCATATAGATACTTGAGAGTAGACAGGAAAATAGAGGCAGCATCATCTAAACTAGACTCAGACTCAACCGTGGCAGTCCAGTCAGTGGAAGTCACTTTCTCCTGAAACCACGCGGCGCCTCCTCGAGTGACCTTGCGCACAGAAGTTTTGATGTAAGAAGACTTTACATCCAAAGACGGCTTCCATAGGACGATAGAGTGGTCAGAACACAGAATTAGATTCATCTGCGCGCGCTCCGGTGTCCTAGAAAGGAAGAATTGTATGCAACCTTAATGTCGAAATGGCACATCACAGAATTAGACAACTTGCTCCTTCTCGAATGGATAATTCGTATATCACTTACTATTGGAAATGGCAAACAATAAGCTGTCAGCAGAGGACACCAGAACCAGTGAGAGATGCGTGCGTGCTGTGATATCACTTCGCACACACCAAAACACACATCGTCTGGTAACATTCGATACAATGTATGCACTATACAGTGAGCAATGCCGAGGAGAGGATGTGAAATCATCAAGTGAACTAATTTTCGTACGCCTGCTACTTTCTTTAATATTGATCGGAAGGGCCAACATTATGGAGAAAACTGGTGGGCAATGATCTGAAGTTTTCGAATCTGAAGGAATTTTGGCAATCGAAGCACTTTGCTGGAACTCACATTAATCCGCAAGCGACGCACGACTTTTTTTCCTATCTCTGTAAGGTATTAAGAATTCCTTCTTGCCCACTTAATAAGCTCCTCTATGTGCCGTCAATCTCGTATTAATCACACTTCTAGCAAACCGAAGCAGATAAACAAAATATTTAATTCTGTGGGTCAGAACGACCAAGAGGTGGAAGAACTTTGGCATCAGTAGCAGTCTTATAGTTTGAGAAAATAAGATCCAACGATTTATCAAATCGAGTAGAATCCTTAGCATGACACTGAAGACCTGTTAAATTTGAAATTCTGTTAGCATATTTATGTAGATCATTAAAATCACCACAAAGGAGGACATTGCTGTCAGAGGGATAGTCACTAGATGACAAGTACATGTCAATGATGTCCACAAACACAGAAATAGCACCTTCGTGCTTAGAAACGTTTGTAGCGACTCTTCTCCGAACAAATGATTTCCTCGCTGAGCCGTGCGCTAACTTTCCCCGAACGCTGCATTCGCCGACTTCCCTTTCTCGCTTCTCTCTCCCTATTTGTATTGAAGTATATGAGAATCGTGCTTGATGAATAAAGACACAAAAATAAGCAGATACTGACTTCTACAAGTGGTAGCAGAGCGTCCTACGTCCACGCCATTTTGAACAACTGCGCCATGTTGACTGCCATCGAAAGCGAACCTGCCTCACCTCAAATCGCCAGAATCTCCGTGAAACCTCCTCCATTTTACCGAAAGTCCCCGGATACATGGTTCCGCCAACTTGAGTCCCAATTCGCCCTCGCCAACGTTACGTCATCTCGGACAAGATTCCACCACGCCTTGTCCGCCTTACCGGAGGAGATCGCCTGCGACTTGGACCCCGATTTGACTCTTTACGACGACCTCAAAGAGGCAGTATTGACATCCTTACGCGCCAACCGATTTCAACTGATCGAAGAGGCGCTCGCGTCTATCCAACTAAACGATCGGCGTCCCGCCCAGTTCGTTATGGATATAAAGAGGCGATTCTCTGAGGTCGGACTTAAGGCTGACGACGCCGTTATCAAATCTCGTCTCCTTTCTGGCTTGCCATCATCACTTCGATCGGCTCTAGTGGCACACGAAGACGTCGATATAGATACGTTTGCAAAGATAGCGGACAGCATGCTCGCCGTAACCGCTTTAGACTCGCCGTTCGCGGTTTGTGGTATTCAACGTCGTCGTCGTCCAAACTCAGCCTCCCGATCCGATTCTCACGATTTCGCACCACGACCATTTCACGCCAACCAACGCCCCAAGGTGTGTAACGCCCATATATATTATGGGTCTCAAGCTCGAACATGTCGTTCATGGTGTCAGTGGCCACAAAAGACTGTACCCATGGTACAGAGAGGACAACAAACCCCGCAACAGTCACGAGCCCCATCGCCGTCAAACTGATCGGTCATGCGTACGGGCCGAGCCATGACCATGATCAGGCCTGCACTCTGACTCTTTCTACTCACGTTCTGTCATCAAGCATGTCGTTCTTGATCGACAGTGGTGCCGAACGTTCCCTCATTCCTATCACATACGTTCCTCGCACGCTCATTACTGCTTGCGACACTAAGTTGCTTGGAGTCAACAACCAACCTATTGCAGTTTACGGTCAATGTTCTCTGGATGTGACTCTTCGAAGCTTGCGCCGGGTATTTACCGTCAATTTCGTTATTGCCGATAGCATCCCCATATTGGGGGCAGACTTCATCACTTCAAGTGGTCTGCAATTAGATATGCGTTCACGCCAACTGCACGATCCGCTCACAAGTCGTTACTCCGACCTCACACCGCTCCGTTCTTCTCCCATCCGCATCCGTGTCGTTGAAGCAAATTACCCTGAACTTGCTGACTTTCCGATCCTCCTTCATCCGCCAGATTATAACTGTGGTTCAATGGTTACGGTATCTCACACAATCGACGTTACTGGTGGTCCTGTGTCCTGCAAGGCACGCATTCTCTCTCCTATCAAATTTGAAGTGGCCAAATCAGAATTTGATAAACTTATGCAACTGGGTATTATTCGCCCATCCTCCAGTTCTTGGGCATCACCACTGCATGTAGTAAAAAAACCGGATGGTACCTGGCGACCTTGTGGTGACTATCGTGCTCTAAATGCCATTACCAAGCCAGACCGTTGCGTAATCCCCAACATAGAAACATTTCACCACCGACTTCGAGGTGCACGCGTATTCTCAAAGATAGACCTTGTCAAGGCTTACTATTTCATCCCAATGGCAGAAACCGACATTCCGAAGACAGCAATCTGCACCCCCTTTGGTTTGTTCGAGTTCTTGAGAATGCCTTTCGGACTAAAAAATGCGGCCAGCACGTTCCAACGCCTTCTTGATTCAATTTTTCGTGATTTACCGTTTGTTGTGACCTACATCGATGATGTCATGATCTTCAGCGACTCTCTAGAGCAACACCAGCAACACCTAAGAACCGTGTTATCCCGGCTCACTGACCACAACCTCCGTATTCAGCCTGCTAAGTGCACCTTCTCCAACGACTCCATCGAATTCCTCGGTTTTCACGTGAGCGTTCCGGTATAAGACCGCTACCTGCCCGCGTCGAATCATTGTGCACACTTCCAGCACCGAATGACGAGAAGGATTTACGCCGTTACATAGGTATGTTCAATTTTTACCAACGTTGTATTCCTCAGTTCGCCGAACTTGTCGCTCCTCTCCGACAACAGCTATCTCCCGGCACATTTGCATGGTCAGAGGTGCACCAGCAAGCCTTCGAACAATTGAAATCTGCTTTGATGGCCTCCGTCACTCTCACTTTCCCAGCATCCAACGCCAGCTTGACTATCACTACCGACGCTAGTGCTCATGCCATTGGGGCTTGTCTGCACCAAATTGTTGATGGGGACTCTCAGCCGTTATCGTTTTTCTCTCGCAAGCTGTCGGCTACCGAACGCAATTACAGTACTTTTGATCGTGAACTCCTTGCCATTTTTGCCTCCATTAAGAGATGGAAAGAGTTTATACACGGTCATAATGTCACCGTTTTTACCGACCATCGACCCATCGTTGGCGCTTTCGGCAACACCAAACCCCGCTTCTCCGATCGACAGCAGCGACAGTTTTCTGTGATAACCGAATACGTTAACGACATCGTGTATGTGGCTGGCCACGAGAACGTCGTAGCAGATGCTTTTTCTCGGCCCCCGGCATTACCTACCTCTGAATATACAATCTCAACGGTACAAGATGCAGATAAAGTTTTCCCTATTGACCTACCAGGAATTGCTGATCGGCAAGCCAGCACTGACTTTGATCGCGACTCATTAAAAGTTTATCCAGTCGGCTCTCGGCAACTCTACTGTGAAACTTCCCAGCCTAATCCCAGGCCTTTCATCCCAATAGATTTACGCCGCTCTATTTTCGATTCTTTGCACAATCTTTCTCATCCTGGTCGCAAAGCTACATTTAGATTACTCAATACACGCTATTTCTGGCCAAAGATGAAGACCGATATCGAAACCTGGTGCGCTGAGTGTCTACCTTGCCAACAAAGCAAAATCGGCCGCCACATTAAGAAACCCCTCGGAGAACTGCCTCATCCTACACAACGCTTCACCATAGTTCACATTGACATCGTCGGACAATTAACGCCTCCTGACCTCGAACAACGCACCCGACCTCGCTACCTTCTGACCATGATCGATTCATACTCTAGATGGATTGAAGCCGAGCCTATCGCCGACATTTCAGCCGAGACAATCGCTAAAAGCTTCCTAAACACATGGATCGCTCGTTTCGGACCCCCTCTAACCCTTATTACTGATCGGGGAATTCAGTTTCGTTCGGAATTGATGGCTAAACTCACTGAGTTACTCGGCATTCATCATATCCGGACAGTAGCTTACAATCCCAGAGCTAACGGAATGATCGAATGGGTGCACCGCAATTTAAAGACCGCCCTTAAAGCGAGGGGAAAATATTGGCTCGATCAACTCCCCATCATTCTTTTCGGTTTGCGAATATTTCCAGACGAAAACAATATCTCTCCATTCTCTACAATTACTGGTGAACAACCGCTTGTCCCACCGCTGGCTCTCAACGACATCAAATTGACAGAACTCTCTACTAAACTGCATGACATAATTCATCCTTTCCGTTTGCCTCAACGCCGATCAACAAAGACTTATCTACCGGACAGTCTGAATCATTGTACGCATGTGTGGCTTCGTCTTGACCGCGTGCGCTCTCCTCTCGAGGCCCCATACCAAGGACCCTACGAAGTCGTGCGTCGCGCTGCAGACACCTTTACAATCATCATCAAGTCCAAACCTGAAATTGTGTCCATCGATCGCCTCAAGCCAGCTGTGCTACGTCATATTTCTCCTGCTAGAGATACACAACTTAATTCTACAGCCCCGACGTCATCGTCTTCGTCTCCTGATCCCACTGTTTGTGACTCGCTTATCCCACGGATTACTCGCTCGCACACGCGGAATCGTAAGTCAGTTACGTTCGCTGACAATGTTTGAGTCATTGGTTTGACTTGGCAGCTCCGCAGACTGGGGAGGGAGTCTTGTAGCGGCTCTTCTCCGAACAAATGATTTCCTCGCTGAGCCGTGCGCTAACTTTCCCCGTACGCTGCATTCGCCGACTTCCCTTTCTCGCTTCTCTCTCCCTATTTGTGTTGAAGTATATGAGAATCGTGCTTGATGAATAAAGACACAAAAATAAGCAGATACTGACTTCTACACGTTATTCCAAACAGGGCGATAGCAGCAAATGACTAATAACCTAAGTTCATGAACATACACGATCAAAAATTCTGTGTCATACAGAGCATTACATGTAGATGGTGTATTCAAAGCAGTAAAGGTATAGTCACAAGAGACATAACACATGATGCCTCCTCCATAAGAGCTTCTGTCACATCTCACTGTAGCATACCTTTCAATATTGACTGCTTCATTTGGTATGTCGTCGTTCAACCACGTCTCGGTGAAGACTGCAAACGTCTCGGTGCAGTCTTGCAAACTTCGATGGTTCAGACTCTACCTTGATTAAGCGAATTTCAATCGAGGTCGAGGTTGAAAAAAGAGTGTCCCTTTCAAAAGTTTTCAATACTTATTTAGTATTTATCCCTTTCAATTAATTAAATTGGTTTGTCTCTGCTTCTGGGTCTTTTGATGGATCACTTTTTAAGATGGTCGGCATACCTGTCGAGAGACATTTGCGCATCCTAGGCATAGACTTTGACCCTAAGTTGCAATGGAAAACTCATATCCATGGAGTGTGTAAGAGAGCTGCGTCGAAGATTTTCGTAATAAGACAATTGAAAAACTATTTATCAAAGGAAGAACTTGTTTTAATATATGAAAGTTGTGTGAGATCCACATTAGAGTATGCTGCTCCTTTGTTCGCAGATCTTGACAAAGAGTCAGAAGAACTCTTAGAGAGAATTCAAAATCGATGCCACCCTACAATATGTTGTCGTAGTTCCAGAATTTGTGAATGCTCCATGGTCATTCCTCTATCATATATATCGACGTAAGGTATTGGCTTTTCGATTATTCAATCAGCTGGTCAATGATGAACTTCATTCTTTACACCATCTTTCTTTGCCGATTATGAACTATTCCCAAAAATTTCAACTGCCGGCTATTGTCTCAGCAAGGCGTAGTTGATCTTTCATCATTTCAATGTCAAAACTTCACAAAAATGGATTCAAACTTCAATAATTTTTTCTCTGAATCACCTGTTTGTGAAAACATTTTGCTTTACACTTTATTTCTCATTACTTGTATAACTTGCGTTTCCCCACGATTACCATTATTTGGGATTTTTCTTTGAAATATACGTTCATTATTATTGTTAAACCGAAAGGATTGTTGTTTGAAAGTTCACTAGGTATGATATGTACTCGTAATTTTAATTTCATTCATAAGTTATCTGTCTTCTCATCTACTCTAATCTTCTAGCCTTAATTGTTGAGACAAACAGAATAATGATGGAACTGATTTTTGCATTACTCTCCATTAATGAGGCATAGATGTTGCTGACGGTCAGATCTTACGGAGAGTTGTGGCACTTAACGCCCGGATGCCCTTCATGCCGACGTCCAATGATTTTCATACGTGAACTCGACCTCGCAACTATGCATCGTAATGGAGAGACGCTAACTGTTAAGCCACAGATGCCGCAATCGACTGTTGCAATTCTGAATATTTGCAATTGACCAATCAGTAGATTAATGTTGCAAAAATCTTCTGCTTACAGTTTTGAAGACTATTCCTAATTTTTATAAATGCCCAGAAAAAGTCAATCAATAGGAGCTACATCTATTGATCACAACGTACACTCAGTACTTCACTGCTCTCAGACTACACTGTAGTCTTCTAACAACAGAATGTATTTGTGCTGATGTAATTACCAAATGAATTTAAAACTGCTTTGTGTGTCCTGGAATGTCATAGAATTTTTTCTTGGACATGGCGTGGGAACCATGTTATCTTTTTACATCTTAATAGTATTGTACAATTTAAATTTAAAAGTTGGATTGGAAAATAAGATTGACATGAGTAATAGTTAATGATAAGTGCAACTGCTTCAGACACGTACATTTCACAAAACGACACCTTGCCACATTCAACATTAGTTCTTCATAAATCTCCCAATATCTTGACATAACAACCACCACCACAACACATGCACAAGCACTTCATCAGAAAAATCAGTCGCCACTCATTTCTTATCACACAGCGATGAAGTCTTAGTCTGCAGAAACACCAAAGCAATACATTTACACTGTGATCTCCGTGGCACAGTGATAAGGTGCATGACCTAGCGGCACTTTCGGTCCAGAGGTCGAACCTCGAAAGTGTCAATGGAGTCATCAGGTATAGCATCCGTATTAAAAGATCACAGGGCTCCAGATCAAAGTCTGACTGTGTCAGCATCGTCCAGGCCTCCAGTATGGGAGAGTAGTGACGTTAAACCATCAGTCATTCACACATTGTTAATGAGAGGGTTGGAGCAAATTCCATGACAGCCTATAGATTTTGAAGTTCAAATCAAAATCTCCCAAAAAATAACAGTTCCTACTGCTTATTTCTACGAAATATAGTCAACTATTGTCTTAAGAAAAAATTGGCCTATGAGATTCAGGTGTTTAATACAATATGTAATGTATTTTTATCTGACTTGAATATTTGTCTTTTTTATTTCCTTTATCACTTCAGACATTTCATGTAATTTTTGTCTCAATGTGTTGCTTTCCTCCTGGTTACTGATTTCATGTATCTGAGCGGTTTGATTTGTTCCGTAAGATGATCAGCTTTGGTCGTGGGCTTAAGTCCCACCAACCGCACGAAATTTAATCTGACGTTTGTTCATTTCATTCAATGCTGAATTATTAGTGCGTTATGACGTTGGAGTATATTATGCGACATAAGGTAATAATTCGGAGAAGAATTCGCAAGCGTGACAAACCTTCGGCATAGCTAGTCAGGAGCTGTAGTCACTTTCACCTCATGACCAATCAGCAAAGAGTATTTGTACATCAATGATGCACTGAAAGGTTGAATTTGTCTCTTTAATATGCTTGCTTGGGCATCAGAGAAACTGTCAGGATTATCTCACTCAATGCCAATCGCCTACAACTCACGGAATATCGTGAAATTAATCCGATATGCCTGCTTGCTAATAAAAAATTCTCCAGATGAATGAAAAGAAATTTGTTTTGTGTAAAGAGTCTAAAAAATAAGCCAAATCTGCTTCAAATTCTTAGTTCTCGATGTTTCACCAACCGCCCTCCTGATGAGATACAGTGTCTCCTGAGGTCGGTGACCGAAATATCGAGAATAATTTATTAAGTTATTCTCAGCAGCTTGGGCTTATTTTTTGCATTCTTTACATGAAGCATAAAACTGCTGCTTACAGATAATGAGAATTGATTCAAAAAAAGAAACTTCATTGACATGATTTAGCAATCTGATTTCAATTTGACATCTATCAGTACCAAGTCTTTCTGGTTATGAAGGGAGTAATGGTCAAGTGCTGTGGCTGTCATTGATTGGTCTACATGAAAATTAAGAATAAGATGAAAGATTTATTAAAAATCGAAAGAGACTTTATTGAAACAACTAGGCTTGTATGAATGGATTATATGAATCATTATACTGTATAGGGACCTGCAAGTCTTCGAGATTCGATTCGATTCGCGAATCGGTCCGCATCTGCTGACCAAAAGCAATTTCAAAATATATTTTATTATAGCCTCTTCCTGTTCATTGCTACTTGAAAATGACATTGCAATGTTTGAGGAGTTGAATTCCTATTGAAAGTGGTTAAGAGTGTCGATTGTTGAAGAAGTTAGTCGAATCATCTACAGTGTGTGCTACATCAATAATTAAATTTGCTGCATTCTGCTCAGATCAGGGCTTCGGACTTGGTCGATCTTTCTGACCGAGTCCGATATACTTCACACTGATTTAAAGTAGAATTGTAGATGGCTCGGAATCTTACATATTGCCAGACATACTTTTCAGACTGTCTTTCGTCATGAATCTTAAGCCCTAGTAAGATGCAATCTTGCGACCCTGATTATAGGCAGGGTTGGCATTTTTTTTTGTTAAAAGCTCTATTATGTTTTAAAAGTTTTTAAAATTATTTAAAAACGTATTTTAAAACTGTTTTAAATGTGTATGTTTTATTATTTTATGGATAAATTACATTTAGGCGCCGCGTGTATAAAACTAAAAAACTTTAGTTTTGTAATGTTTAGCTTGTAAAGTCCATTTTTTTGTAGTTGAGACCTTATATGGTTAATAAGAAAGTAAATAGAAATTAAAAAACGATAAGAGGGTTGAGAAAAGTCAATTATGGGGGTTATAACATTATAAATATATCTTCAATTATATACATCTACATATAATACAAAACAGTACAAAAAAAATCGCATAATTTACGAATGAATTGTTTATGTGATAAATATGAATTACATACAATGATAATCTACAACGTTCTTTTTGTACGTCTATACGTGCTGCCATGTTGACTAACATGTGACAAATGTAACCCTATTTACCTATATATCATATCCACAAAAAATAAAAATGTTTATGCCACCCAGTTTATATTTTTGGTGTTCGCTTTGGTGCAAGTACAGTCGAGAATATTTAATCTCTCAATGCTAGCAGATATGAACATTAGCCTGAAACTTAGGCTCTATAACGAATTGGCTGGCTCAGCTATTCAGGTATCAAGCCCGAACCCCCCCTTTCCCCCACCATCTTCGTGGTTAGCATTGCTGAAGATTCTCACTCGAGAAGGGTCTTCAAAAACGAGGAGTTTGTCGATGTGGTCAGTCACAAGAGCTTCTACAAACTTGAAGAATGAAAGCCTTGGCATTCAGGATTTGCGTTTTATTCAGTTTCTTGCCCATGAATCGAGGATGTAGGTTAGCGGCACATAACGACAGGGTCATCGCCTCCTCCATTCTTCTGAGAACGCCACATGTATCTTAATTTGCTGCTGTGTTCTTATCAACGAGATCCAACTAGATTTTTTGCAGCCTGTTTGAAAGCTTTCGATTGGAAATACATTGGCTATAAATCGACCATCTCGTTGACGTCAGCCTCATTCATTCAAATTTTTCAATGTATTTAATGATAACTAGACATGTTTATTAACAATTGATCAATAATGATAGTTTAAAAATTAGTTTTTAACTGTTAAAAAGCATGTTTTAAACACTATGTATTTAACATACCAACCGTGATTATAGGCCATATATGGTTGATAGAGACGAAATGTTGCTCTTATCCTGAATTATCTGTACATCTAAGATGAAATTAATCGGATGTCTGGTGCAAAAGTTATTTGGGTTTATACACAAGACATGGCCTGTCATCTTAAATTAGATTTCCTCATAGGACACAGCTACTGGATTTCCAAGCCGGCAAGTCCAAGACTGCAATGCTCAGTTCAGATTATAGTACTCACAGTCCTATGCAATCCTCTACTTGCATGAGGTTGAGTAACAAATTTGCGTAGAAGTCTACAGAGGTTATTTATAATTTATTTTGAATTCGTCCTGAAATAATTTAGATAGTCCATTTACGGACAGTGATAACATAGAAAGTTGCAGGTCAAACTGCCCACGGGTAATTTGACAAAACAGGGCCAATGTGCATCAAGGCATTTTATCAAATCAAACATTGATTTTAATCGAGGTTGCATCTCTAATAATAATCGTTGCTTTATTCAGCACGTCAAATAGAAATTCAGAAGTGGCAAGACACTTGAAAGATGATCTAAAACATACGATATGGAACTATAATAAGAACATCTAAGGATCACTAAGAATCATGCAAATCTCACAAGTGAGTCTTGGAAGCATCGAGTTTTCGTTTTTGCTTTTCTGTGACTCTGACCTTGGCGAAGGGAATATTTCAATGAGTTGTGTCATAGATGACATGCAATGGGTGCAACGGATCAAGAGTCTTAACAGCAAGTCGACTGGCGAATCCATTGTAAAAGTCCGAGAATGCTCCAATGGAAAACAGTTCGAAAATCCGCCGTTGTAGGGTCAACACTGTTTCAAATCTACATTTAGATGCATTGCACTATGGAGAGTATGCATAACTGGCGACGGATCGAAGCACCAAACAATAGACAGTCCACAGTGTGTTCGCTGGAGCATTGACTTGTTTTAAGCAATACAGCAAGTAGATCCGCTTTCTCTCTATAGTTAGCACGTAGTTAACGTGTTTTGACCATTGAAGATTGTTGTCGATTATATCCCAAGTAACTTGATGCATGGTACTTCAATTTTGCAATTTGCATTGCAATACACCAGTGTTGAAAAGGATATTGAATGTTTAGTAATTGTGTTCATTACTTAAGTTTGTTGGGATTAAACTGTAAGCCATTGGCAGTGGACCAACACACAATGCTATCCAGTTCATCGTTCAAATGATCCTCAAGTATTTCTCACAAAATGGAGCAGGCGCAAGTCGTCAGCAAATTTGACTAGGGTGCTGTTTGTAAAAGTCGCTTTCAACCTGTCAACAGAAATCGCAAAAAGCATTGGGGAAAGTACTCCTCCATGGGGAACACCACACAAAGAGCAATAACTCCTTGAATATAACTCGCCAACTTTGATGTTCTGACTGTGATCTTGAAGATAGGGCCATCTATCTAATTCATAATCTAGCGTCAATATTCATTTGAAATAGGCTGTATATAGGTTTAAGGCGCAGTACATTTCAATTGTCTCAGAAAAACTGAAACAATTTGACAGCTTATTTGTTTGAGTGCCAAGATGTCTCTGCATATTTCAATAACTATGTAAATTATATGATAATTCGGTCCTATTTGTTAGGCCAAATTTCTTAATGGCTTGTGGCATAGCTGGATATGTCAATCGCTCATAAAAGAAAGCTTGCGCTGTAAATCATAGAAGTCTAAGTATGAATCTGAGTTCTAAACAGAAGAGTACTAGAATTACCGAACTTAAATTCACAGAAGTACTAAAATATTTGTTGAGTACTAATGTGAAGAAATATCAATAGATGACGCAACACGAGACCAGTTCAGTGAGTCATTATGCAGATGGTAGCGACGGTGCACACTATCTGAATTAGTCTTTTTGTCACCAGCTATGAGCGCTACCTTAGCTGGTAACAACCCTTTACCGACTGCTTTACCCTCTTCACCGACTGCGCTTTGATTGTTGTGCATATTTTATTGATACAAATGCATCTGTGGTTAATTTTCCAAAGCAGTTCTTCGATGGATGCGCGTATGTAATATAGCGGGTTAGATATGCCATATGGCACTTTTCGATATAGTGGAGGTGCTAGTCCTATATACAACTCATTAAATGAGTACGAATTGAGTGCTGTGCTTTCGAACCCAAAACGTTCTAAAATGAGTACTAATATTTTCGAGTTCAAAAAGTACTAGATTCTGGGACTGATTTCTTGGTCGTAGTTGGTACTCAAATTCAGTACTGTTTCTAGCACATGTTTGGCACTTCATGAATAACAATGTAAGTAGGCTTATTTAAGTTTCCTGTGATTTGATTCGACTCAAAATGTGCCGATTCCCAGGTCCTTGAGTTAAACTTCTGAAGTGTTGAGCTGTCAGACGTAGCGAAGGATTTCTTTTTTATTAATGTGTCATGACTTTGTTCAGGACGCTTCGGAATATGTGCATCTCCAAACACCGAATGTCAAAGAAATGGAGTATTTTCGTCGTAGTAACAGCGATTATATCGTTATAACAGGTAGCCATCCTTCCCCTCAATGCTTTCAGTATTCTCCCGTGGTCTTTCATGAAAACCCCGTCAAAATGTTGTTATTTTTATGTATTAATGTTACAAATAAAAATGGAGGCGTTTACTTGGTTGCACCACATATCCGACTTCGCCCATCTGCGTCCGAATCTACCCCCAACCACTGAGCGCGCTAAAATGCATGGTTGAAACTCGTTTTGATCAGAGGAAAACTAGATAAGACAGATTCATCGTCAGAATTTGTGCTCATAGTGCAAACGCTTGGATTTAAATTAGCTGAAAAGGTTACCGATTTTAATGCATGCAGTTTGGTTGGCCATAAGTGAGAAAGGAATCGAAAGTCATATGGAGATTTGTTGGTGGTAGATTCTAATTTGTTGTAGTGCACCCTAAAGGACTCACCTCCGCAATGCTAACTTAGCAGGAAAGATAACCGATTCAAATCAAATGGAAATTGTTCACCATACTCCATATTTCACTGAACGAGTAATGTCAGACATTTTTGTTGGTGGGTTGACTCAAACAGACACC
>CAJQUW010006151.1:42500-144061 GCA_907163375.1 Prostheceraeus crozeri | reverse complement strand
AGGACTACACAAATTGATTACAAAACATGCTTTGACTCACTCATTACGATGAAAAGTTTTTACTGTCATTTATTTCTAACGTAACACCAGTTGTAAACTTTATTTTTCAACTTGTAAACTGTTGAACTTTATTTTGTTTCTAACATATAAACAGCTCCCCTAAAACTTTATTCTAACGTACACCACCGGTTGAAACTTTATTTTTATTCTTCGTAAAACGGCTGTGAAACTTTATTTCTTTCGCGATTCTATCATGTCAGGAACTTACACACATTTTGACTTTACAAAAACATGCTTTGAATACTCATACGATGAAGTTTTTACTTTAATTTATTTCTAACGTACACACTGTTGAAACTTTTATTTTTCAAACTTGTAATACTGTTGTGAACTTTAAATTTTGTTTCTAACATATATAACAGCTAAAACTTTATTTCTAACGTACACACTTGTTAAAAGGTTATTTAATCTGGAAACTGTTGAAACGAAATTTTCATTTACAACTGTAGTATCGCTGAGTTACTTGCAAACTAGTAAATCCTTACGATTCGTACTTTACAAACAGATATTAAAACTTTTTTTCTAAACGTAGACACTGTTAAAACTGTATTTTTCAACTTGGTAAACGGTTTGTGAAACTTTATTTTAACGTACTCACTATTGAAAACTTTATTTCTAATTGTAAAACTGGTGAAACATTCATTTTATTTCTACATACAAGCTGATCTAAAAACTTTATTCTTAACTTGTAAAACTGGTGTGAAGCTTCATTTTATTTCTAACATAGAAACAGATAAAAACTTGTTTCTTAATCATACGCACTATTGAAACATTAGTTTTAAACTTGTAAACTATTGAAACTGTATTCTTTAACTTGTAAAAACGGTTTCGAAACTTTGTTTTAGTCTATCATTTAACAAACAGATTAAAAACTTTTTCCTTAACTTGTAAATGATGGAACCTTCATTTTATTTCTAACATAGAAACAGATAGAACTTATTCTTAAATACACACTATTGAAACCTTTATTTTTAATCGTGTTAACTATTGATACTTTAATTTTTAACCTCGTAAACGGTTGAAAACTTTGTTTTAATTCTAACATACCAAGCAGAATATAAAACATTTATTCTTAACTTGGTAACTGGGCGAAAATTCATTTTATTTCTAACTATTAAACAGATAGAACTTTTTTTATTAACGTAAACATGTTGCATGAAAGTGTATTTTTAACGCACAAAGCGCTTTAAACTTTATTTCATAATACACACTATTGAAACTTTATTTTATTTTTAACATTACAAACAGCTAAAAACTTTATTTATGTCTAACATACAAACAGATACAAATTTATTATTAAATTGTAAACTGAATGACACTTCATTTTATTTCTAACATAGAAGCAGATAGAACTTTATTCTTTACATACCACAATATTGAAACTTTATTCTTTAACGTTGTTAAACTATTGAAACTTTATTTTTAACTTGTATACGGTTTGATACCGGTTTTTTATTCTAACATACAAACAGAATAAAACTTTATTCTTTAACATCACACTATTGAACTTTATTTCTAAGTACACACTATTGAAACTTCATTTTTTTAACTTGTTAAACTGGTGTGAAACTAATTTTCATTTCTGACCTACAAGCAGATAAAACCTTTTTTCTTTAACTTGTAAACTGGTGAAGTGAAACCTTCATTTTTAATTCTAACTATAACAGATAGAGACTTTATTCTTAACATATACCACTATTGAACTTCATTTTTAACTTGTAAACGGTTTGTTTTGTTTGTGAAACTTTGTTTTAATTCTAAACATACAAGTAGATAAAATTTATTCTTAAAACTTGTAAAACTGGCGAAACTTCATTTTTATTTCTAACATAGAGACAGATAAAACTTTATTCTTAACATACGCAACTATTGAAACATTTGTTTTAACTTGTGTAAAACTATTGAAAAACTTTATTTTTTAACTTGTTAACCGTTTTTGAAACTTTGTTTTTTTTATTTCGAACATACAAAACAGATAAAACTTTATTTTAACTGGTAAAATGATGAAACTTCATTTTATTTCTAACATACAAACAGATAGAAACTTATTCTTACACTTACACACTATTGAATTTTTATTTTTAACGTGTAACTACTGAAACTATATCGTTCATGTACAAATAATAGAAGCTTAGTTAAATTGCAAAACTAGTAAATCTTATTCGTCACCAATTCTTGCAGCCTGTCGGACCTTGAAACCTAGAATCTCGATGTGTTCATTACCTTTCAATACTTTATTAGGACCACGTGGTAAAATTGAAATGATAAGACCACCTCTGACGTCGTCTTCGTCTTCGTATCTCGTCTAGTACGATATGGCGATTGTCATAATAACATTCCCATTTCAACTGATCTTACTTAGCGCTTTCGCTTAATTTCGTCTAATGGCTTTCCTTGCTATATGTCGTGTAAAACACCCCTTTGTAATAGTTCCTGCAAGAATGTTTTACCAAGCATTCCCGCTAGAGGTAAAAAGGAAGTTACCCCCCTCTCTGAACGTTCTTCTGTTCTTCGTCTTATAACATGGGCATGAATTCACATACCAAATCTGCTATTGTATAGTGATTAACTTAAACTTCTACATCCCATACCCTTTCATTCAAAAGAATCAAAAGGCTTACCATGTAAGTTTATTGAAGAAGCACACACGATGGAAAGTAAATCATGTGGAAAGTAAATCATGATGGGGGAAGAAACACTGTTCATATCAATGGCATGCACCCAACGCTTCAATCCAACCAAATCCACCTCACGTCGTATATTTGATTCTGATGAAATGCTGGTCCATCGAAACTGTCGACGCGGCAATTGTGGGATAAAGCATACGTAATCCCAATGGGACCACGGAGATCCTGCCCTCGAGTTAGGGGGCTTATTCTCCTTCTCCTTCTCCTTTTTCGTACGTAACCCACATCATTCAATCCGTCATTTCACTAAAATTCGTCCGACTGGAAGATGGTGAATTTAAAAATCTGTCCAACTGTGTAATGTCTGGTGAAAACCTTGGAGGAAGATTGTCCATCGGGGTCAGGCGTCACCAACTCTGGAAGTCCTTCATCAGTCAATTCACTCAAATCGGGCCACGATCCCCATCCAGACGGAAGATCAGTTGGCCAGTCTTCCTCGTCGCTCTCTGGCACTAACACTTCGCGGAATGCGGAATCCGTAAAGGTTGGATCATCGTTACGTCGGGCATGTTCACTAGCTCAAGTCAAAATATGAAGTAAATGATTTCAAAAGTCATTTATATACAGTTTTTAGTGGATCGGGTCCTCTAAAAGGTATCAGGTCCTCTAAAAGGTATCGGGTCCTCTATCGGGTCCCTTCCACAATCCATCTCTCCAATAATTTGATTGTCGATGATGACTCCCTATCGTCGCTTTCAGCACAAAGTCGCGAGGGTCCTCACACTCTCTGATCTTATCTGGATTCTTCGATTTATAGGCTCTCCTCTTATATCTTTCAATCATTTGTTTTGATGGTCTTCCATCTTTTTTCCTCACGCTGCCTTACTCTCAAAACTCTTCTCTTGTTTCTACCATGATTATGATTGTGACACTCATTTCATCCACTCTTATATACATCTCTCAAAGGACCCGATCCCTTACATGGGTCTCCCTTCAGGGGACCCTGAAATCACCTCGTTTGTCCACCCGTCCATTCAATGTCAGTCAATGTATCAGTATGAAGAAATCTGAACCCACACCTTCTTTCTCAATATCCAAACGAAATCGTCGTGTCAATTTCGGTCGTTTATACACTCTCTGGAGTATGTTTGATATACTATATCACATCAGCCCGTGCCAAACCTCCTCCATCTTCACGCTTTCTACTGGAGAACGTCGAATACATGTTTCTGTAGGATTCCATGATATAACTTACATCTCCATCATACATTGGGAATGTAATCACGTTCAAAATAAAGACAGTCTTTCGGTTCTTCCTCCACCTGTTTGTTGTAATTGGATGCTGATATGTATCGGTGTTACTTCAAAATAGAATGTGTCAATATATTACGTTGGAATTATTTCATTTTTCCAATTCTCTCTTACGGCGTGATATCACTACACAGTTCTTCGTCTCTGAAATGATCTTGTCTCCATGAAATAATGGAATGGTACGGTGATATTGCCAAAATTTACCTTTCCAATGACGTATTGGATAACGTACCTCACACTCTGGAACCTCACACTTCTGGAACCTCACTCATGATGATTATATTCCCATCTATTTTCACCTTAACTTATTTATACCCATATCCATCTTCTTCTAATACATCCTATTCATTATAGTATAAACTCAAAGGAAAATGATCACATGTATGAAAAGTATGTTTATTCAATAAAAGTTCATTCAATATATACATAAAAGTTCATTGAAATACAAATTCTCCACTTATTTCACTAAAGGACTTATAAATCCCCCACCTCTCTCCTTCATCAATGTCTCTGTACCATCCGTTTGGGAATGACCACGAATCCATGCTTCACCATTCTAGACGGAATCGTTGCGTCTCATACGGTGGGTCCATGAGTGGCTTTGAATGTTTGTTCAACTTCCACATACGCCCATCCACCTTCCATCATCCACCCATCCTGGTGCACGACGTATCATCATTCTTGTAGGGGAGTACCCCAGAATTTACATCCCCTTCGTACATAGGCACATCTCGTTCCATGTATAGTGGCTTCTCCTGGTGGGTCATTTCGTACTTGAATGTATACGATATACAGGTGATTTCAGTAAAATAAAAAGTGTCAATCGTAGTTGGAAATATGTGAGTCTCTGTCTGTACCACAGCCCGCTTGACCAGCCACCACCATGATATCTTATCTGATAGGATCACCATCCCCAGCGAAAAGGGGAATATCTCGATAACACCATTGCAGGTACTCGATCCCGAAGCAATGGGAAGAAAATAGATGCTGACGTGTGATGCTGACGTTGATGCTGACGTTTTGTAGATATCGTTACTTCACCGGCTACTGCCATATTGTATCTGAGTAGTCTTCTTCAACGGTATAATTCATCTACATTCAAACTCCTTCTTATATATTCTCTAAAGGGGCCCGACCCTTAGTAACGGGTCCCTTAGTTACGGGACCCGTTTGTAAATCTAAAAACATTTCATATGGACGATGATGGTAGATAAAATAGTGTCAAATAAATTAAGATAGCTTACACTTCTGATACAGGGATAGCAATCGACTGCGATCCATGTGTAAAGAGCTTGTTAGACTACGGATGGGCTTAAGTGGATGATTTAACCATGTATACTTTTTCATTTGGAAATAGTAGCACACTTAGTTTAACTTGTAAATCTAAAAACATTTCATATGGACGATGATGGTAGATAAAATAGTGTCAAATAAATTAAGATAGCTTACACTTCTGATACAGGGATAGCAATCGACTGCGATCCATGTGTAAAGAGCTTGTTAGACTATGGATGGGCTTAAGTGGATGATTTAACCATGTATACTTTTTCATTTGGAAATAGTAGCACGCTTAGTCTAACTTGTAAATCTAAAAACATTTCATTATGGACGATGATGGTAGATAAAATAGTGTCAAATAAATTAAGATAGCTTACACTTCTGATACAGGGATAGCAATCGACTGCGATCCATGTGTAAAGAGCTTGTTAGACTACGGAAGAGAGAAGTGTGTTATGTTGCGTGTGGCGCGTGAGTGTCCTCCCATTTCATTCCATTCATCAATTCATCTCATTGATAGAGACAGGTAGAACTCATGGTTCTCATAACGTATGCAATGGAAAGTTTTAGGCAACCTTCGACAGTTGGCTAAATGTCGCCCTGGCGCGAATGCATACTACGTTGAGACAGAGGCAATCACTTGCAAACATGACGCAGAGAGGTTTAACAAGATTGACCATTGCCGAATGTCCCTTGCGGTATGCATAGCTACGGGTTTCACCGCCGCCCTTTACAGGAACGCCCGTCGAAAGGAAGTATTACACCGAACTTCATTTGCAACGTTCAAGTTGACTGATAGCAGATTCAACTTAATGATAGTATTCGCCAGTCCGAAGACTGCCCAGGGCAAACCGCGTGGAGGTTCTATCATGTCTTGCCCCATGGTGGCCCTTAAGAGAGCCGATGGTTCGTTCTCGGTGTCAATGGTGTCAATTAAGTTGATATTGGCTTGAATAGTCAATAGGTATGACAGCTAGGTTGTCATAGACCCTATACCGCCGAGGTCGTACTGGTGCATCTGGCACCTTTCGGATGCGGGTGGTTTTAGGAGTCCACACCCCATCCGTCCAAATGATCTTCTTGATCTTCCCCTTCTTCTCATCCTCTTCATCCACTCGTCGAGGATGATGAAGTTGGGAATGCCGTTGTCTTCATCGGTGAAGACGGGAATGTTGTCGGTAGATGTCGCTTCCATCGTGACTTCAAATTGAATGAGAAGCGCTACAATCTTCTGGCTTATATAGGGTTTTCAACAATGAATTGCTCAACAGCGAAGCAGAATGCTTCAGGGATAGCAATCGACTGCATAATGTTCAAGTTGACTGATAGCAGATTCAACTTAATGATAGTATTCGCCAGTCCGAAGACTACCCAGGGCAAACCGCGAGGAGGTTCTATCATGTCTTGCCCCATGGTGGCCCTTAAGAGAGCCGATGGTTCGTTCTCGGGAGTCGTCATCCTACAGCCTACCAATTCTGCTGAGAGAGTCAAAGACTCTCTCTTTGGTAGCACTGTCGACTTCCACACTAACTGGCATGTGAGTATAGAGTGGAATGTAGCGCCATTCGTTGGAATTGACAGCAGTTGCTGTCATCGGATTGCCAATCCGAGCAAGATTATTAAAAACTCTGTCTTGCTCCTCTATTCTAGCAAATTCATTAAATAAATTTCGCGGCCTTAACTGCGGTCCGCGAGGAGAGCTAACTTGACTGTTCGGCGTCTGCATGATTGAAATGAAATGAAATGAGAGGCAGTGGTTTATATACCCCTCTAACGCGACGCAACGTTCAAGTTGACTGATAGCAGATTCAACTTAATGATAGTATTCGCCAGTCCGAAGACTGCCCAGGGCAAACCGCGTGGAGGTTTCTATCATGTCTTGCCCCTAGGTGGCCTTAAGAGAGCCGATGGTTCGTTCTCGGGAGTAAATTGATGGGGTGGTGAAGGCGGGCAAAGATCTGCAATGAAAATGATATGTATTAGAATAGGATATACTATCTTATTTGCTTTTCACTTACCAAGTTTAGTCATCCTTAGGTAGTCTCGCGCGTTTCCGAATCGAAAATTTATGGAGATGGCCGCGCATTCTCAGGCTGGCATGGAGACACTTTTTCGTGGGATGACCGTTGTAACAAATAATTGACTCGTCGAGGCTTTTATTGACGAGGACTTCGCCGGCCAAATGATTGTCCCGAATAGGGATGTGGAATTCAAACAAGCGATCCTCATTCACACGTTCCCACTCATCCCTCATGCGCTCCAACTTCTCACACGCCTGCCTCTCATCACCCCGCCGAGCCACAGTCCTCTCCAACTCAACATTCCTCGCTCTCAACACACTCATCTCCTTCATTATCTCCTCAAACTTCGCCTCTGCATCTCTCATTCTTCTCTCCGCAGCACTCGCCCTCTTCTCACACGCATCATTCTTCTCTTCCAACTCTCGCGTCTTATTCTTCAAATCAGTCACACAACGCCTCATTCTAATGTTTTCATCCGCCACCTCCTTCGACTTCAAATCTTCTTTTTCAACTCATCCAACTCCTTCACAACTTCATCCTTCACTTTCTTCAAACTCTCATACTTATTAACCAACAACTCATGCGCCATCTGCTGCGAAACATGTCTCTTCTCTTCATCCTTCAACCACCTCGCCGACTGCACACGAATCCCACCACTCTTCACTTTTGGGGAAGATGAGCTCTTCGGGGGGTCCTCAACAAACGATGTTGGACACCTCCGATGACGAAGAGCTCAACTTCCTCACACGCTTCCTCACACGCTCCCTATCTAAATCCACATCATCCTCATCATCACTCTCAAGCACTCTCTTCCGCTGCTCAATCTCACCCTCCAACGACGCAACCGCTCTCGTCAACTCATCATTCTCAACAACATTCTCAACAACATTCTCAACAACATTCGCAACATTCGCCAACATTCGCTCCCTCTCTTCCACAATCAACTGTGTAAACCTCAAATCAGTCACTAAACCACCACTACAGTCAGCATGCACTCTGTAAAACTGCACCTCATCCTCATCACCCTTCAGCACTCTACACTTCACGCACGCAACCCTATTCAAGACAATCATGTGGCCGGTGCCCGCCTTCTTCACATGAGCTTTGGCGTCCGCACTGCGATTAACTCGCCCACAAGAGCACATTTTAATATGGTATTTGCGGTTCCTGTCATTAGCCATGCCTGATTTATCGTTAGCTGTAAGATAATGAAATTTGTATAAGTTTGGAATCATGTAGTACAGTCATATTCCTAAAGAGTGTAGTGAGTGGCACTCGATCGTCGACAGCCCGAAGGCCTTTGTACCGATCACTAGGGAAGTGAGAGATCTTCCCCGATACCCGCTCTTTACAGCTGAAGACATCATTGTCACTGCCCGAAGTGGTAACAGGAACGCCGAGTCAAAGGTAGTGATCAGTAGCTGGGATCTAACCCTCAAAGCTGCCTTAGACTTAGTTAAATTTCAAATCTGATAGCAGATTTGAACTCAGGATACTTGAAAACCTTAGTCTATATGTTAAAACTTTGAAAAAGTGAAAATTAAGAATTTTTAAAAAATTCCGCATTTTACTACTCATACTACTTTTAAAAAATTTTATCAGTAGTAAAGACACTATCAAACTCTATCATACAAACTTTGAAGTAGCAAGATAGCTTGCCTACTTCAAAAGATAGAGTCCTTTGCACCCGATATCGGGAGCTCAGAGCGACGACCGTCGCTTACCTCGTCTTTCGATGAAGTGATCAGACTTACGTTGTCGGGGGTTTATATATGCTCGGAAGAAAACTTAAAATGGCTCTATCTCCGAAAGTATTCATCGTAGCGACATCCGGTTTGTTGCAAACGATTTGTCTCATCATTCTTTACAATATGACACCTGAACCATTCTCATATGACCACGGGAAGTTGGTCCGCCAGCACATGTCCATGTAACATGCCACAAGTAAAAAAAATTCCTAAGTGTGAGAGCTCCAGTGTGGTGAAAATTTTGAAAAATTTAAAACTTCCGAATTTTGACCTGGGACCTTAACCAAAGTTTGTTTCAAGAAATTTTGTCCGAACGAGGGGAGGGGGGGGGGGGACGTCAGCGAAATTTGATGAAAAATGTTTGGGTGACGGTCCCAGGTCGAAATTCCACACTTTGGAAAATTTTCAAAATTTTACCCATACAAAGTCACTCTGACACTTAGGATTTTTTCAGGTAAGCGAGCTCCGACCTAAAATCTTGTAACCGCTCTAACTTTTGAACGAAGACAGATAGGAACAAGCCGATTGTTTCACTGAATTTGTCTCACTCTTAGCTTTCAAACGAGCTATCGCACGACAAAATCCGTCCACTAGAAGCCAAAATCGAAGCAAGCTGTCCAGAGGGGGGGGGGGGGAGGTCAGTGAAATTTGATGAAAAATGTTTTGGTGACGGTCCAGGTCGAAATTCCACACTTTGGAAAATTTTCAAAATTTTACCCATACAAAGTCACTCTGACACTTAGGATTTTTTCAGGTAAGCGAGCTCCGACCTAAAATCTTGTAACCGCTCTAACTTTTGAACGAAGACAGATAGGAACAAGCCGATTGTTTCACTGAATTTGTCTCACTCTTAGCTTTCAAACGAGCTATCGCACGACAAAATCCGTCCACTAGAAGCCAAAATCGAAGCAAGCTGTCCAGAGGGGGGGGGTCAGTGAAATTTGATGAAAAATGTTTTGGTGACGGTCCCAGGTCGAAATTCCACACTTTGGAAAATTTTCAAATTTTTACCCATACAAAGTCACTCTGACACTTAGGATTTTTCAGGTGAGCGAGCTCCGACCTAAAATCTTGTAACCGCTCTAACTTGTGAACGGCTGGTCCGATTGACTCGCAACAAAAAATGTTGTCGAGCAGTTTTTTCTCCTCTTTCAAACGAGTAGCTGTAAGACAAAATCCGTCCACTAGAACCAAAGTTAGAAGATTGTTGTCGGGGGGGGGGGGGGAGGTCAGTGAAATTTGATGAAAAATGTTTTGGTGACGGTCCCAGGTCGAAATTCCACACTTTGGAAAATTTTCAAAATTTTACCCATACAAAGTCACTCTGACACTTAGGATTTTTTCAGGTAAGCGAGCTCCGACCTAAAATCTTGTAACCGCTCTAACTTTTGAACGAAGACAGATAGGAACAAGCCGATTGTTTCACTGAATTTGTCTCACTCTTAGCTTTCAAACGAGCTATCGCACGACAAAATCCGTCCACTAGAAGCAAAAATCGAAGCAAGCTGTCCAGAGGGGGGGGGGGAGGTCAGTGAAATTTGATGAAAAATGTTTTGGTGACGGTCCCAGGTCGAAATTCCACACTTTGGAAAATTTTCAAATTTTTACCCATACAAAGTCACTCTGACACTTAGGATTTTTCAGGTAAGCGAGCTCCGACCTAAAATCTTGTAACCGCTCTAACTTGTGAACGGCTGGTCCGATTGACTCGCAACAAAAAATGTTGTCGAGCAGTTTTTTCTCCTCTTTCAAACGAGTAGCTGTAAGACAAAATCCGTCCACTAGAACCAAAGTTAGAAGATTGTTGTCGGGGGGGGGGGGGGGGAGGTCAGTGAAATTTGATGAAAATGTTTTGGTGACGGTCCCAGGTCGAAATTCCACACTTTGGAAAATTTTCAAAATTTTACCCATACAAAGTCACTCTGACACTTAGGATTTTTTCAGGTAAGCGAGCTCCGACCTAAAATCTTGTAACCGCTCTAACTTGTGAACGGCTGGTCCGATTGACTCGCAACAAAAAATGTTGTCGAGCAGTTTTTTCTCCTCTTTCAAACGAGCAGCTGTAAGACAAAATCCGTCCACTAGAACCAAAGTTAGAAGATTGTTGTCGGGGGGGGGGGGGGAGGTCAGTGAAATTTGATGAAAAATGTTTTGGTGACGGTCCCAGGTCGAAATTCCACACTTTGGAAAATTTTCAAAATTTTACCCATACAAAGTCACTCTGACACTTAGGATTTTTTCAGGTAAGCGAGCTCCGACCTAAAATCTTGTAACCGCTCTAACTTTTGAACGAAGACAGATAGGAACAAGCCGATTGTTTCACTGAATTTGTCTCACTCTTAGCTTTCAAACGAGCTATCGCACGACAAAATCCGTCCACTAGAAGCCAAAATCGAAGCAAGCTGTCCAGAGGGGGGGGGGGGGGACGTCAGCCGAAAATTTTTTCTCTCCGATTTCGCTGGAAACATCCTTCCTAACCCAAAATTTCACGTAGATTCCGAATCTGGACTCCGTTTTCTCATCCGATGCTTCGTTTGGGCGCTACACACCAAAACGTCCCACATTCTATGTCAAAATTTTGAAGAAACAGTTTTTCTCGCCGATTGCCTTGAAACTCACCCTACCGATGCAGAATTTCACGTAGATTCCGAATCTGGCCTCCGTTTTCTCATCCGATGCTTCGTTTGGGCGCTACACACCAAAAACATCACACACTATAGCCTCAAGACTAATCCTGGCGGTCGCCCACGTCAACCTAGACGGTCGCCCACGTCCACCAGGCGGTCGGACCCAGTCACCCGAGTCTCACACTCTGTCGTTGCAGAGGGGGGGGGGGACGTCAGCGAACATGTTGTGAACGTGGACCCACCCGGCCGGCACACCACGACAGACCACAACCTCTGTCGTTCCAGAGGGGGGGGGGGGACTCAGACACGAAGCACCACGGCGGCCGACCACGACACTCTGCCGTGCCAGAGGGGGGGGGACGCAGCCACGACGGCGGCCATCTTGCGCTATCCAGTATTTGTCACTTGCTTACTACTACTGTTTCATGCCTCACCAAACATATATAATCACAAACAGGATCATGAGGTCGATGTCACATCGATCTGTGAATAGCACAATTGTGAAATTGAAAATAGCCGGAATTCCTGGACAATCAATCGGATTATATTCGATACACATCAGGAAGACTACAGAGTTGACCATAAAAAGCGGACCACCTAAATTATGTCAAACTTCAACCGATTCTCCTGCTTTTCATTTCATTTTACATTGACAGGTCATACACCATTTGAGAGCTAATGTTCTCCGCTTTTCAATGAGCTATTCTATATTCGTATCCGTCATTTTTTAAGGTGGACAGAGGTCAAAGGGTGAAAAACGCTACTTTCAGAAATCTCAAATTTTCAATAGGGAAGCGTGTGAGCATGGTAATGAATCAAGCACGAGGTGAAAGGGCTTTCTCTGAGCATTCTTTTGATGTATTACTCGTCGAAATCGGTATACTTTTAGAGAAGTCATGATGTCCCAAATTTATTGCATAATTTACTGTTTCTGAATGTTGTTGAAAAGTTGTTTACATCTTTTGGCGCTAACGAGGTCATTTTCAAGCTTTCAATATATATGGTGTCAGTCTATATGAATGCTGTCAGTCTGCTCTGCACATTCAAATCAAATTATTGGATGACCCAGATTAGTTGTAAACGAAGTTTCTATTCGGCTCAGAATTCATCTTATGTCATGATGACCGAGTCGAAGCTTGTGAAAGAGTTTTTGAAAGGCATAAGTTTCTACTCTTTTGTCAGGACAGTCCGAACGGCTAGTTAGCCGAAAAGTAGTTTTCCTAAAGACCACCGTCAAATGTGGAAAACTAATTTTTTTCTTGCGTCCTAGAAAAGTTGGATCCGGTCGGGAAAGGGAAGAAATTAAGCTTTTGAACAGCTCGGATCATTATTCGCTTTGTAAGAAACGATCCCACTTTGTCTTCAGCCAGTTGAGGACTTCACATATGAAACCGTCGGTTTCTGCCGTATCGGTGACACGTCGCCTGAAAAGTGAGCACTTCATCATCCGTAGGAGACCATCAAGGATCGAAGTGACCGACAACCAAAAGAGCTTGAGGCTGAAGTGGGCGATATATCATTGCCAGAGGCTTTCACAATAGAATTGAGTTGTTTGGACTGATGAAGCGTCTGTATGTCTCCGAGTTCGCGATGGACGTTTGAGAGTTTGGATGAGGTCAGGTGATGCAATTCCTCACCATTTGACATCTGAATCAGGGAGGTAAAATGTTGCGTATTTGTGCTGCGATATGGATGAATGGCCTAACTGAACTCCATATTCAAAGACATGACATGAAAAAAATTCACAAATGCCCATTTACTGAAGCTCGGTGTGAGTCGATTAATTCTTCCTAGAAATGGTCTTTCTGGACTTGAAGTTTTGTCAAGGCAAGAGAGGGAGAGTTTAGATCAAGTAGCGATCAATAGCCTGATCGAAAGCATGTCTTTCCGGATTCGATAATCAATTGAACTTTCTGGCGAGGTTGCGAAATATTAGTGACCACCTGTGAACCTATCACTGCCCTTTTAAGGGCCATATGGCTCTACCCACTGAACAACAAAGTTCAAGTTTATCTCAACCTTTATTAGTCTGCCGAATTCGTACCTGTAATCGACAAAACTTCATTTAATTCAGACAAAATTAAATAGTCCACTTTTTATGATCATCACTGAAAAAAGCATGAAAAGCAGTTCATGCATCAGTTCATGAAAAGCATTCATCTTACCAGTTTCTTCTTCCCGTTGTGTTCTTGCACTATCACAGTGCCTATTCGTTTCCTGAAAATGATGAACAGAGAAATGCAGGATACAATGCGAGAGAATTACATGTAGAAATATAGTTATACATTGTACAATATATACATGTACACTGTACAGCATGTTGTGTTATGTGACCCAGCTTATAAGATCTAAATATGCTAAAATCTTTGTAGCATGGGAACATGACAGTCGTGCATTCTCACTATGTCGAAAGTGATTTCGAATCTGATTTTTTCTTGCACATGGTGTATGTATAGATGCATATATATAAAGAAAATGATTAATGAATTTTTACTGTATCCTGGGCCGTACACGTTGTAACACTGCGGTAGTAGCACGTCATGTAGGTACATACTATAGGTGCATGCTCATCCATAAAATGACAAAGCTGAACATTTTATCATCAACGATGGTGCTCAAAAGATCTTTTAATTATGAATTTTTTGATGGAAGACTTTCGGGTTCCTGATGTTTTCCTTTAAAACCCTGCTTTAACAATTACAAATGTTTGACATTTACTCGATATCGTGCCATCCCCAGAGATTCTTGCTGTTTAGCTCAACTTCTTGTCCGAGTAACTTCCATAAAGTAACTGCACATTTTAGGATTGTGGATGGATGAAGACATAACCATGAAGACTGTGCTTATTGCACGATTAATTTTGAGACGAGATTTTTCTCAGTAAAACGTGTAAGTAATCGCATGCAATGCAATAGTAGACGTGATTTAATGTGTCGAGTTATACATGTCCATTTGTACATGTCAGTATCTATTATCACCTCCTGATCTAAGATGCCATGAGAATCAGTAAATATAAACCAACAGCAAGTTCCAAAATATAGAGCCTATGTGACACGAGATTATGACATACGAGTATCTATCGCTATCGCTGTGATGCCTCCAACCATTTCCTCGAAGCATTTTACTTGTTACCTTCTGGTTACTGATGTTCAGAAAAAGTCCCAATAAAAACACAATAAGCTGTAATGAATTTATAGATGTAATGAAAAAAAACCTTTCCAACAAAATATGATTTGCCTATTCTAAATCATAATGTGAGATTAGTGGTGAATTTCTATAAGAACAGATTACAAAAATATTGAGTTACATAATGATCTGAAGATAAATAAATCTAAAGGTGCGTTTACACATGAAACTTTATTGCTGCCACCAAACTTGCACGTGTAAACGCTGCTGACTCTAGATTGGTGACATTTTTAGAAGTTGCTACAACCGAGTGTCAGTGAAAATATTGCACTGTAAACGTCTCCTGACACTTTCTGAAAAGTGTCAGTCACAAGTGTCAATAAAGTTGAACGAGGCGCAACTTTTTGCTGACACTCTTACTGACAATCACACAACTGTGATTGGAATATAGCGACCTGACTTCTTGGAGGCTGGATTTATTTTTTGTTTTCATTATCACCAGTCATTAAATTATTAATGATGTGCTAATAGCCATAATTCACTCAAACGCATATTTTCTATTGATATTGCGTGTTATTGTGTTTACAGTTTACATCAATTTCAGCTTCATTTTACTAGGACAGAATTGTTTTTCCTGACTATCATCATTGTACAAGAAGCCCTGCCTGCTTGTGGGAGTATCTAGCATTGTTTGATCTGGAATTTCTCACCACAAGAAATGACTTACATCAGTTTACTTTTGCAAGGGAATTAAATCATCGATTTTGCAGTCGTGTATCGGTGCTAGGCCGCTTGGCAACTTTGCAATAGATAAAAGCATCAGCTGATGGGACTCATATTTCTCGAATTAAATGAATCTTTGATTGTTTGGCTGTTATGTTGACATCGACAGATTTATACAGCATTCAGTAAAACAGTTAGCAGAACGAGGATCGCTGGTTAATCACTGACTGACAACGAAATGCCACAAACAAAAAGTGAATGGACAAGGACGTTAACCGGTAAATACCGTGACCTGATCGGTAAATACGAGCAGTATTCCTGTTTGTGAAACGTTCACAATCACGAATATCGAGATAGAATAAAAAAAAGGCCGAAGCATGGTACATTGCCGCGAAATTCAAAATAGATAACAATTAAAGAGGTTCAGTGAAAAAATACATAACATGGGACTTATTTCCAAAAAACCAAATGTTAGGGAGGGGCGCCGTCGATGAATTCGTCACAAAATAGTTTTATGAGGCAATGAAGTTCACTCAATGATCAAATGAGGGCTCAACATATACATTAAGTTTCAGTACCGATATATCATTTATCGTATAATATCATTAAGCCTACTTTCTTGATTTTAATAGAACTTTATGAAATTGATGTAAAAGTTTTAGGTTAACTTAGCATGGGAATTGTGGAAACATATATTATTGTTACGTTTTGGTGTAGAACAGTGGTGGGCAATGAAAATTGGATGGTGAACTGTGCATGTCATCTTTACGATGTTAGCGGGACCAAGTACTTGTAAGTTTAGGCTACATATAGACCTATAGATTGGACTTGCATTCTTCATATCTAGTCTAGGTCTACTTATGCGCTTTTTGCAGTAGCTTTTACATACATACATGCATACCTAGAACTGAAAATGTGTTGTAATATTCTTACACTGTCTAGGTGTATACAGTAACAAATATAGGCTACTACATTTAGTTAAATGAAGTGAAGTGAAAACAATTCGTGAGTTACGGTTGCTACATAGTTTTGTGTTAATTAAGTCAACCGTGAAAAGTTCTAGAAACGTTTTAAATATAACTTAAAATAGTGCATCTAAGAATAATTTTAATCCAATGGTAACCGTAGGGGTAGGCCTATCCCATGACTCGATCACTTCTTGAAGTGTCGCACGCATTCCACTCCTCTCTAGTCCTCGATGCGATTCGTCCAAAAAGAGCTTGTTCAAAGTCGGTAGCGGACATTCTCAAAAAAACTTGCTACCTGGCACGGATCCTGATCTCGTAATTCGAGCATAACCGCACTGCAAAATCCAAACTGCTCTCTCCTCAATCCACTCACGAACCTATATTCGCTGTTTACGCATTCTTTGCTCGTTAAAATGTATGCCGTGCCGTAACTGCTTCAGCTGTTCGTCTTCTCGTTGACATCGTGAAGAAATAAGTGTCGACTAAAAGTGTTAGGTGTAAACGCTCCTGCAAGTTTGCCGCAATTTCCTGACTAATCACAGATTGATAAAGTGTCAGTAGCAATTATTATTCGAGTGTCAGGAAACTTTTTGATGTCAAGTGTAAACGGCCTCTGCAATCTGATTGCAGGTGGAAGCAATTAAGTGTCAGCAATAAAGTTTAACGTGTAAACGCTCCTTAAGAGGAAACTCCATGTCTTCAAAATATCCATGGTGGCCCTTTTACACTTAGAAGAGATTAACAAGAAATAATTTTCGCGTGAATTCATTGCTTTTCAAATGCTTGTTATCGTTGGATTGTTGTGCATATATAAAACGTAGCCAAAAGGTTGTGTATTGCTTCGGTGCGGCGCCAGTTTTTTTGAAATTCTTGGATGGATATAAAAAACTATGTGTTTCCACGTGTACCGCAAACCTCATGCAGGTTTATATACGCAGCGCAAAATATTTTAAAATATGTGTTCCAAAACTGTTGACAATTCATTTTAGCATAATAATCTCGAAATCCGTGAGAATTTTACACTTTTCTGGGACATCCGGGACTGTGCCAAAAAATCTGGGACAGTTGGCAGGTCTGTAACTTTGAAAGTCAAATGTCGTTATGTTTTGTAGAGGAGAATATTTTCCATGGCCGAAACAAAAAGTGATGACTTTATTGGACCCAAACAGCATCATTTCTGGCTCCCATAGAACCAGTGATACATTAGCATCCCAAAAAATGCATTCTATAAAATTAGATTTATGTATTTTTACAGAAAATTATATGTATGTAGACTTTTGAACTTGTAGTATTTTCAGAAATTTTAATTATTTTAAGAGCAACAACTACTTCAAAACACTAGTTGCTTGTTCCAGGTTCATTTTAGGTAATTCACACACGAGACCATCGGGGCCGCTAGATTCAGCATTTTTCATTGATTTCCATCATTCCGCTTTCAGCCATCACAAGATTTTAGTTGATATCAGTTATGGCATCTGTTGTTCTAGATTATTTTGCTTCTGAAGGCAAACCATACCTTTACCCCTTAAACTATCAATCGCTTTTACAAAGTTCTGAAACTGTTAGCATTTCCTAACATTTCGTTCATTTTATCCGATTCAATGTTTCTGTTCAATTCCCAATATCTTTTGCTCTTCTTGGATTATCCTTATATCTTGTACTTCATGTTTTGTTTCTGAGGTTTTAATTTCGGCTTTTCGCTTCTTATTTTCTTGCTTGAAGGTGTACTCCAGATGACTTTATAACACGACCTCAATCGCATGTACATTGGAAGAGAAATCATTCGACGTGACTCTCGGTTTCACTAATTCTCGAGAGCTGAATGAAAATACGGGGTGACGTCATTGGTGATCTGCGCGTGAGGACAATAGCATGGGAGCAGGATGGACGCTTGAAAGCAAGCGTCAGATTTTAGACACACTGATGAATGAATTGCATCTTTATCACGTGCAGTAACGGACAGACATCAAAATACAAGCGCATCTTTTCAAATAGCAACATCTGCAATAAATCTGAAGATTCATTTTAAGTATGCTGTAATAATTGTGCATTGTTGAGTCTCTGGATGCATCAACTATAACAATAACTGCAAAAATATTAGCTTCTATAGAAATTCCTAACAAAAGCTTCCTTGTTCATTAAATGTTGTCGAAGTATAGGACGCAAAGACTCTACTACTAATGAATATAGCATAGTTGTGTTTGTTCTGGCCACTTCGCTGAACTATAAACAGTAATCTGCTGAATCTAGCTAATTGTTACGTATGCACACTAATTCCTTTCACGAAAAACATGTCCCCACACGAGAAAACACTCGATCACTTTCCATAGCTTCTTACTGATGACTGGTGAAACCACCGGTCCATCACCTAGCACCTCTAGTCAGCGATTCGTAGCGGTCGTAGGTTATTGTTAACTCACTCTCATTGCGAAGATCACCAATGACGTCATCAGGAACTTTCGCGTCGCTTTTATGCTCTGATGATGTGGTCTGAGTGTCTTTGAGTGGACTGATTCAAGTAGCTAGGCTAGAGTCTTCGATAGAGTAGCGAGAGTAGCTTCGATTATATGCAATAAAATAGAAATCGAAAAAACTACGCAGTACACCTTTAAGAAGATTGAATTCCCAGTGATTAAGTAAAAATGTTGGCTGTAGGACTTTCTTTGTATATTTTTCTTCGTAGTAGGATCTATATATATTTTTGTCCATGTTCCATTGTTTCCTTCAAATATACTCGTATGACATTCCTGTTCATACGCATCTCGTAGGATAAGAATTGTCTCGTCTTTAATGACCACCAATTTGTTGCATATATTTGTATTGCTGACATGGACTGAGTGAATTTTGAAAGAGACGTAGAACTTGATTTTCAAGCATTTACGATCAAAACACAATGTGTTTTACTTGAACATTTAAAAGGCTTGATGAAGTTCGTAAGTTCCGCTTGAACGGCATGTTGCTAATCGACAGTTTAAAAAGCTTTGTTGTTGCTAAGGCGTGCATTGCCAAAATTTTCACCTACTCAGGCCGCTGAATGGGTAAAGAAGAGGTAGTTATACAAACACTTAAAATTTGACATTTATTACATATATGTTAACAGAATTAACTATTCTATTTATCTGCTTCGGTTTGCTAGAAGTGCAATTTATTCGAAATCGCCGGCACATCGAGGAACTTAGTAAGTGGGCAAAAGGAAATTCCTGATACCTTACAGAGATAGGAAAAGAAGTCGTACGTCGCTTGTGGATCAATGTGAGTTCCAGCAAAGTGCTTCGATTACCACAATTCCTTCAGATTCGAAGAATTCCTATCATTGCGCACAAGTTTTCTCCATAATGTTGGCCCTTCTGATCATTATTAAAAAAAGTAGCAGGCGCACGAAAATTGTTTCACTTGATTATTTCACCATCATCTCACCATTCCTTACTGCATAGTGCATGCACTGAATCGAATGTTAGCCAAGACAGCTATGTGTGTTTTGGTGTGTGCGAAGTGATATCACAGCACGCACGCATCTCTCACTGGCTCTGATGTCCTCTGCCGACAGCTTATTGTTTGCCATTTCCAATAGCAAGCAATACACGAATTATCCATTCGAGAAGGAGCAAGTTGTGTAACCCTGTTATGTGCCATTTATGTGCCTGGTTCCATGTCTAACCCTTCCTTTCTAGGAAACCGAAGCGCGCGCAGATGAATCTGATTCTGTGCTCCAACATCTAGTAGAACTGAAATGGATCGATGGTGTTGAAGCAGATAGTATTCATACTCAATACGAAACGCTTCGTTGTCGAAGAACTGTTGTAGTAGTTCAAACATGTGTAGAGATGTTCATCTAGCATAGACTTCACATTTAAAGGTGCTTGTATACTTATCTCCTTTTTACTCCTGAAGCGGCCTGCGGCCTGATTAGGCAAAAACTTGGGTAATACAGGCTGCAATAGAAACAAGAGCAAGGTTTTTCAATTATCGAAAAGATCTGATAATATTACCCAAACTCTTACAGTAATGTACGATACCGGACGGACAGCTTTCTGCTTTCATATTCACTTTCACCTCGATAATAAAAGGAGTAATGCTAACTGTCCGCTCGGTCCACTGCTGTGTACATCAGTGGACTGATGAGACAAAATTTATCTTAAAACCTTTTATGAGTATATAGCTCAATCACGAAATTCAGCGCATCTATTAGTGAAATTGTAATAGCTTACTTGACGTCTCTGATAATCCGCTGCAAATTTCATTCGCTTTTCACGTAACATTCTGTCAAGTCGCTCTTCAGCATCCTTTTTTCGGGCATCTTTGTCAATTTTTGATTGAAATTTCTTTGCAGCTTTCCCAATTTCTAAAATGCCAACGGATGCCAAATGACACATGTTCATCAAAATTTACATGTAGATCACAGTACAGAAGCAATTTAACTGCCCCATTGGTCACAAACTCTTTCTTCATATAGGCATGGGCATTTTGAAACCTTGTTGTTGATGATACTAAACTTAACTTCTCAAGGTTCAAGCTCTCTACCAATCAAATGGCTTTTTAAGAACAAACGCCTATTCAGACTTTTGCCAGAGATGAAATTCCTTGCTTTTGTCATAACCATTATAAGTACATTTGAATACATGCCCTCAAAACATAAATTGATTCAAAATCTATTTTTAGATAAGTTTAATATGGTCGATAATTAATCAATAAATATCCATCTAAAAAATCTTACCTATCTCTGCCTTTCTAACAAGTTGAACTTCTGAAACTTGAGGACGAGCAGACGATGGACTGTCGTTCCCCGGATGCTTTCTTACATTGTCCGTACCTGAATGAATCTCGTTTTCTTTCACTGAAAGAATAAAATAATGCGTCATTGTTCATATCCTTGGGTAATTTCTGAAATGCGCGAGTTATGTGCTCTTGTATATTGAATTCATTAAGCTGACAATCATGTCATCTTTGCTGTCGCGTCAATGCGTCTTAAGGAGGAAGCAAAGTCTATCAACAGTATTGTTGTCACAAATTATGTAATAAGTCAACAAGTTTTTATGTGATTAAGGATCGAACAAACATGTGAGCCTACTTGAAAAGGTTAACAGAGAAGCTCCTATCCAAACCAACGTTCACAATTGGAGCATACTTGAAATTAGCGATGTTCGTTGCTGTTAAACTCGTTAACCCGTTAGCTTGAAACTGAAAATTTTTGTCTCCTTCAAATATATCCCTTCAAGATGTCAGAATTTTTTCAATTGAGGCATTTTTTCTAGAAATCATGTTCATCTACAATGTATGTCGCGGTATCTGAATACAATGAGAAGAAAAAATTCGACAGTAAAAATACACCAGGTGTTGCAAATAAATCAGCAGAAGCACAAAGTTTGCGAAATAATTGAAAAGTCTACTGAACCTTCGCATTTTCAGCTAGCTTCCGTTTCTTCTCAAAAGCGTGCATCAAATCTGCTAAGAGCGTGCTGCCTAACTGTAGAAAGTACAGAAGTGTAGGATGAAACTTGTTCAGAATTCAATAGTCGGTATTACGATTCATTTCTCAGTCGGGCTATCAAGGATCTAAAGCCTTGCTTGGTGGTGCATATGGATCACTGGAATGTCAATTACAAATCTGATTTTCCTCTCAAAGAGTGATTCCACATCCAAAATCGTGCCCTTATTCTATGTGCTAAATTCACCGTCATTATCATCATCATTGCTGTTCACTTCATTGTAATTGTTTTCACTATCAACTCGGTTGCACTTATCACTGAAGGAAGCAGACTTTGGGATCTTCCATAATCCATGTGGACAGCAGAGGGGGGAGGGAACTTAGCAGTACTGTCAACTGTCTGTCCATCTGAAGCGAGGGGCAATTGGACGAGTGCACGTGGATACTCAGAGGGAAAATATTAAAATTGTCATACATATGTACCATAAATCTGCTTTTTATCATTTTGCAATGATGAAATTGAATCTTGATCAATGTCTGGTTTGAGATTTTGGAATATCGCAAAGTAGGTATCTGAAAAATTGTATGGGCTTAAGGTATCTACAGGGATGTGATTGACCAAACGAAAAAAAATCAGAAAACCAATTTTTCAAGGGGCCCAGTATAAACAGTCATTACTACATTAACAAAAGAACCATTAGTATGGGACATTCACATATTGCCTGGTATCATTTGATTATAAGCAATAAATGAAGTGACACAAAATGAAAACAAAAGCAGAGCGCTAAGTAATGCATGCAGCCCATATAGCCTACGTGTACATTTACGCGAAACCCAGGTGACAACAAATGTGATTAAAACCTAGCACTGAATCACGGTGAAACAATCATAATAATACATGAATCATATTAGCTTGCTTACTTTTCTATTATAAAGTGCATATTGCACTTAGCTTAGAAGATACTTGTCTTATGGTATAAACATAATATGTTCATGAACAGAAGTCGAAGGACAGCCCAATACTGCAAGTCGAATTATCGAATAATCACAAAGAATATAATTTAGCACTGCATCCGTAAATGCAGATTAGTGAAGTTGAATCCGCAATGAATATCAGTAATTGTCCACTGTCCACGGGGGTGTGGGCCATTTTTTGTCCACATGGATTATAGACGATCTCTTTAGAAAATCGAGAATTTTGTCAATTTCTTTCAAAATAAGGCATCTTAATAAATTAAAATTGATTATAGATCATTCACAAATGCATCTACGCAATTGAGTAAAAGCAATCTAAAATAAACACTGCTCACAACAGATTTATAAGCTATACTTTAACCTTTGTGTTACAAATAGTGGATCTCAAGTAAAAGCATTGACACTTGGACAGATAATCATGCCTCACAATTATTTGTACATTTCTTCATTTGGATCAGCTAGTGTGTTTCAGCTGCACAATATATAATTGAGATTCCAGAAGACTTTATAATTTACACATGCTTTCAAAAATGCCTACTTGAGTTATTTTCAGCATTGTCTTGAGACGTCTTTATGCGATAATTGATAAAACAGATCGTTTATCAAATCCATCTACCATCAATTTCCAGCAGATATTAAAAAAATCAATTTTTTGAAAAGGAAGTGGAATTCAAATTTTGAATTGCTATTTATAACAACAAGATGACCAAGTTTGTAATGTGGATACTGATACCACCATTGTAGAGAGCATGCGCCAATTATAATGCACAGAAATTTAGGGAACAATTGAATTATCGGAACATCAAAATCAGAGGGGCTAATGGATCCCACTTCACGGATTTTCAAAGCTAAAAATCGACCGAGTAAATAGGGTTGTATTACATTTATACTTCTTCACACTGTATGCAACTTAATCGCAGTTGTTGTCATTACATTATATTACATTATACTACATTAGTATAATTTATAGGACAAACATTATTTTCTAGCCAGGTTGTCTCGTCTGCAACAGTTAATACAGACAGCCTACAAGTTTTGTTAATATACGCATTCTATAATGTCCCCTAGGATTTATTCCTTTATCCATCGGCTCTCACGACCTCTACTCGATCAAAATCGCATGCACATTATACATCCTTTATTCATGATGTTGGCGGTCACAATTGTGACGAGATAATTATTCATTGATTATGATTGCTATGACAACTGATGTGTGATGGTGAGGGCTTGATCCTGCCAACTGACACAGTCGCATTGAAGCGGCTAGCTTTTCATTAGGCACTTCAGTTGGAGGAGCACAGGTCTAGTTAACCTGGGTCGTAGGTGCGAATCCTACCAGCCGCACATCTTTTGCATGGCAGCTTGATACATCGTTTATTTCATTTCATGCTACCAATTTTTACATCCGTCATCATATTAGCATCGAAGTAATGCATCCCCCATAGTTGGGATAATCTTACTTAGGATTGATAAAACCGTCATCCCAGTTTATCTGAATATATCACTTATCTTTATATCCCACTGACATCATTCAGCACACTTACAGCCATGCTCTACATCTATGAATTCATCATAAGAATTGTGCTGCTTTGAAAACTCGAAATTAATTTGATTTCTTAACAAGTTTGATGTTCTCAATTTAACTGTAAAACGGATGAAACGTAGCTGTGAAACCAGTGCAACAGAGCAGTGTTTGACAGCTTTTCATCAAAGCATCATTAACAAAAGGAAAGTTGATAGAGTGGTCACAAGTTATTTAGACTTACCAGGGATGTGGGGTTCCAGACGATCATATTCGCGGTGCTTGACTCTGTGCATTTTCCGGTCAAGATAACCATTGTCGCGTCACTTACGCTTCGACATTCCTTGAATGCAATTCCACACTTTGAACAATTCGGACAATGAGAATTTAAGAGAATTTACTTGATATCCGCCGCCAACATTATATTTGAATTGTATGTGGCGATTCATGTTGTCAATACTACTAAATGCAACTCGGTTATAGAAATTGGTCCTTATATCAAGCCACAACATTCTGATTGCATGCTTCCATGGACTTTTCAATTATCCGAATCGTTCAAGGTGAGGAATTGCATTCAGGGAGTTTCGAAGAGTAGCTAGACTAAGCTCTACTATGCATACAAGAGACATCAGTATTATGCTGATAGAGAATAAGTGACGCGACAATGGCTATCTTGACCGGAAAATGCACAGAGTCAGGCACCGCGAATATAATCGTATGGATTCCCACATCCTGGTAAACCCAAAATATCCTGTGACCACTCTATCAACCTTTCTTTTGTTAATGATGCTTTGATGAAAAGCTGTCAATCACTGCTCTGTTGCACTGGTTTCAATGAAAAGATAAGATGTTCTTTTAAATCTAAAAACATATCTCAATTACTAAGAACTAAAAGTGATGTCCTATGTCCTACATCTTGAATAAGCTGCTCCATTGCTGATGTTCAAAATGTGACAAAACCGATCGATGGCCATCATCAATGAGATTGTAGTTCCTGGTTTATTTATGAGCGACCATTTAGTTTGGTTGGTAATCTATAATTCATGCAAAAAATGAAACCAAACAATGAAATTTTTTTGTAATTCTGCAATTTCTTAATGACCTACTTAAAAAGCTTAAAACCTACGATTTGAAACCATTGCAAATTTAGTGAATGACTTGCGCAATTTCAAAACATCGTTCTTAACGTTCATGTAAAAATAACGACATCAATGTACAATTTAACTTCATTTTATTTAAGAGATGAAATTCTGCTTACCTAACAACCGCAGGAGGCATTTTTCTTTGTCTGGTTGATCATGATGAGGTAACTCATTAAGTGGAAGGGATGAGTTTGCATCTCTCCTCCTACCAGAGCGAGGGGTTGACAGTCGAGCAGCACTAGGTGCTGACGATGAACGAGTTTTCGCTTTCTTAGAGCGAACCCATTTTGCTTGAGTAGTAGCTTCCCTTGGAGCTTTTTCGGCTTTTGCTTCTTTCTTAAATTCTTGAGCGATCGGCAGTCGCGGTGGGTCAAAATTCCTCATAACTCTTATTGAATGTAGCATTTTGTTTAAAGGACCGTATGAGTTTATTCCCATGCGTCGAAGTTGGTTTTCTGAGAGTAGCTTCAGACTATCTCCGTCAATCTCATTTTTCTCGAATATTCTGATATATGTTGCCAAGTTTGGTAATCGTAAACCTATCAGCCAACGACGAACAGAATCGTCTAATTTTTCTCCAATTCCATGTAAAGATTCGTAGCCATAATTTCCACCCAAAGAAGTAGGTTTTGTTGATCCAAAAGAAATAGCTGACTTCTGTGTTGAGCAAACACTATCTGTTTTCTTATGGTGAAAGGACGAGCGACCAATGTAACGTTGCATTGTTCGCATGTAATTACTGAGTGCATCGTTGGTAGGTGGAATGTCTTCGCTTTTATTAGTTCTAACAACAGGCTTCTTTGCCACTTTATTTTGCGCATCAATTTTCACTTCTCGCTCAGGTTTATTTGATAATCGTTCACCAGAATAGTTGTAGTGCTTTCTTAAATAATCTCGAGTCTCAGCACTTAGAAGGTCATAGACAGAGTTGATAGGATAGTTTGGTTCATCCTCGCAACCAATGTCATCATGATGAGTACTGTTAAGAAATTGTGTTAAGGTACTTTCGAATGAATTCCTTTCCGTTGCGTCTGCCGAACTAGTTTGTGTCGGCTGAGATGAATTGTGATAATTCGTCAAATTTTCTCTTGAGTTGAGCAATGCTATTTGTAGCGCATGTGTATCAAAGCCCGAATCACTTATGGCGGAAGTATTGCCATAATCTTTATGATCTCCAGGTTGAGTTGACTCATGCCTTCTGTCGCCGTTATTCACAAAGCAGCCATTCGAGTAAACGACTTCGGATGCATTTCTATCCACTATTGTACTTGAATTTTCCATTCTGAAAAGATAATAACTTGATGAATTCATGTAAAATTGAATAATATTCGACTTATTCTACTCCGTAAGTTTATATGTGCAGGGTGCAATTCTCCTTGAGCCGAACAACAACTCTACTATGTGATCCTCTTGCTATTGCAATTGTCTGCAACTATAGAGATACATTTGTGCCTTGTGGTAATCGAGTCGAAAGTCTTTCATCACCTTCAAAATAGCGTTAACTATGTTTTCTGCTGCTTTATTTCTCATGCTATAATGTTGTGTATGTACAGACAGCGTTAACTATGTTTTCTGCTGCTTTATTTCTCATGCTATAATGTTTTTGTATGTACAGACTACTTTGGCATAGTTAGTAATATTTCCACTTTCGTACTTTCAGGTTCGGGTGGGGTTTTAGAAATATATATCTTCCTTTGACGTGCTCAGTACTTTGACGTTACGACATGTAGTATTGACAAATGGTATCAGAGCAATGGCCTACTCCAACTTAAGGACAATCAATGTCAAACCCCATCTCCAATGCGTTCGCGTGCATCTTACGAGGATTGGAAGAAGGAAATAGAAATTTGGCAAAAGTTAACCGAATTATCTGATACGAAGCAAGGTCCTGCTTTACTCCTATCCCTCATTGGTAAGGTGCGCGAGGCGGCTGTAGAGCTACGTACATACCAGTTGCATATACAGTGACGAGTGTTGCTCAAATTCTCGTGCAACTGTACTGTCCTTATTTGATGGACACTGATCAGTTAGCATATGAGAAGTTCGAATCGCTTTCTCGGAGTACTGATGCTCCAATGAGAACATGTATTGCGGACTTTGATCTTTTGTACAGCAAAGTTAAGAAGTACGATATGAGTATTCCTGAAGGCGTATTGGCATATCGGCTGCTCCAAAGTGCAAACTTAACTGCCAGTGAAGATAAATTGGCGCGTGCGATGGTATTCTCGTTGACTTATTTTGACATCACGGAATACTTGAAGAAGATTGCCGGTCAAGATGACTTCAAGAAATCTGCAGCATCACCTTTTGTGCAAGTCAGGGAGGAAGCTATACGGAATCCATTTTGACTACGTCCTTGGCTAACGAAAATCCCTCGTAATAAAGTAATCGAAATCGACGCGGAAACTATCAACGCGGTCGAGGTAGCTCATTTCGGGACAGGAACAACTGCAGTTTGGAGCGCAAATCTGCTCAGACAATTGGACAACATCAAAAGTCAAATCCGGAGAATAGGCAGGGAGACATCAGCACTTGAGCCGCATGTGGATCTCGTTATCACTGGGTTGCTGATGGTCCAGACAAAGACACGGCCTTCGATGAAGTAAAGATAACTTTTAGGGTCTGCAATAAAAGCTCAATGGAGAATTGCTTGCGTGAGGGTTGGATTCTTCTCGTATCCGGATAGTTATATTCATAAATCAAAATAAAATTTCTTCGGATACAGTGTATATTTCTTGTAAAAACACACACGGGACGATGTTTCGCCTATCTCGGCTTGATCACGCCCAAAATTGGATAGGAGACATTCCGAATCAGAAGCGATGAAAACTCAAAAATCAATAAGGAAGTGAAATAAAAGTGAATTACGTATCATACTACTAATAATCGAAAACTACTTAAGTGGAGAGATTAAATGGAAAATTATAGAAGAGGGAATGCAAAACATCAAGTTTTGTAGGTAACTGTCCGCCCAGAGCAATTCTTCATTAACATAGATGGAGATACGCGCGAAATGTATAGTCCTTGCATTACTTTTCTTCTCGTGTAATTGTGTAAGCGCCCGTGCACGATTTCCCACTCTATTTTCTTTGGGTCACATTCTTCCATGCTCATCTCTGAAATGGTCTTGAACCACAGAAAAAGATTTTTGGAATAAGTGCTCTTTAATGAGAGTACCAACTGTTCTGGCTATTTGTCCAATGTACAACTTTTGACATAAATTGCATGTTATTTTATACACCACACCTTTTTGAAGGCAACAGTTAGATCTTTTGGCTATCACGCACAGGTTGCAGTCATTGCGAACAGACCTCTCTTTAGGAGGATGGAATACTTTCTTAAAACATTTTCCACCAGAAAAACTCAACCTGATCCTGTTAGACAGGCCACTACGCCTCGTGAGGTTGCACATCTTACGTTTGAAAGCTTCATTCACAAAAGGAACTCCCAAACATATCCATTCATTATCACTTTGTCTTCCTTTCCTTTTTTTAGCTTGAAATATGAAAGTGATTTATTCAAGAACCTCATAGGGTAGTCATTTACTGAATCGCTCAATGACTAGATCTATCGAGCATTTTTGAAAATTCAAAGTGGTTGATCGATTAACCGTTCTACGCAATTCACTATGAGCCACTGCTCTCTTTTGTGATAAAGGAACCGACGAAGAGCAAGGCAATATACTCCCAATGTGGATAGGTTTCAAATAGAGTTTTGAATGAAAAATATTGTCAATCAATGCTACTTCACACTCTAGGTAGGGAATAGATTCGTTGTCTCTACGTAATTCCACCGTGAAGTTGATGCAGCTACTTATGGAATTACATGTGGCTGTTATCCCGCTTGCAGAAACATGTTGAGGCCATACTACAAACCCGTCATCATTAAATCTCTTCCAATATAATTGTTGACCAAACCTATCTTTAATTTCACTCTCAATGTAATTCACATACATAATCGCCATCGCAGGAGCTATGGCGTTCCCCATTGAAAGTCCATTAATTTGACGGTAAGTGTTACTTTCGTATAAGATGTAATCATTCTCCAAAGATAATTTAATAAGAGATATGATGTCATGGATGTGCATCTGAATCAAAGTAAGATCCAAATAAGACGACGATAGAAAATTCTCCAGTACAGAGTAAATAACAATTTCCATATTAATGTCAAATCTTGGGATATTGTTGTAGAGATCGACAACATCCAAATTTTATTTTGATTTCTGAGGATTGCTTGGGACTAGTCATATTGGATTCGGGTTACACTAAGTCTGCATGTGGTGAAAATTGGCTAGCATGTTTTGTCGAAAGTCTTTCAAACGCAGCGCAGAGAAGAGGAATATTACGGAATCATCATCCAATTTATTTTTTTGATTTAGTGAAGGTCTAAGTTTTGTTGCGTTTAAATGAATAAAGTTGCCATGTGAAATTTCAAGTTGCAAAGTCTTCGTTGAAGCTGATGTCGCTACCTGCGATATACTGATGTTACTCGCATTAAGCAAAGATGCGATGAAAAAGGCGGGTACTCGGAATGATTTTACAAATCATGGAGTGCCGATACTTGGTCAGGAACTGAGTCCCATCAAGAGCAACGCAGGTCATTATTGCATTAAACTAGTTCCCAGTATCTCAAAGCTATACTTTACTCATTGATATGACTGATGAAGAAAACATGTGGCTGTTGAACCTCATAGACAATTTGCCCATGCCAGCACGATACGCATCGCTCAATTGCTTAGTCAGGCTGGCAAAGCTGAAGCTGGTTTCACACAGCTGCTTAAATAAGCTGAAAGTAGATTTGAAGTATGTTTGAGGTACAAGAAGCCTAAATCTCGACCGATAGTAGCCTTGCCAATGTCTACCAAACTTAATGAAACTGTTTCGTTAGATTTGAAGCAAGTGAACAATATAACTTTCCTCCATATGATAGACACATTCTCTCGCTACTGTGCTGTTGAAGCCATCAGTAATACGAACCCCCGACACAATTATTGCTGCCATTTTCCACAAGTGGATATCGATCTTCACTGCTTCAAAAACCTTTCTCTCTGACAACGTAGGTGAACTTAGTAACGATAAATTTCGAAGTTTGGCAGAGAATTTCAATGTGCGTGTGATCACATCGGCAGCCGAAAATCCATGGAGCAATGACACTGCAGAGCGCTATAATGGAATCCTTGGAGTTTCTGTACGGCGAGTAATGACAGAAACTAAATTCAATGGACAAATTGCCTTGGATTGGACTGTAAGAGATAAGAACTGCCTAGTGCAATGGATTTTCAGAACTACAATGGATTTTGTCCGAACCAAATAGTATTTGGCTACAATCCTGCGAATTCATGTGTGCGAAATAATCTACCTCCTGCTCTTGAGGATAGTACAACGAGTGAGGTTGTTGCGAAAAACCTCAATGCGATACACTCTGCGCGGCAAGATTTTCTCTTACACAGAAAGAATTGTGTGAAAGACTGCGGAGAGTCATGAGAAAGAATGTGCATGAACCAACTCCGGTGCAACAAGAGGATAGTGCCTATTACAAAAGCTTGGGAAGCCATGAATGGTGTGGTCCTGGCTAAGTTATTGGTAAGGATAGTCAAGACATACTCATCAAACATGGTGGTTTAGTCATTAAGGGTCATCCTACTCGAGTTCGTTCAACTGGAATTTGGGATACACCTCCTGAATCAGCAATTCAACAGAACAGCTGCTCAATTTATGAAGATGATAACGATTCTGCACCAGACTTATATGAGGAAGAAGACAACCATTCTGACAAAATTGAAATTGAAGACGAGATAGAAGAAACAGTCGTTCATGAAAATTCCAAAGAAGCACAGATGAACCCGAAAAATGGTCAGCGAATTGAATTTCGGAAAAATGTAACCTCAGAAAAATCAATTGCTGAAGTTTTGATGAGAGCAGAAAGGTTACAGGCCGAAATAAGCTTTGTTACAATAGCGGAATACAATGATGATGAATCAAGATGGGTAGATTTGAGCAAAGTGTTCGAATACACACAAATTCCCGCTGAAAAAGTTCTCACATGCTCTTCAAATAAAGATGAAGAGACTTAAGCTCAAGAACAAGAGCTTTGGCAGGAAAATGGCGCCTATGAAGAGGTTAAGGATCGTGGTCAGTTTACCATATCTGTACGGTGGGCGTTAACTGAGAGTCATTGAAAGAGAGGAAATAGTGAAGGCTCGTCTTGTGGCAAGGGGATTTGAAGAGCAGCTATTCGAAAAGACGTACTCACCTACATGTTTTAAAGATGTTTTTCGTATCGCTCTTGCCATCATGTCCATGAAACATTGGACAGTGAAGTCTATCGACATAAAATCAGTTTCCTGCAGGGAAATGAAATTGAACGGGAAGTCTTTTTAGTTCCTCCTCACGAGGCAAAAAGTGATAATTTGTGGCGGTTGCGGAAGGCAGTTTACGGCCTTAATGATGCTGCACGTGTGTGGTATTTCAGTCTGAATACTAAATTATAATCTCTTGGTGCCTCCAACTCTCCCATGGACAACGGACTCTTCACATGGAAAGACTCATCTGGTATCATCGGTGGCATCATATGCACTCATGTCGACGATTTATGCTGGGGAGGTACAGAAGAATTCAAAGAAAAAGTCAGCCAAACTAATAGACTGCTACCAAATCAGTAGGAGTGAAGCCAAATGTTTCAAATACTTTGGCTTGTCGCTGAACAGAAGGATAATTCTATGAAACTGGATCAGTCGAAATATATCAAGAGTATGAAAGAAGCAAAGCACAATGGCGGGGTAGCAATGATCGGTCGCTGTCAGCATCCGAATTTAAACAATATCGCTCTTTGGCTGGTTCAATATATTGGGTATCGAAAAAATCGCCACCAGACGTGTCGTTCGAAGCGTGTAATTAGATAACAAACCTGAAACATTCTAGAGTTGAGCATTTGATGTTGGCTAATTAAGTTGTTCGCAGACTAAACAGCGAGATGCATGGATTATGCGGGAGACCCTGGTTCAAACCTTGGTCGGGTCAAACCTAAGACTACTAAAATAGTCTTGCTAAACACTCAGCACAAAAAGAAAGAGAGTGGATAAATGATAACTCGGCCACATGGAAGAAAGGCTCCGTGCCTAATGCACTTCCGAGTATAAATTATAATATATATATATATATATATATATATATATATATTGACAGAGGCTATCGGTCGAACCGGAAAGCCATGCCTGATTTTTCTTTCACTCCAAGCGAAAAGTTGATAAGTACAGACGGTAATCCAGCAAATTTTTTTACCTTCATTAAAGATCATAAAGAAAAATCAGAGGATGGCTTTCCGGTTCGACCGATAGCCTCTGTCAATAACACACCGGTTGAAAGGATAGATTGAATCGTTTCGAAAATATTATCGCAAGCCTTATGCTATGTTCCCGCTCATCTCACTAATACTGATGATTTAATTTCAGTTTTAGATCATTATGGTAGGATCAATAATAATCACGTCTTTATTTCACTGGACGTAAAAAATTTATATCCGAGTATTCCATTAGCGGCTGGTATACAATATAACATAGAATATTTCCAAAGTAATTGGTAAAATCGATAATTTTGAAATAAAGATTGAAAACATAGAATAATTGTTGCGCTTTGTCTGCTACAATTATGAAATAAAATATAATGATAAAATTTGTAAACAAATTAGAGGAGTACAGATGGTATGTCACCTGGCACCGCCTTTTGCTATAATTTGTATGCATAAGTTCGAAACCAAAGCCTTAGAAAAGCTAAGTTTCACTCCAAGTTTGTACAAACGGTACATAGATGATATAATGATCGGTCCTTTAAAGTACGACGAAAATCAGTTTAAATCAATACAAGAAACGTTCAATTCGATTAACACAAATATTAAGTTTTCGATAGAAGCTCCAAAACCGCAGAATTGGTTAGCATTCTTAGACATAAAGATTCGCATACAAGATGAAAAATTAGAGTACTCATGGTACCAAAAAGAATGTCATTCTGGCATTGTTCTAAGAAAAGATTCATTCTTACCGGCGCATGTCAAGTCTAATTACGTAAAAAATAGTATAAATACGATAAACAGGAGGTCCAATGACCCTGAGCTGTGGAAGGAGAACATTTCTAAGTTTCAAAATATTTTGGAAAGTAATGGCTATAATAAGAAGGACATAGATATTAAAAAGTCAAATAAAGTAAATAAAACCCGTCAAGAAAGGATTATGATTTTCAAACTACCATATGCAAACAGGGTTGGCCGGTAAAAACCACCCTTGTTTTTACCACCTGGTAAAAACCGGCGAAACCTGGTAAAAACCACCAGCTTTTGTCACCATTTTTCGGCTAAAACTGGCTAAAACTATTTTTCCAGCATTACTACTTACGTTTTTTGGGTACATACAAATTAAGGGATCATCGTCACTCCTTACTTTATTGATGAACATTAGTCGCAATAAGTTCACTTTACTTTTTCATCATTCGATAAACATGTAGGCCTCTATTTTCACAATTCAAACCCATCAATATCGTATTTCAATCAAGAAAATGTTCCAAGTATAGGTGTAAGAATATGAATTATTATAAAAAAATATTTCTATAAAGCTGTTGAGCATTATTCTTCTAAGTGTGCACGCATTTTGTTACTTTACGAATTTCATTCATTGTAAGATGCAACAGACGTCCATGCTGGAAGGAAATCACTTGGCTCTATATAAAAGATCGAAAACAGGCATTCCATGAAGCTAGAAGGGTAGGAAAATGTAGAAATCTGGCCTCGGATTTCTACGATTAACCTCCCTGCTGATCTCATAGAATAGCTTGTCTTCTAAATCTGTGGCAAATGTCCCATACCCATTGTGATTACACGAATATTACTATGAAATTTATCTTGTAATCCCAGAAGGACTAGATTAAAAATTTTCCCCTTCAACATTTTTCATGTCATGGTAATTTACCCTCACATATTTAGAGGATAACGTTATGTTAAATGAATTTAAAACCGAAATGAAGTTTTGATTTGAGCTCAAAATATGGAAATTTCAAGAACTGTAAACAAACTTGTATATCACAATAATGTCAAAATTGTTTTTCGCTCTCAGATTCTATCGACATGTTCTATTTTACAGCTTACTGGACATGTTCTTTTGTTGAGATTGTAACTGAAGCTGTTCAGACATACACTATACTTCACTTTATCAAGATTGCTGGTGCGAACTATGTTATTTAATTATTATTTGTTCTTACAGATCATGATTTCCTGCTACAGTCACAAGCATTAGTACAGTTAGTATATTTCTAAAAAAAGTAGAAATGCATTCTAAGTGACTGTTTGCACATTGCTTGATTTGGGAGGTGAGATTTTCCGGTGCAGAGACTTTTTGATAGTGTTTTCTCTGCGTTCATGAGACCTGGGTTCGAATCTAGATCTGATGAAACCTAGGCTACTATTGAAATACACTCTACATTCTTGCTGAACACTCAACACAGAAGAATGACAGTGGGATTATTGAAGCTCATCCACATGAAGTGGTTTGCTTAATTTAGTTCTATGTATAAACCAGTTAAATTCATATATTTATTTTCATTTTTTGATTCATTTGATGATAATTCTGCGAGTATCTAGCAACTTCTGTTACATGAACCAAAGAGCCAAAATGGTGCTGAAGTCTACATTTGTTCTTAAATCACAAGAAAAGGGCAGAGCAATCGTAAAGAAAGACAACATCGCTTGTCGTTTGTTATAGAAACATATTATGTGGTTCCATCACAGAATGAATGTCATGTTTTGGAAGATAAGAGTTGCAAACTGCAAACCCGCATGCACCGTAATACTTAAACCCCAACTTGCTGTCGATCATTTCGTGAGGAAATAGACTGATTTTTCGGAATTTTAGTTTTAGCCGGTTTTTACCAGTTTATGCCGGTTTTGCCGGTTTTTACCTGGTTTTTACCACTTGGTGGCAAAAACCAGTTTTAGCCGGCAAAAAGCCAACCCTGTACGTAAATGATCGCTGTAACCGCAAAGTTAATAAATTGATTAAAAGTATGATTTACTGGGTAAATTTAACAAATGAGTACGGCTGCAATTCAGCGTCTTTTCTAAAGATTAATAAAACAAATAAATCTTAATAATAATAAAAATAAAAGCAGCGCTTTGTATCAACATCTTATAGACAAGCACAACGGAGAGAGCAGCATCGGAAATTTTCAGGTCGGTATCATTAGTAAACTGTTCAACACACGAGACACAACAATAGCAGAAGCAAAGGCAATCACACACTTGAAACCTGCAATAAACAGGAAATACGAACTTCCACACTACAATCTGACGTCACAATTAGACATGCATTCATACAGTCAACACATTTCTTAATATCACTCATTCTTCATATATCTTCACACGGCTTGCTTGCCTCATAACGTGCTTCATTGTAAGATCGACCACCAAAGGCGCTAGACGCCAAAGATCTGTCGTGTACTATTTTAATTTCAATACATCGACGACCGTAACCTTTAAGGAGTTTTTCCTGCACTTTTTTGTTGAAAATCATTATGATCTCCCGTCGTCTGGACAATTTCGGTAAAAGATAGAAACACAAAATAATCATAGGAGCAGAAATGGTCAACTGTTTCTTAAAAAGGTAGTATGAGGGACTAAAGAGTTGTGTATACCGGCGAGAATATGACCCTCTTGCCCTGCAGCAGTTCGTTAAAGCTTTAGTGCAGCTTTACGTCTGCGGTCTTGTAAATCTGTGAACATGTACGTGTCCACAGGTACAGGTGCTGGTATCATATATGCCGCAGATTACTCTGTGACATCGACGTTGCACCGTGTTCAGATCTTACTGGTGTCCAGCAGGAAGCCATACAAAGGATGGCGAGGTGTATTCAAGAAGGGAGCCTATTGTGCAGTTAGACAGTGCACTAATCTGACGTGGAGAACCAGGTTATTGAAACTCACAGGTCATAGATTCTCCGAGAGGCAATTCTACACACATTCTGGATGTGCGACGACCATGCCAGTTTTTCATTTATAATAACTCTGAGAAACAAGATTTCTCCTTTATCGTATTGTTAAAGAAAATGTAGGCCGATAATATTTTATTGATGCGCAACATGTTTCGCCCTATCTCATCTGGCACATACTTAGGGTGACAAATCGTAACTAAAAGCAGCTTTTATATGACATAAGAACAGATGAATGAGTTGAGTTTAAAAGCAAGTCAGTTGTGGACAAATTAAATGAGTCACGTGTGTAGAATGAGGTTACCATGGCAGCATCAGACCGATGATTGTCTCCTTTTGTTGACATAATGCTGGCTTGAGCCTATCAATCAGCAGCGCTTCCACCACACACAGCTGGCCTTTGTTGGAGCACCTTCTTAAAATTGAAAATCTGCTTCGAGCCCCAGATTGTAGAAGGGGGCAGGACATAAGATGTTTGGTAATACTGCTGTCAGGTTCCGTGTTTGATCGAGGTCTCGTACGGTTTCCTTTGTTCAGCCAGTCGGGAATATGTTGCCGTTGTCTCTTTGAGGCTTGGAATTGGGTCCTTCCGACGTAACTGCATCCACAGAAACATTTGAATTCATATATCACCATGGAGGGGTCCTTTTCCTTTGTTGCCTCGTATCCATCTTGAGCATAACACTTCCTTGTTGTGAAGACGATGACCGGGTTGACGTTGGGAAATTCTGCCATCGTCACTTTTCTTAGTTGATTGGAAGCAACTTGTATCGGTATTTCGCCTTTGTATGGCAAGACCAATCGAACTTCTTTCCTTTTGGGGCCGATCATCTTTTCTCGTGCTTTGTTGTATCTCTGGATAAACCACTGTGGATAGCCATTATCTTGTAATGTTTTCATTAAGATATTTTCTTCTTTCTCTAGGTGAATTGGGCTGCAAATTTTCCGGGCTCTGTTGAACAAGCAGGCAACTAAGTTACGCTTGTATGAGGTCGGGGCGAAGCTGTAGAAGGATAGATACAGCCCTGTCCATGTTTTCTTTCGGTAAGCCCTCGTTGTTACTTGTCCATTGGTCTCACGTTGCACGAGCACATCCAAAAAGGCAATAGACCCATTCTCTTCGTTTTCGATTGTGAATTCTAGGTTTGGGTGCACATTGTTGAGGGATGCCTGCAAGTTTCGAATTTCTTCGAATTCGCCCCGACCTCATACAAGCGTAACTTAGTTGCCTGCTTGTTCAACAGAGCCCGGAAAATTTGCAGCCCAATTCACCTAGAGAAAGAAGAAAATATCTTAATGAAAACATTACAAGATAATGGCTATCCACAGTGGTTTATCCAGAGATACAACAAAGCACGAGAAAAGATGATCGGCCCCAAAAGGAAAGAAGTTCGATTGGTCTTGCCATACAAAGGCGAAATACCGATACAAGTTGCTTCCAATCAACTAAGAAAAGTGACGATGGCAGAATTTCCCAACGTCAACCCGGTCATCGTCTTCACAACAAGGAAGTGTTATGCTCAAGATGGATACGAGGCAACAAAGGAAAAGGACCCCTCCATGGTGATATATGAATTCAAATGTTTCTGTGGATGCAGTTACGTCGGAAGGACCCAATTCCAAGCCTCAAAGAGACAACGGCAACATATTCCCGACTGGCTGAACAAAGGAAACCGTACGAGACCTCGATCAAACACGGAACCTGACAGCAGTATTACCAAACATCTTATGTCCTGCCCCCTTCTACAATCTGGGGCTCGAAGCAGATTTTCAATTTTAAGAAGGTGCTCCAACAAAGGCCAGCTGTGTGTGGTGGAAGCGCTGCTGATTGATAGGCTCAAGCCAGCATTATGTCAACAAAAGGAGACAATCATCGGTCTGATGCTGCCATGGTAACCTCATTCTACACACGTGACTCATTTAATTTGTCCACAACTGACTTGCTTTTAAACTCAACTCATTCATCTGTTCTTATGTCATATAAAAGCTGCTTTTAGTTACGATTTGTCACCCTAAGTATGTGCCAGATGAGATAGGGCGAAACTGAGAAACTTAAGATCGCTTGTGCAGAAAGCGCATCTGGGGAATATCCTTTGCCGAAGTAGACTTGGTGTACCTAAGACTTGCAATTCTTCGGATTTACTTTGAGACCATTGTCGGCTGACAACTGAATCAAATTCTCATGCTCCAGGATGACATGAGCATTATCAGATTTCGATAACGGGATACATAAAGTTGTGTCATCGATGTACTGGAATATACCAATTTTGGGGAAAAGATGTCTTAAGCGTCCGACAACTAAGCAGAAAAGCGATGACCCCAAAAATGATCCCTGTGGGACTCCAGACAATAATCTTTGCCGGGTGCTTAAAACACTTCCAATGCGCATTACTTGACGTCTATCAGACAGGTAGCTTCCCATCCACTCATTAAAAGCTTATGGAAATCCACTAGTACGTAGGGTAGTCTGAATCAAGGAGCGTGACAAGGTGTCCAAGGTCCAGGGTGTCCGCGCAAATTTGAATGAAAATTTCCAGGTGTTTTCCAGGATTTCCAGGGTAAAATTCATTTTCCAGGTTTTCCAGGGAAATTTAACAAAAAAACGGGGGGGGGGGTTCAAATTTGAAAGAAAATTTCCAGACTTTCTGCAGGGAAATTTTACTCAAATGCACGCGTCAAATTGAAAAGAAAAATTCCGGGAAAAATCTACCCAAAGTTCTGTGGCTAAGGAGCTTACACACCATAAAATTAATATCATTGAAGACAAAAGTGACGTAAAGCATTTGAAAAGTGACGTAAAATTGGTTGAATTTTTAAGGCGCAGGTGATTCTAAATAACAAATACCAATATATGCATCAGACGGCTACATCATATTTATAAAAAAATGAAAATATAATCGATCACAACAAATTTAAAGCTTGCGGATTGAGGAGAGCTAAATAGAGAAAGAGTATAACAATAAATAACGAAAAATATGAGACTTAACAATGAAATGTAACATTAACGGAATATCTGCTAAGTCCACTCTATAATAAAATGCAACAAGGTGAACGTCAGAGCGTTGTCATTCAGATAAGATCATTTGAACTGAAGCATTGCAGCGTGAATCCGCGGAAGGTGGAAGACCAAGAGCCAGAAAGAGGAACATAATGGCTCATGTGCTGCATATGCATGAGAGTAATCACAATCAGTTTAAGAGAATGACACAGAGAAGAACTGACCGGGGAAAGCTCATTGGCACAGAACGTGTCGGAAATAATATATCTACATATTGAAAACCTACTTGAAATGTGTTTGAAAATATTCGATATTAGCCTCGGATCATTCGGAACAAGCCTGGTGCCTAAATGAAGTTTATATGTTCAGCACTATTTTGCGTCAGTAGATTCTGCCACACGGCAATCAAGTGTTTAATAGCATTAATCCTAAATTACGGCTCCTAGTTCCCCATACCGCACGACGTTAATGAGGGATTCTACGGCTCATAGTCCACCATTCCACACGACGTTAATGAGGGAGTTTACAGCTCATAGTTCGCTATTTCGCACGACGTAGTTGTTATGCTGATGCCTATAAATCGTGACAGAAATATTGATGAGCTGATCAAGTTTGAAATTGGTCACGTTGGATCTTGGTGTGAGTCTAATGGTCTTAAATTAAATTGCAGAAAAACAAATGCTACTCTTTTCAAAAAAAACCAAGTCCAATCAATTTGCACTGTACGAGATTGTACAGTACTCGTACATTTGATTTGTGTGATCGTTTGCGCATTCTGGGTATTACCTACAAGATGGACTTATCTTGGGATGCCCATATTGATGATATCTGCAAAAAAGCTTCTCAAAGAATCTATATAATTACGTACACTGAAAAATTCAATCAATAAAGAAGCTCTTATGATGCTATATAACGCATTTGTTTTATGTACGTTGGAGTTTTGCAGCCCTCTTTTCGTAGGTATGTGTCAAAAGGAGTCTAATGAAATTGAAAGACTACGTCGTCGTTGCCATCGCATTGTTTGCGGAAGTGATTGTGGTTGCGATAGTTTTACTCCTGTATCCATACGAAGAGATCATCAGGCAATGAAGTTTTTCAGTTCCATGCAGCAACCCGACCACATTCTGAATTTCTTGGTTCCACCACGTATGGTCAACTCCGGAAAACGCCTCATGCCCCCAGCTAAAACTGTCCGTAGACTCAACTCTTTTGTTCCTTACTGTACACGTCTACATAATCGTCTTTGACTTTGACTTTAATATTTTATATTGCGTCAATTTACATTACTTTTGTGTCTTTTCGTCCATTGCTGCGTCATTTTCTTTCTGCTAATGTATAGCCTTGTACTGATGATTTTCATTCAATCAATAAACGTTTACTACTACTACTACTACGTTAATAACAAAGTTTACGGCTCCTAGTTCCCCGTACCACACGACCTTAATGAGGGAATTTACAACTTCTAGTTCAACATACTGTGCAGCGTTTGTGAGGGAATTCACAGCTACTAATTCACCATACTGTACAACGATTAGGAGTTCGACAACAGTTCATAGTTAACCATACCACGCAGCTCAGTCTCATTCATGTTGTATACGTTATGATAGGAGATTCCAGTCACTTAAATATTCTAAAAACAAAAAAATTGTACGTGAATGAAGGCTATAATTGTAACAAATAAGTAGAGATATGAAGAGTAAAATCTGGAAAAATAGAAAACACTTAAAGAGTAAGTATGACTTCAACAACTAGCAATTAGTCTCAAAATTTCGAGGATTTCCAGGTTTTCCAGGGTAAAATTTCATTTTCCAGGATTTCCAGGTTTTCCAGGATAAAATTCATTTTCCAGGTGTTTTCCAGGTTTTCCAGGGGGTGCGGACACCCTGCAAATCCCTTGCTGAAATCGTAGGCAACAATTTTGACCCCAGATACATAAGGTGACTCGTGTGAAGTAAGAGCATGGTGTAACATAGCTATGATACCACATGTAGTCGAACTTGAGGGTCTGGAGCCGAACTGACTAGGACCAAGACTCTTGATGAAGAATTTATGAACTGAATGATGTACATGTACAATGCGCTCAACGACTTTTGATGGTAATGAGAGGTGGGAGATCGGTCTCAGATTGTTGACATCAGGAGGCATACTTTTCGAAAGCGGGCAAATGCAGGACAGTTTCCATCGTTGTGGGAAGCGTCTCTCCTTGATCGACAGATTGAAAATGTGAACGAAAGGACCGGCGAGTGGAATTGTGGAAACCTTGTAAAGCGAAGATATACCATCATGGTAAGCCACAAAACCTGGACCAGTTGAGTGAGAAGATCACTGACATTTGCAATGAAGTCACACGCGAAGAACTTGCCGCTGGCGTTTCCGATATTATTTGGCGATTGACTGCAGTGATTGATTGCGATGGCAATCATTTCGAACACTTGATTTGAACATTTTAATCATCAAATATTGGCTTCTTATTGTTTGATTCGTAAATTCCCCTTCATGTTGCTCAATATAACATGGCTTGTGATAAAAAAGTTTATTGCTTTCTCATGTAGATATTCAATTTAAAAGTCAAGCGAATTTACGGACACCCTGTAGTATTGAGGGAATTCCATCACCCCATTGCATTCTTTCCATTGATTTAGACAGCAGCTACCAGACAAGTGAAACTGGAATGTCGATATACCACGGGAGTTCTTCATCGATAACATCGTTCTATACAGTCGGTGCAGAGGTACAATCGTTGCCGTGTACAAAAGCCGACGCAAAGACTTCGATTAACTTATTCGCAGCTGTAATCGCCGAATCGAACTGGCCGATAATCGAGTAGTTGCTGTCATTACGCTTGCTGCAAGTGGTGGAGTTGATGACCTTCCACAGAGAGTTAGAGTCTTTAGATGCAGTGGAAGACCAGGAGCGTTTAGCATTTATTATTAGGGCTTTCACTTTGCTTTCCAATAGTGATACAAGGCGAAATCTTCACGACGGTAAGCATCCCAGCGCTTTTGAATGAAAGATTTTACCAGTGGTGTAACCCACGCCTTGTCGAACTCTTTCATTTCCACATACGTGAGACGGTTGTATACCTTTGCTAATTGCAGCAAAATATCGTGTAAATAATTGCATTTAGCAGATAAATCAGCAACGGAAAAATAAAAAGGTGTCCAATTAAAGCTGGAAACATGAGATACAAAAGCATCGATGCTGCTTCGACAGAGATCAAAGAGGGCCTCACAACAGCGGTTTTGTTTTAAAATGGCTACATTGGCACAGCATTTACGACATTGTGGTCTGAGTTTGAAATGGGAGCATCAACAGTCACCTTGTAGTCACCACAACGATCGCTGCTTATCATAAAGTAGTCAAGTATTGCATCTCCTTCAGTAAGCTGAGTTACAAGATTGACAAGGTCGAGATGAATTGAAATTGATCCGACATCACATGGATTTAAATCACCACAGATAACTATGTCAGACTCAGGATATTGATTAAGGAAAATATCAATGTTACCAGTTATGAATTCGTCACTTCGGATTTTTTAGCACTGACACAGTCTGGGGGCAAATACATGCAGATGAAAAACAGATCTAAATAAGGTAAGCGGGTCCAAACAGAGTCCACATACTCAGGCTGGTGAACTTTAGAAAGTCTAATAATAGAAAGAAAAAAGTTAGTCCAGACGCAGACACTGCCTCCGCGACGGGAAAAATGGTCACATCGAAAGTGAGAACAGTTTAGCAGTTTGATCAAATTGTCATCTCTTCCGTCGTGGAGCCAAGTTTTGATCACAGCAAATATGTGAGGTTACAGCAAATTAATTGTCACAGATACTATCAACCTTAAATATGGATCGCACATTTGTCGATGCTATGTTGGGCAAGCGTCTATTAGTACTTGATTGAGATGATCCTTTCCTTGAAGATTTCCCATGAGCAGAAATAACATCGTATAAAATCACATCCGAAAACCCTGTAAATTGTTGTGCTTGACCACTGTTTCTCTGTGTGTTACACCGTCGACGCCTGAAGATCGTGCTTCCCGTAATGCCATCCTCAGTTTGTATTCTGACTGCTGTTGAGAAACAGTTCGATCAGGTCGAATAAAAATACTTGTATGTTTTGGGTATCGCCTTAATTGTCTTCACTGCTTCAGTATTTCCTTTGTTTCAGCGTCTGTTAAGCGAGCTCTTAACAAGCGCGTTTTGCCTTTTACTTGCTTTCCAAGCGTGCAACACCTTTTGTGCGATTTGAGACATCAGAGATATTCAGACCTTCGAGAATCGAAGATCACTCTTTCGTATCATGCGCCTTCCGTTCATCAACACTCACACTTGAAGATTCAACTACTCCGGTAATGACAAGACTACATCGGCGTGAAAACCTTTCTTTCATCTCCGAAACAGCTTCAGAAAAACACTCTTCTTTGTTCCACAGAAATAGTTTGAGATTCTTGAAGCAAATTTACCTGATTGGACAAAATTTTATTGTTGGATTTAAGTTTGAGAAGTCGATCTTGCAATGATGTTCTTATTGTGCTCCTCAAAGAGGCAATGTATTCTCTAGGTGATGCAATTATCTCTTCAGATAATGCTTCTCCTGTTATCTCTTCAACTAATACTTAATTGGTAGATTCTGCAGAATCTACAAATTTGATTTTTGATCAGCGATGAGCAACTTGTATTTATCGAGGGACAAATATTTTGTGCAAAATATTGGCAGGTCGCTTTTAATTTTCATTTTAGATTTATGCCATATTTCAGGTGCTATTTACACTTCATAATGCATTTTTCGCATATCTTGACTTTAATTTCAGTCATACATTAAATGTAAATGATTTATGTTTAAAACAAAAAAGTAACGATCGAAGAGTGCGAAGAAAGCAAGTTTCCATTTTGGTCTATCCACACCACATATCATAATCAGTTGTACGGAATCCTTGCATGATTAAATGTATACATATCCATTGCCGATACTGTTTCCATGTAAAAAAATTTGATGCACAGTGGAAGATTTTAAAATTGTCAGGCGACACAAATATCATAGATAGTTGTGTAACAGCATTAACACATCACCGGCTAATGAGATACTATATTACATGTATGGGCCTACGACTGCGGTAAAGCGGTATGTGCACCAGTAGGAAAGACAAAAATGTCATCGGTGAGAAGTGTTGCACTTCCTCTCGCTAACTCCTTAATAGTTTCTGCAATAATTCTGTAGAAATTCTTAAAGTGCTTCTTAAACTTTCATCTGACATGCGCTATAGCAATCGTGATTCGTGATATCATCAGATTCATCGAAGAGAATTTTAAATTTGCAGATATGCCACCAAACATGAAGAAAAATTTCCCAGCGCTGTCTTTAATTTTTGCGCGCTTCGATTCGTTTAGCCCTCTATAGAAATCACTGATAATTTCATTTTAATCTTCGCCTTTCCGATTCTGATGACTTACTGTCAATGAGCTCCTTCTGCAAATCAGATGGAGCAGTTTCGATTTAAACCGAAAAAGAATATGTGAAAAGTTGAAATTTAAAGTCATCGCTGATCTAGAAGCGCCTGTCCATTTCCTGATGCATTCGCTTTATACAGGGTGTCCAAAAAGTTTCGCCCGATTTTATTTGTCAACATACATATGCTTTTCAGTCAACTTTAATGAATACATGTAGAACAGTTAAGAACAATAACTGCGACGGAAGCCATACAGTGATAGCTACGAAATTAAAAATGATACAACAAAAACTACCGGAACAGCTGTTTAAATTGCTCTCCATTGCATTTGATACAATCGGTCAACTGCGAAGCAACAATGCGACGACCGATAGCAGAGCTGAATTCTCAAAGATGCTCTTCAACAAGCAGCGCGATTAAGAAATTTTACAGGATGAGATGTGGTGATCAGATGAAGCGTGTTTTAAAGTATGCCATGAGTCATGAAAATCCACATGAAAATCCCTGCAACCCTTACAATAGATATTGACAGATATATCGAGCGATATTTTTTGGACACCCTCTATCTTGCGCAAACCGGGTACATGCGATGACCTTCAGCAATAACATAGGCTTTACATGTCGGAAAATGTGCTAAATCTGAAGTCGTTAACTGTAAAAAATCGCAATTTCAACTGAAATATTTTGATATGACAGAAATGAATCTGCCATTAATTAATTCTTCACTTGCATCCGCAAATTAAAATGATTGATGCGCGCTGTGATATCTGTCGGAAACGCTTAGTCTGACGGCCACTTCTCATCATGCAATTCTCGGACGATTAAGACCAAGTATAGAGTCCTTGTTTGAGACTTCAGCAGCCACTGTCACAGCTATAGTAAAACTTTGGATTTACATTTTTTCCTGAACTATACTTAATTACATCATCTGTTAATATTTTAGAAGAGCTGCATTATTACTCTCGCGGAAAGACTTCGTATTGATATGGGTGTTGTTCGTCAAATGGTCCAGAGTGGAAAGATCTGAGTGATGTGGGTGCAGACTCATTCCCAACTTGCCAATTCTTTCACTAAGAAAGATGCTACGCGGGAAAAATTGCTCGAAACTATGCATGCTTTTCTGATAAATAGTGTATGTTTATATTGTATTTCATCGGTTAAAATCTTGCCGATGCGATTATTGAGTTTTATAAATAGTGCATGTTTCTGTTGCATTTTTTCAGATGAAATCTTCTAGATGCGGCTATTTAATGTCATTGTAACTTGCCTGCATAAAAATTTCAGTACGATATAGCATGAAGTTGCAGCATCAGTTGGATTTTTAGCATTTTTGTAATTCATAGAAAAAATAATACTTAAGATATGTGGTCTTGTCTATATCTTTATGATTGTTTATACCGAGATCTTTGTCAGTTTTTAGAAAAGCGGGAGATTGTTGGAACCATGTTTCTTTTTTTATTCCTCATGATATATTTTTTTATCATGCACTTTGGTATAGTTAGTAATGTGCGGTATTTAGATATATCCCTTTTGCATTTCCAGGTTTTGAAAATATTTATCTTGCAATAAAGTCAGTGCCTTGACGTGATCACATGTATTAATACTTTCAGCATCTGCTAAAAGAAAATTTGGTATGTCAATGCAGGCAGTTTTGATTTGCAAATATTGTGGCAGACATTACCGTACCACGATTCCAAGAAATGTTATGTTTACTGTATTGTTCGTTTCATCAACATGCAACGAAAGTCAATCAGAACTTCTCGCATGAGAAAGTACAGCTTCTTGGACAAATGGGCTTTATGCCTCACGATCCAAATAGTCTGCTCTAATAATGCAAGGCAATCACCGCTTAATATTGCAAAACCAACAACAGCGCGTATACTAGCGCGAAGCAGTGCGGACAATAGCTGAAAGGATTATATTTGAATATCGGTAGTCCGATTGGAATAGTAAATGACGCTAACATTAAGTACTAATGAGACACGATTTTTTAAGAAGATAGTATAAAAAAAGTTGCATAAAAATGTGCCACTTACATAAAATATTAAGGAAGGTTTATTGAGCAAAAGGGTGGGTTCTTAAACATTCATTGAGGTCGTCTCTGATTACTTGATCATTCTTTCAGTATCAGTGGTAGGATATTCGATTAATACATGTGCAAATCACTTGTCAGTAAACACACAAACCGCACAGTTGATCAGGAGAATGGTTCATAATGAAAGATGGATCACCCCTTAAGTGCTTTTATTGACCTAATTCCTTGAACTCGACTGTATTCCGTACTAGAAAAATCGGAATGTTCTGAAGATCAAGAACGATAAGAAAAAATCGTCGAATATGTGTTTTCTTAAATGGCAACCTAAAAAAATCATCTTAAACCGGAATTTCAGTTGTGAAATTTATAGCACAAGGCTATTTCAACGCACACAAAACAAGTACCGGTATAATTGAACGCCGAAGTTTCGCGCCGGGTGTCCTTTATCGCGTATTCGCGCCATTTTTGCGCCTGGCGTGAATTCGCGTCACTCAACGAAGACTGGTCTTTCATGATTCTTTGAGTTTCATGATTTATTGCACAAACGAAAAATTGAATGCTGATCCATCTTGACTTATCCTGCCGAGACGTTCAGTTAAAGAACCTAATACCTTTCTTATTGACCAATTAATGCATCTAATGATCATTATCTTATTGAATGACAGACAATCTTATAAGCTGCGACTTATTGACTGTTATCTAACTTGCCTTTCGGTCCGTGTCAATTGTTAAATCTACTAGATCCATTTATCTGACAAGCAATTTATGCCAGACAGTCAGCTTCGTAGCAATTAAAACTACAGTGTTTCTTGCTGACTCTCTTTCAGTCAATAAGATGTTCTTGATAAAAAATTTAAGATCAATCTTTTCGTTTTGTATCTTTTTGTACATTCACACAATCTTGAACTCAATGCATGATGAGATTGCTAATTGATAGATCATGCTTACAAATTCTTCATGCTGAAATCTTGCGTCAAAGAAAATCTCCAATTTACTTTTGTGTCTACTGACCATAACTAACCACTTGTAAAAATGAAATACATGCCAAAATAATCTATGGAACATGAGGTTTCATGTGGCACAAAGTACTCGTATACCTATTAAAAACGATCCACGTCAACTTTGATACGAAAATTTCGTTTAAAAATGGAATGACTTTTTACGCAATTATTTCTGAAACGGTCCCTACCATTTACATTAAGTTTGGCTATGATTTTAGGGAATGAAGCTCCTAGAAGATTGAGAGTCATTGAGTTAGGTTAATGAAGGGAAAAGATTGCCATGAAACACTTTCTTTTTGTGCTGAGTTTCTAGCCAGAATGCAGAGTGTACCTATTTCAAAAGTCTTAGGTTTGACCCGAACAAGGTTTGAACCAAGATCTCCCGGACGCAGAGGGAAAACTCTACCACAAGGCCACAGCTCCGGTTTACACAATGAGTCACATGTCGTCAAATAGAGCAAATCACTGGCTGAATGGATCAATTTAACGGATTTAAATGATAAAGCTCTTTTAGAATTGTGAGCTGCATTGAAGTTGAATCTAATTGGATAAGTGAAGTGACTCACATACCGGTATTTTGAAATCAGTGATAGAGGCCAACATAGAAAGAAAAAAATGTTCAGGACAACAGTTCCACATCCACGTTGAAATACGTTGAAATACGAAAACCATTAGCTTTTAAAGTAATGGATCGGATGCAGAAGCAATCGATATATGCAGAACTGCATCTTCGAATTCTACAGGAAAATTTGTGTAGTTGTGATTGATGAAAATATCTCCTGTAAAGAGAAGGACCTGAGGATGAAATGTTGAAGAAAACACGTTATTGGAGATACTGATGATTCGCGTAAGCAAGTTGCTCACAGTATTCTAGTTTTCGAAACACGACCTGCATTAATCGTGCATCTAACACCAACCAACATTTTCACCAACTGCGAGGTTGATTAATCAAATTTTAACGAAGGTTGTTAAGATTGCCATCATTCTCCTTGTGGATACTACCACTCAATTCAATGAAATGATCAGATAACTAAGCGAACCCTCAATTCACTTTTTCTGAAGGATTACCAGGGTTTCCGCGCAAATCTGAATGAAAATTTCCACGTGTTTTACAGGATTTCCAGGATGAAATTCATTTTCTGGGTTTTCCAGGGAAATTTACCAAAAATCAGGGAAATAAATACGGTGAAACATAATGCAAATTTCAGAAGTTCCAAACAGACATTTACTTTGAAAAACACCGGCTGTTACGGTTATTCTTGATACTCTTGATTTGGAGTCTGAAAATAACAGCTGGGCTCATAATTAACACACATCCTACACGCATCAGATTCTGAAATAATTCATTAAATCGCAGAAACTTCAAGACATACATAACAGCGCACAGTTCATTATACATTAAAAAATTTGGGAAGAATGATAACAGCTCGTAGTTAAGAAGGAAATAGCTGTTTATAGCTAATATAACCACAAAACGTTGATAAGGGAGTTTACAGCTCATAGTCCGCCATTCCACACAATGTCTACCAGGGAGTTTACAGCTCATAGGTCGTCATTCCGCATAATGTTTATCAGGGAGTTGACAGCTCCTAGTTCGCCATTCCGCACGACGTTAATAGGGGAGTTTACAACTCCTAGTTCACCATACCGCGCAGCGTTAATGAGGGAATTCACAGCTACTAAGTCACCATGTTGTACAACGATTAAGACTTCGACAACAGCTCATAGTTAGCCATACCACGCACTTCGGTCTCATTCAAGTTGAATGCGCTATGATAGGAATATTCTAAAAACAAACATTGTATAATAATGAAGGCCATATTTACAAAAAATAAGTAGAGATAGGAAAAATGAAATCTGGAAAAGTAGAAAACACTTCAACCATAGAGTAAGTATGACTTCAACAACTTGCAATTAGTGTTTTTATTGGTCTCAAAATTTCCACGAGTTTTTCAAGCAAAAATTCTATTTTCCAGCATTTCCAGGTTTTCAAGGGTAAATTACATTTTCCAGGTGTTTTCCAGTTTTTCCAGGGAGCGCGGACATCCTGGATTACAAAAGCTCATACACTTCCTCAGTTAAGTATAATACTGAGCCATAGCTACGCGCTACAATCAATTATTTTAATGTGTTTTCTCCCTCTTGGTGTGCAAGAAATTAATTGCTTAAATTATCAGACCAGAAATTCAATTGGATATTCCCAATGTTTCTGGTAAAGAGTCCAATTTCTTGACTGCTTGCTTGTACATTTCTGATCTTCATTAATGTAACAGAGGAATGTCTATATTTGTCGAGCAGAGCAATAGTCTAGTACTTTCGATCCATCTTCTTTCGAAAACGAGGTAACTCGTGAACTTCATCTGTTTGTCGAAATCACTGTCACAGCTTTGGCTCAAGTTAACAGAAATGAAGTTCCTGCATAAGCATAGAAGGTGACGCTTGCTTATGCAGGAACTTATGCGACTATCAGTTTAACAGAAACGCGCGCAGTGTAACTGCTGATAATCATATCCACTTGATTGATGAGAACACTCCTCAAGCTCATGATGTCCTGCAGTCCCAAATTCTCGGTCAGCTAGAAACTGGCCTGCGCTAAATTCTACGTATTGAAAGTTGGAAATCGCAGACAATTCCTATGAGTTACTGGCACCGTAGTTGTTGCAGCTAAGAGCTGTGAGTTTGTGGCATCGCTTTTGTCATTTCGGTATGTACAAATCTTGACTCAGCGTCTCTAAATTGCTGAATGATATTTTGCAGTATTAATTTCTTGAACGTTGAATTGATTCACTGAAGTTGTTATAATGAAGTAATGAAATTTTGACCGTTCTGTGAACAGAGTTTAAATGTTCGTCATTTTTTTTAATGAGTTCAATAGACATCGCTATTGCTGTAAGTAAATAGACATCTATTTGCGAGTGATATAGATATTTATAAGCGCGAATGTTTAGGTGATAGGAATGCTATGCTGCTGGGAAGTAGCCCTATAATTTTTGAATTTTGAGTCTAGAGCTGTGTCTCTAGTCAGTTGTGATATTTTTATGAATGTGAAAGGTGAAGTCCTCCGGGCAAAGACTGTAAGTGTATCGTTTTCGATTTTTGGCAGATGAATAGGATTTGTTAGGTCAGTTAGGGTTGTTTAATTGGTAATACATTATAATCATTTAGAGATTGGAAAGTATTTTCATTTCATACAAGGAGGTTGGCTTAAATTAGGTTAAACAAGGAATAAGTATCGGTGATAATTTTGCATTCTGAAATAATTGATTCTCATATTTCTACAAGCTATCACGGCGACATGGCTAAGTTGGACAACTTGAAAATTCATGATGTGGTCAGGTGTTTTGATGGTACGGGAGATGTTATTGTGTGGTTGGATAAGATAAAGTTGGTAGCTAGGTTGCAGGGAATTAAGGAGTTGAGTACCGTTATACCACTATTTCTGGAGGGCCAAGCTTTTGCTGTGTATCAGCACATGGCGGATGGTGATAAGGAAAATTTTGAAAAAATTGAGGGCACTTTGAGAGATGCTTTTTCTCTGAATCCAATTTCTGCCTATGATCAATTTAAGCGACGGGAATGGGACCAAGGAGAAACAGTGGATGGGTTTTTGTCAGACTTAAGTAGCCTGGCTCAAATTGCCTGTATTGAAGGAGAACAGATAATAAAATGTGCTTTTGTGAGTGGCTTGCCAACAGACGTGTCTAGCCAACTAAGGAGCTCTTCCGAAATTCTGAAATCAGACTTACCATCAATATTACAGCAGGCACGAGTTTTGATATCAAATCGAGTTTTCGCTAGCGGGTGTGTAGGAGTTCAGAAGCAGCAATTTTCAAAGTTCAACAAAAAGCCAAACACAAACCCTACTTGTTACAAATGCAAGGGAAATCACATGATTCGAGACTGTCCGCAGGTGGAGTGTTATAAGTGTCACCAAAGAGGCCACATGGCCAATAGATGTTTAAACGGATCTGGGAAACCATCTGCGCCGCTGCCTTTCTTGAAAGTGGATATCGCACTGGACACTTTTGACGCAGTGGTTGATACAGGCTGCACGCAGACTATTGTTAATGTCAGTTTAGTCGAAAACTACAACCCCTGTACTGGTGTCGTTTTAACCGTCGACGAGAAGTACATACCAATATTGGGTCAAAAGGTGATAGAGATAATGATTCGAAATCGGACATTGAAAGTGAATTGTATAATCATAGATAAGATGTTGAGTGGCTCTAAGGTGATTTTGGGAATGGATTTTATTAAGCGTATTGGAGGTGTCAACATTAGTGGTTCCGGTGTGGTGACTTTAAATGTAGACATACCTGGATTATGTGAGTGGTTAAAAAATCCGATGAGTGAGTACCAAAATCAGGTTCGTTGTGGAAATTGTTTGACGTCGGTCGTGAACGATGTGAACGATGGTGTTTCTAGGTGTTCGAATCTTAATATGATGGTAGATGATGACGATTTCTCTGCAACTTTCGATGGTTCCGTTTGGATGGTGAAGTGGAAATGGGCTAGTGGAGATCCACCTATTCTTGATTTGAAGAATGCACCCAACTATACAGTCTCCAAGGAACATCAAGATGCTTTCGATAAGGAAATTCGAGAATGGATCAAACTGGGGTGGTTACAGCATTGCGAAGAAGCTCCCAAAGCGATGATACCCTTGATGGCCGTGTATCAAGCATACAAAAACAAGGTGAGACCAGTGATGGATTATCGTGAGCTAAACAAATATTTGTCAAGCCACACAGCAGACAGCGTAGTGTGTCAGGAGTCATTGAGGAAGTGGAGAATGATGGGAAACAACATTTAGATGCTTGATCTTGAAAAGGCGTATCTCCAAGTACACATAAGTAAGGATTTGTGGAGTTGGCAATGTGTGCGTTACAACGGGAGAGTGTATTCACTTACAAGACTGGGATTTGGGTTATGTTCTGCTCCACGTATAATGAGCGCCATCGTAAATAAAGTCCTGTCTCTAGAGAGCAACATGAAAAGTGGAACTGATTCGTACATCGACGACATCATCGTAAATGAAAACATTGTCAAGCGACATCTGTTGAATTATGGACTGAAGTCAAAGCCAGCAGTGATGTTGAATGGTGCTAGAGTTTTGGGTCTCAATGTAGAACAGAAGAAAGGAAAATTTATGTGGAGACGAGGTAACAAATCTGTCGAGGATGTGGAGTTCCCAATGACGAAGAGGCAAGTGTTTGCATTAACTGGTCAATTGGTGGGGCATTATCCTGTCGCAGGTTGGTTACGTGTAAGTTGCGGTGTACTGAAACGATTAGCTAGTGATGGTAATTGGGATGAGCCAGTGAAGCCGAATGTTGAAGCATTGATAAGAGATTTGATTCAGAGAGTGAAGAAGGATGATCCGGTGAAGGGTGAATGGGTGGTACCTCAGACAGAATATGCAACGGTATGGTGCGACGCAAGTAACTTAGCAGTTGGTGTTGTTCTGGAAATTAACAACGTAGTGGTCGAGGATGCATCTTGGTTAAGGAAGAAGGATGACGTACAACACATCAATGTTGCTGAACTTGAGGCTATCATCAAAGGCGCGAATTTGGTAAAGAAGTGGAATTGTAAATATGTCAAATTTATAACTGATTCGCAGACGGTGTACAACTGGGTGAAGAAAATATTATGTAAGGATAGTAAAGTGAGAACTAATGGGTTGTCGGAAGTGCTCGTCAAACGCAGATTAGATATTATACGAGAATTGAGCGAGGACCATTTTTCAGAAGTTGACATTTTTCTTGTTGAATCAAAGAAAAACAAGGCCGACGTTTTAACTCGTGTAAAGCGCGATTGGATTGATTTGACTAAATCGAGTGGTGAGCACTGTCTTCTTACATTAAGCGGCAGTTATGACACCATTATGAAAATTCATTCTACTGGTCATCTAGGAGTCGAGAAAACTCAATCGCTAGTGCGTCAAGTGCATCCAGACATCACTGTAGATCAAATCAAAAAAGTTGTAAGGGATTGTCCAAGATGTCTATCTATTGATCCTGCTCCCATTCAGTGGTCAAACGGATCGCTTGAAATTGCTGAGAATTGGTGTCGTTTGGTATGTGATGTTACGCATTATAATGGAAAAAAAGTATCTCACAGTAATCGATTGCGGACCGAGTAGACACGTTATTTGGAGAGGCATAAGTGATGAATCGCAGCAATCTATATGCGCGGAGTTGAATGTAACAGTTCTTAAAGTGACTTTGATGTAATGATTTTATGACTGACTTAAATAACTTTCTTTGCCGATAAATTTATTAACCAGCTGTTTTACACGTTATTTATATTGATGTTTTTTACGTATGTACATGTAAATTTGTAAATGCATTCAGCGACGTATTCGTTATACATGTGTTAAATCTATGAATGCATCGAGAAATTAATTAATGTCGTGGACTCCTTTTTCCTAATTATTAACCAATAGGATTTTAGTAAGTTACCATGTATACCTTCAAAATTTGTCTTGATTCATATTTTGATTTATGTCTCAGTTTTTACTAATGTTGCTCTGAGGTAAGGTTGAGTGCCCACAACTTGTGTAACTTAACAATCTACTAAGCCACAATACAAGAATTCAATTGTTGCAATCCAATCAATTCTATATTCACTAAATTGGAACGTAAGCTATAAAAGGGATACCATTCTATTCGCACTTTATTAAGTATTACTATAACAATTGGCGTCGAACGAGCAGGATGATACTTATACTGTACTCCTGAAATTTATTCAATTACAAGCATTTATTCAACATGTCTACATTACAAGTGACCATTGAGCAAATTAATCTCCAAGATGCAAAAGGTATTCAAAGATGGCATGATCGCTTCAACTTAGTTTGTAAAACTAACAAAGACATTAACGATGATAATCAAATTGCATTTTACTTGTCGCTAATCGGACCTGAAGCCTATGAACTTTTAGAAACATTGTCCTACCCTGAAAATTTAGAGAAAAGATCGATTGATGACCTGCGCGTATTACTTACGAACCACTGCAAACCTGCTTACTTTGAATCTACAGAACGCGCCAAGTTTCACACCATGTTTCGCGAACCAGATGAGCGATTACGAGATTTTCTGCTACGCTTGCAGAAGCAAGCTTCAAAGTGTAATTTTGGTGACCAATTAAAGATCGCTATGAGAGACAGGATAATCGCCGGGGTAAACCACGTATCAATTCAAAAGAAACTTCTTTCTATTAAGAATATGGTTTATGAAGAGGCTAAAGCTATACTCGAACAAGATGATGATATTAATTTTATTTTATCAGAAACAACCAAGAACACGACTCTCACCAAGAACACAGTTCTGTTCCACTCGAAGAATTTTAATGTTGGTAATAGTAATGGTAATTCTTACCAATCATCTTTGAATCATAGCGGTAACTCCAACAATTTTCGGGGATTTCAGCAAAATCCACAGAATTTACGAAACACACATTATCGTACTTCCCCAAACAATCAAACCTCGCAAAATTATCGTATGCCTCAGAACAATGATAATCCAAGATTTCCAGTCCGCAACACAAACAATTCCTATAATTTCCCAGATCGAAACAACTTTTCCATTGATAGACGGCAAAGGCAAGATACATTTAATGGTAATTATGGAGGTAATTTTGGATCCTGTAATTCGTGCGGTGGAATGCACCCTCGTACTACCTGTCGATTCCGCGATGCTGTTTGTCTTAACTGCAATATGAAAGGGCATATCAGACGAGTCTGTAGACAGAGGACAGACAATCCTACTATTCATGCTAGAGTGGCAAACGTCGGTATGTTGTCCGAAAATGAAGGCGATGAATGCAATGAAGTTATTTATGACTATCCAGCTGATGAACCGACACACAACGTTCAAGTTTTAGGTGTCAGCGACTTTAGTGGCGACAGAAGCATGCACCTGGAAGAAACCATTTTCTTTTTGAACGGTCGAAAATCGAAGTTCATCTTGGACACTGGATCTCCCATAAATTTTATGCCTATGAATATTTTTTACCATCTCGGGTACGATAATTCACTGATCTCAAACACGTCAACGAAAATTCATGGTGTTTCCGGCCACTCCCTCCCAGTCGTTGGTAAGACAATTCTCGACGTCATCAGGAATGACAAGCGAACACGTGTTAACTTCATTATTACTCAACAAGGTCCGTCAATTCTTGGACTTGAAGGTCTCCGTGCCTTGGATTTTCAATTGGTATTGGTCACTAACTCAGAAACTCAAAGTTCCATTCCAATGAAAGAGATTCAGACTGCCAAGCCGCAGACTACTAACTTAGAAAACACAGTCCAACAAACTAATGTCAGTGAGATGAAAAACCAAGAAATCAACAATGATGTCCTGCCCAAAGAAATCCGCAACAGTATTCATTCCCTCAGCAATTCGGATGGTGGTATGAAAATCAATCCTGTCCATCTAAATGTATCTTCGCCTCCGAAATTCGTGAAAGCAGTCCAATGGCTTTTGGAATTCGAGACGCCGTTTGCCAGGAATTAAACAAACTCGTGGACTCAGGAATTCTTTCACCGATACAGTCTAGTTCGTGGGCTACTCCCATAGTCGCTGTCAAGAAGGCAAAACGGATCCATCAGAATTTGTGGAGACTATAGCGTAACTGCCAATCAAAGTTTGAAACTGACTTCATTTACTACTCCTAGCGTTGAAGAAATGTTCTCCGATTTCCGCGGCTCTAAGGTATTCTCCAAGATTGATCTTACCAATGCATTTCTTCAAATTCCTCTAGATGAACATTCAAAAGAAATCACTACAATAAATACGATATGGGGTCTCTATCATTACAACTTTCTGCCTTTTGGTCTGAGCATCTCTCCTGGAATTTTCCAACAAGTCATGGATCAACTCGTACAAGATTTACAAGGTGTCAAGTCGTATCAGATGACCTGCTTATAGTTGGAGAAACCAAATCCGAGCACGACGATCGCCTTCAGGCTCTTTTGCAAAGATTGGAGAATATCAATGTAAAGATCAACGCTAAGAAATCAATCTTCCGCGTGAGTGAAGTGCACTATTTGGGATACATCATCAACGGTAGTGGTATTCGCCCTGATTCTGACCGCATTGTATCAATTTCAAAGGCCCAAAACCTTCGAATGTGAAGCAGCTTCAGTCGTTTCTTGGATTCATTCAATACTACAGTCGAATCGTTCCACATTTATCTACGCTAGCCGAGCCTCTATTCTGTTGATGGCACAAGAACAATTTGAATGGACAGAACAACACGACATTTGTTTTTAACACCTTGATCAAGCATTTAGTCAACGGCATCACCTTGCAAAGCTTTCAACCGGGTATGCAGTCAACTCTCATCGTCGATGCTTCTGAAGTCGGTTTGGGAGCTATACTGGAACAGAATGGCTTACCGGTGCTATGTGTTTCGCGTAGACTTAGCAAGTCTGAGAAGGTGTACTCGCAAACGCAGAAAGAGGCCCTTGCAATCAAATGGGCTCTTAATCGACTACACAAATACCTGTTTGGACAAAGTTCATCATAATTACGGATCATAAAGCCTGCAATATATTTTCTCACCATCAAGTTCAGCGAGCAAGACTACTTCCGCCATGCTTCAACGTTGGGCATTGGAAATCTCCGCCTACGACTACGAAATCAAGCACAGTCCTGGAAAGAAGATACCACATGCCGATTACATGTCCAGATTCTCCAATTTTCAAGACTGCCACGAAGATGAAGAGATGTGTTTGATGGTTGCACCCCTTCCATTTGATCGAAACCAAGTCATTCAAGAGACTAAGGCACATTACAACGCAATACTTTCAGCGATGAAGAATGGTTGGTCCTTATCAGCAAAGAAAAGGTTTCCCGAACTATACCGATTGCGCGATGACCTGTCCCGTTCTGTCGATGGTGCTTTTTGCTTTTGAATGAACGAATAATTCTGCTCCAACTTGCCGAAGAATGATGCTGGAACATCTACATGGAAGCCATATCGGACGTGATAAGATGAAATCCCTAGCAAGGACAACATGCTGGTGGCCAAATATGAATTCAGATATAGCATCCTACATTGATGATTGTGACAGATGTCGGAAATTCAAGCCAAACACTCATCCCAAATGGACTCCGTGGCCGCTCACATATGAACCTATGAATCGTCTACATGCTGATTATTGCGGTCCATTTTTCAACCAATACTATGCCCTCGTCTTAGAAGATAGCTACAGTAAATACCCTGAAGTATTCTTCACAAGAAATCCCAACTCTAACTTCACAAAGACTGCCTTCAGGAAGTTTTTTTCACGGGAAGGAATCCCAAAAGTTTTGGTGACCGACAATGGGTCCCATTTTTCCTCCAGTGAATTGAAAGATTGGTTACATTCAATCGGTGTGGTACAGTTATTTACGCTCCCCGACATCCGTGTTCAAATGGACTTGCTGAACGTTTCATTCAGACCCTCAAAAATGCGATCAGGGCAGGCAATCCCAAACTTTCCAAGAATTAGAACAGTTCGTGGATAACTTTCTGATGCAATATCGCAATGCAACTCACTCTACCACTAACAAGACACCAGCGTTCCTCTTCAAGGGTCGATTATTAAGAACTTCCGCTGCTCTGGATACTACTGATGTATTATTCTACCGTGGAAATAATTCAAGACCCACGAACGGCATTGTACTACGTAAGTGGGCCAAAGAATGATAGAAATTATGGACGAGGACGATGGCTCCGTTCATAGGCGTCATATTGATCAAGTTCATATTTCGAGGCCAATCTCTTCAAGTACCCCGTCAAGGAAAGGAACTCAAGTCAATGGACCAATCTCCTCAAGCACACCGTCAAGGGAAGAGAATGATTCTTCATCAACATTGCCAGCTACACAGGAATCGAGTCGTACCTTCGATGGTACTCTGTCCTCTCCCAAATCTGATCTCAAGTCAAGTCCAGCCTCATCTGAACCAGATCAGTCCGACAGTGTTACTGATACTCTTTCTGCATGTTCGAATGACAATGAAGACATCAATACTGCTCCTGATATTCGTCCAAGACGTAATGTCCAGCCGCCGAAACGCTTTCGTGATTACGTTCCTCGCTAAGGGGGAGAAGTTGTAACAGTTCTTAAAGTGACTTTGATGTAATGATTTTATGACTGACTTAAATAACTTTCTTTGACGATAAATTTATTAACCAGCTGTTTTACACGTTATTTATATTGATGTTTTTTACGTATGTACATGTAAATTTGTAAATGCATTCAGCGACGTATTCGTTATACATGTGTTAAATCTATGAATGCATCGAGAAATTAATTAATGTCGTGGACTCCTTTTTCCTAATTATTAACCAATAGGATTTTAGTAAGTTACCATGTATACCTTCAAAATTTGTCTTGATTCATATTTTGATTTATGTCTCAGTTTTTACTAATGTTGCTCTGAGGTAAGGTTGAGTGCCCACAACTTGTGTAACTTAACAATCTACTAAGCCACAATACAAGAATTCAATTGTTGCAATCCAATCAATTCTATATTCACTAAATTGGAACGTAAGCTATAAAAGGGATACCATTCTATTCGCACTTTATTAAGTATTACTATAACATTGAAGCAAATATTAAGAGAGTATGGACCACCTGACGAACTTTTAGTAGACAATGGGCCAGCCTTTAGATCAGAACGGTTTGCAGAGACGATGATGGAATGGGGTGTGACAAGTCATTACAGATGCGCCTACAGACCATCCGGAAATGGAATCGTTGAGAGATGTCATCGCACAATCAAAAGAATGGCAAGTCGGAGTGAAAGTGACCCTTTGGAAATGGTTTTTCTTTGGAATGCCGTTAACTCAATCGAAGGAACTAACGGAATTTTCCGACACAAATGGAATGTGAAAGGCAAATTGGGTGTAAGCGAACAACTGGCTTGTGACAGACCAATTTTTCTGAATGATATTGGTGTTGGCGATTTAGTGTGGATTAAACCCCCAAATGCTAAATGCACTTCGGAATGTCATAAAGGAAAAGTGACACAAATTAATTCGAATATGAACGTTTCGGTGGATGGCGTCCCAAGACATATTGCGGATATTCGTGTTATTCCAGAAAAAGTCAGAGGTAGTAACGAAGAAGAACCAAGTAGTGACTCGAACCGCAGTGTCAGACTGCCAATGCTTTTCAAAGTGAATGATGACTATACAGACGAAGATGACCAACAATGTAGTGCTTCACAATGTGACTCTTTAGATGCTATTCAAACAGAATCTGATTCATCAGCGTGCAACGCAACCTGTAGCAGACTGAGAAGGACAATTTCACGTCCCACTAAATTCAGTGACTACGACATTTCATATTTGTGAACTTGCGTTCAGGGGGAAGTGTGAGTTTGTGGCATCGCTTTTGTCATTTCGGTATGTACAAATCTTGACTCAGCGTCTCTAAATTGCTGAATGATATTTTGCAGTATTAATTTCTTGAACGTTGAATTGATTCACTGAAGTTGTTATAATGAAGTAATGAAATTTTGACCGTTCTGTGATCAGAGTTTAAATGTTCGTCATTTTTTTTAATGAGTTCAATAGACATCGCTATTGCTGTAAGTAAATAGACATCTATTTGCGAGTGATATAGATATTTATAAGCGCGAATGTATCCTAGATATGATGTTTTTACAGAAGTGCATGCTTAGGTGATAGGAATGCTATGCTGTTGGGAAGTAGCCCTATAATTTTTGAATTTTGAGTCTAGAGCTGTGTCTCTAGTCAGTTGTGATATTTTTATGAATGTGAAAGGTGAAGTCCTCCGGGCAAAGACTGCAAGTGTATCGTTTTCGATTTTTGGCAGAGGAGTAGGATTTGTTAGGTCAGTTAGGGTTGTTTAATTGGTAATACACTATAATCATTTAGAGACTGGAAAGTATTTTCATTTCATACAAGGAGGTTGGCTTAAACTAGGTTAAACAAGGAATAAGTATCGGTGATAATTTTGCATTCTGAAATAATTGATTCTCATATTTCTACAAGAGCATGTGCAATAAATGTGGGATAAATGAACTCTCAATTTCAAATTGCTATTAGTTTTTGTTTAAAGATATGCCTATTTTTTCGATTTTCAGGCATCCACCGAAAATGATATGGAAAATGGTGTAAACATATTGTTGAAGAAGCACATGAAAAGCTTCCATTGATATAACAAGTTTCAGACGAAGCAAATAGGGCTGAAATAGGCATTCTGTCCAACTGGAGAAGGCAACAGTCTCTTATGTTCAACAGCTATGTTCGTCAGCATTTTTCTACGGAACTTTTCCTCACTGCTAGGCTACCGGCCTCCATGTGGGGGCGACATATTTGAGAAACGAGACATGCACGGATGACTAATGTAGTTCAAGACAATCGAGAACATTATCGTATAGCTTCATTATAATGAAAGTAGTGGCATGATTTGTTCCGTTCAGCTGTTTAAGACATTTTTTCTTTTATTGCATCGTTTGATATATGACTTCATGCTGAACAACAAAGACAGTGGCCGTAGGTATTCAATGGGTGAGACGACATGAAACACCTCGGTTCGGCCACTGAATTGCTTTAATAGTTTGTTTAACCGTCTGGAATTTTGAAACTGATTGAGTGACCTTGAATTATTGATTAGATTTTGTTAATGCGTTGAAGTGCTGCAATGTATGTTTCTTCTGGTGCTACTATTCAAAGATGGCATTGTGCTTCGAGGACCCGTCTAGTGATTCAGTGGTCCATGAGATCCGAAATGAAAAGAAGTGGTCATCCGGGATTAAAATTCCTGGGTTTGCGTCGAGCCGTCAATTGTATACTGGCAGCATGTCGGCTGAAATAGACAGTTGGTTGAATCATGTGGATCATGTAGCACTTTCACGGTAGATTACTACAGCAATTTTTTCGAGGTGGATGAGTTGAGTGATACTTTGTCACAAACGATAATCGCGAATTGGAAGGAACATTTTTGCACATTCATGGTATCCCAGATACACTCATTTCGGACAACGGTCCACAATTTGTCAGTCGCGACGTTCCCAGTTTTTACTAAGAGATGGGAAATCAATCACCTCACGAGTAGCCATATCACAGCTGTTCCAATGGAGCAGCCGAGGCAGCTGTGAAAGTGTGCAAAAATTTGATGAGAAAATGTAACCATGGTAGCGAAGACTTCAGGTTAGGTCTGCTCAACCTGAGAAACACGCCTCAGGAAGGCATAGGCTCCACTCCATCCCAGCGGTTAATGGGAGGATAACAAAATCCTTGATTCCCACAGCTCTCACCACGTTGTTACCGATAGGACACAACATGTGTCAGGACCAAGCACGAATTGAGTCCAAAAGACAAAAGCAGGGAGAGAGGTACATCCACCGTAAGGACTTGCCCCCACTTCACCCAGGCGATAGAGTGCGAGTCTGTCCCAATGGACAAAATAAGGAGTGGCGGACTGGGGTTGTAGATGAAAGACAAGGTCCCAGGTCTTACAAAGTGTCAGTAGGACACAGTCAGATAAGGAGGAACAGGCAAGATTTAAGAATGGAGAAACTGGTACGGAATCGGAGTTAGACCAACAGCCCCACACCCAAGGCGGACCGAGCAGGAGAAGAATCGAGAACTAGTGCCGTTGGAACACGATCAGCCGAAGTGAGCGAATCACCGTGCGAGGAGACCTGCGAACCGACCTTCGAATCAAGGGAAGCGGAGACGAGGGGACCGGACGCGATGCGAGCAGCGAGGAGGAGATCATCCAACCTCGATGCCGCTACCGAGGGAAGAGGGCGTGCCGATCACCACAAGGAGTGGAAGAAATGTGAAAGTTCCCCAGAGACTAGACTTATAAACATTCAGTCACAGCCCATGCATGCGAATCATTTCAAAAAGGGACTTATACATTCAGTGACAGCCCGTGTGTGCGAGTCGTTTCAAACGGGGGAAGATGTTACGTGACCATAGAGTAACGCTACAATATGAATTGCGAACTAGACATTTTGTTTGTATACACCATTTAATTGTAAAGTATATGTTATGTTGTAATTGAAGCAGTGGTTTCAATAGACTGAAAGTTTCCAACCACACGAGTCTTTTAATTGATTATTCCATGTACTTAACACTATTCATTCATGTAAATAGGTGGTCCTTTCTAGAATTCCTCCATCATTTCCGCAACACGTGTTTTAGGACAAAAAAAAGTAGTTGTCGAATGTGTGTAGATTATGTGCAAGTGCCTTCGGTGATATCATTCCTTCGGGATGAATCCAGTGGTACTTCCGGTTGTCGATGAGACTTTCTTTCATCATCTATTAGATAACATCGTGCTTGATTATTAATTCATGTTTTCTAGGGTCCTCATGAAGTTAGGTGTTGCTACAACCTCATCGGACTGGTGGCAATGCAGTACAGGCTTCAATTTCTTAGCTGTTATCGTCATCATGACTGGCACTTAGTTGGAGGTAAAAGTAAGGTAGTCAATGGCCAATGTTACCACTTCAGAAAAGCAAAATTATGCACAACCGTAGCGATTGTGATTTATTAGAGGCGCAATTCATGATATACATCTCCCAGGCGGAATTTTCTCGGAAAAGATTTAATTTTCCGAGGATTTCACTGTCACTGCAGGCCTCCCAGTTAGCCTCAAATTTAAAAATAACCCGTAAATTTTGCATAATGACAGTATAAACCGTAAAGTTATTCATCATGACTGTAACTAGGCCTATATTATAGTTAATGACATTTTGCAGTTATAGTTGTAGACATGATCATGCATGGTTGGTAGATGGACTAAACAAACAGCGTTTAAGTGACGCCCTATTCTTAAATTAGCTAGACATAATGGGATAGAGCAATCGACAATGGCATTGCTTTCTGTTGTGATATGCCGTAAAAAGTCACGGCTTCTGCGTCATTTCGCAATTCGAAACTACCTATTTGATGATGACCTTTCAATTTGAAGAAAATGCGTGGCGTACCTACTCAGATTGCGCTCAAATTGTTGCAGTTGCTTATTATGAAGCCGATATATATATGAAATACTATTTTCGAAAACTCTCCGTACATAAGGAGGTAGAGCCTCAAGAAGTCGCCGTGTTGGAGAAAGACAACACATTATAATTTGGAAGTTTTATTGAACGAGCTACTTGTGAACTCAGATCTCTTTGAGGAATTGCATATGCAATTGATGCATAATAGCGTATCCGTTTAGATGTCAAATAGGCTTGAACAATGTGACGCGTTATGCAAGTTGAAAAAACCTCAGCTGATGCACTAGAATTTTATTTCTTATATGCAACGTGAAAACTACAATAATAAATGCAAGACACATCACTTCACGTTCATAAGTAAATCAGCTACATCAAGTAAATTCACATGAATTACAAATATGCCTAAAACTCACCGTTTCCAGCTTCAATTAGCATAATATATACAATTTCCATTTACATATAATTCTAGGATTTTTATAGACACAATAAAACAAAACCATATCTTTATCTGGTAATTAAGAGACATGCAAGCATTCAAATAGACACTCAAGCATATCAAGCATTAAGAAATTCAACGTCTAGCTGAAAGCAACAATTAAACTCCCCCAACAATTCAGACATCAGTTGGAAGAGAATTATTCGGAGCATTTTAAGGTTAAAAAATTGTTCCTGAGAAAGTACTACATTCATATATATGCATGCATAAATTACACTCGTCTGAAGTAGGCCTATTATACAAGATAAGATGTCCTTTGAAAATCACTTATATGCGACTAATCGGAAAGAACTGACTACTCAAGAAATTCACGATTTTATCTATTGACCCTAGACTATAATAGAACTACATGTGCGTGAAATCACGAAACACCAAAGTAGACTGGCTTCAATCATGGAAATAGCCGATGGCTGAAGTACAAATAAAGAATGCAGAGTCACTTCGATTCGACAAGAAGAACTATCTAACTTATGGATACGTCACTTCGATTCGACAAGAAGAACTATATAACTTATGGATAGGTCTTGCCAAAATCTTAGGCTTACACTGTCACACTACACGTAATTTGAGGAATTGTGCTCTTCATAGTCGAAATGTGATTTGATGTAAAAAGAATTTCAATATTAGTACTAATATGAAAATCAGTGGTCAAAGATCGATAGTTAACTATGGTCGTGGCTTCGTGAAATAAAGGTCGGGAGTGAGGAATCATCTTATCTCTTAGACTGCAAGTCTACGACTTTGCTTAAAATGGATCTGACGGTTCTTAATTGTCTCTCCCATATGCCTCCCGTATGAATAGCATGAGGAACATTGAATACGAATTCACAGTTCTGATCTGTAAGTTGTCAAACCGTCGACATCAAATTGTTCTTCAAATGCTCGTTTGAGTTCAGACTGCGCTACAGCGAAATTACTTATGACAGAACGCAAGGCATTTATAAAAGCTTCAGTTGTCAAGTTATCAAGTGCTTCAATGTGAATTGCTCTTGAGCAACAACAAGTAAACAAGACACCGTATATTTTGTTTTCCTTTCTTTCAACTTTGGTCACGAAAGGCCCGAAACAATCCATGCCACAGAATGTCAACAGAGGAGTGGGTTCTACTCTATCAAGTGGTAATTTTGCCATAATCTGTCGTTCAGCAGGACGACATAACTTGACAGTCAGAGCCACATTAATCGTAACATTCAACGACACCAGAAGAGCTGATATCGCCGACTTCTTGGCCACAACCGGCTAACCACACTTAACACCAACACATTTATACGCCTCCCTCAGGCACACAACCAACAGAACTCTCCTTCAGATACAACCATCGCCAGCAGCTAGACTGCACGTGGCACAGCATGGAAAACCCTCAACAATCTCACATCCGATCACTTACTCATACTAATCACCGCACGCACATACTCACAGGCCAAAGAAGGAATCCTCAAGCACCACTTACTCCAACAAGGCAAACTGGAAGGTCTTGACCGAACATATCGAACAAATAATCTTAAAACAAAACCCACCCACCAACGTTCACGAAGCCAACAACATACTCACCGACGCAATCTTACAGGCAGACAAACTCCACATACCGACAGAGATCCATCAAATCAAAACACTCATATCAGACAGACCATCCAACAATGAAACAACATTCACTGTATAGACCCAAAAGATCCTCATCAAAATACTCAAAACAGAAATCACCAAAGAAATCAATCAACATAAGCAAAATATAGGGATCAGCAAAATTTCCTCGGGCTGGTCCTACACCAAAAAAACAAGGAGAATCTGGCGCACCATCCAAGGGTGGTAAACCATCCAAAAACATAACAATCAATTTCTTCAAAAAAAACCCTTCATCACAATCTCAACATAGCGAACGCCTATGAATAACACTTCATCGCACCTACACCCCACAAGACACGAAAAGAAAACAGAAAAATCGAGTGGCGCACACTCCGCCTCACTACCACCAACACAAAAATCACGCCTGACCAAACAGAGCAAGCCATCTCAGACTCCGCAAGCAACAATTCTCTTGGGTCGGACTCAAAATAAAACACCTCAACCTCGGCCCCAATACCATCCAATGCCATATATACACAATCTCAACACCAGCAAGATACCCAGCATCTGGAAAACGGCAAACATCACACCAATTCCAAAGCATCAAGACATCTGCCTCTTACAGACCTATTTGCTCTTTTTTCACCTCTTTCCAAAACACTGGAAAAGATCATTCTCACAAAATTCGTCCCTTCGTTGCCTTATCAACACGGTTTCAGAAGAGAACACTCCACAGCCACGGCACTTCACCAAATCAACAATACCATCACTGCTGGTTTCAACATCAGAAAGTCACCTCTACGCACAATCACCACATTGCTGGACAAGACAAAGGCATTCGACACAGTCCACATCCACAAACTCAAGACAGACCAAACATTCCTTCTCCATACGATACATAGCAAACTACATCAGAACATCAGAGGTAGGCAAGTCAAACACGCACTAAGGTCATACAATCAAACACGCCCAACCGAAAAAAACATCAAAACAGACGTCCCACAAGGAAGAGTTCTCTCCCCCTCCCCCTCCTCTTCAACGTTCGCATGCAATCTTTCCTCTTCCCACAGACACCACACTCAAAACGATGTTCCACGCTGACGACATCACCATCACGGCCACTCATTCAAACATCTAGACAACCCAAGACAAACTCCAATCTTACCTCGACACTCTACACTCATGGGAGTCAACAAAACAATCTACACATCAGCCCCAACAAAACTCAACTCTCACTTTCCACACCGGATTAGCCGCTAACACAGTACGAACCTATCAATCACCATAGACAATACTCAACTGACAACCCTCAAGAACAGCCGAATCCTGGGCGTCAACCTAGACAGGTTACTCAACATGTATACAACACTCATGAACAACACTTGTGAAAAAGTAAAACACGTCCTCAACATTCTCTCACACCTCGCTTCCACCTCTTGGGGACAACTTGCAGGAGACCATCATACCACCTACAAGGCCTTCACACGTCATCTCTTGGAATACACATCTACAGTCTGGTTACCAATCATCTCACAAACAAACATCGACAAGCTACAAGAAAGTACAAAACAATGCGCTCAGGATTGCCACAAAATGCACACGCAACACATATGCAAAGCACTTTTCTGATGAAACACACGTCCTCCCCACCCCACACTACATGCAAAGCAGCTTTTAAACAAAGCAAAATCTCAACACCACCCTCTTCATCTCCTCACGCAACAACCACCTCCTCTCAGACAACAAAAGTCCACAATTTTCATCACAGGGAAGTACATCTCACCCCATTCACACAGTCATCCAACGCAACAACAGAACAGCTACTCAAGCAAACAGACACCCACCACGTCGGCAAATACCTAACGAACAAACAAAACAATAAAGTCACAAACGCAATCCCCCCCCATCACAGCTCGCAAATCAGAACAAACACTCGATAGACGCACACGCAGACCTCTGGCACAACTCCGCACCAGCAAATCACCCTTCTTAAAAGAATACTTGCTTAATATAAACCCCTGTCCACTCTTCACCTCTTTCTCCGCTCTGCAAATCATGACCGCACATTACAAAACACCTCTTCTCTTGCACACACGACGCTCACATCATGGGACTTGTGGGTTACCTCCGTCAGGTGTGTGGAGCTCATCCGCCGCTGGTAGCGGGCGGTTGGCCCGCTCAACACCTGACGGCCCCCTGGACCTCCTCACAATAGCAGGGAATGGGTGGGTTGACAACAACACCACCACGACTTAATTTTCTGTAAGCGACACAAGAACATATAACAGAAGATGCCAGGTGACTTGCGCTCATGATCCGAAATCCGCTTGATCGCAGCTGATTAGGTGTCATACCACGACCTTGGTGCATCACCTTCTCATGGAAATGATTAACTAATAAAAGTGAGATGTGACTTTCCTTTCTTAAAATAATCGGAAACTTGATTCCATATGACAGTGAAGAGGACTGAAGTCGACCACCGATACGAATAATACCATCATTGTCAGTAAGTGTTTAGAGATCTGATTTCTCTAATTCATCTTGAGAAACTTCGAATTTAAGATCCGGAAGCTGGCAAGGAACTTTTCAACCCCTTTACTCTCCGCTGCAGTCTAGCGAAAGCTCTCAATAGATGCAGCCATTCAAAAATTTTTTTATGCAAGAAAGAATTGTTGCATAAGTCGAAGTCGTAGCGGAAGTGGTGAGTACTACTGTGCGCTTGCTTTCAGAATCCTTTCCTGGCAACAGATAATTTTCTGCTTTTGTATTGTCAATCTTTGGATTCCATAGAAAATCTGGTCCACTATGCCGATTCGACCGTTGCAGTTCATAAGCAGTTGACACGCGAGGAGCATGATCAGTAGGGTTTGATCTGCTCTCGACGTAGCGACATTGGTGAGGTCTTTGAAAATTCCTAATGATCTGAACTCTGTTTGCCACATACATCTGAAACATTCGAACATCATTTAAAAAATAACCGAGCACAACCTTTAAATCAGTCCAGATTTCAATTCATTGTTACAATTCATTGTCCAGAGATATTCATTGTTGGTTGAAAGATTGAGCATGTTGCTGACTTTCTTTCGCTGAAAGTACTGCGGCAGCAAGCTCCAAACGAGGAATAGTCGTAACTTTGGATGGGCAACTCTAGACTTTCCCATCAATAATGTGCAACAAATTCTATCAGTCTCATCAATTAATCTGACGTAGGAGCACTGTCCATATCCAACCGTACTAGCATCAGAACAATGATGCAACTCAACCACCTTCACATCTGAGAAAAGTGGAGGCGTAATGCATCGAGGAATTCGAATATCTGAAATTAATAAGAAGTCAGACAACCAGCGCTTCCATTTTGGCATGAGATCTTGTGGTATTTCATTGTCCCAAGAAATTCCATTTCGACACATGACCTGCAAAATACCCTTTCCACAAAGTATGAAAGGTGCCAAGAAACCTAATGTGTCGTAAATGGTGGCAACCATCGGAAAACATGCCTTCGGTTCGTTTTTCCATCTTTCTTTGTCATTTTGAACAGAAAGTAAGATCATTCGTGTCCCACTGTATCCGTAAGGTTGAAGAAAGTGGTAATAAATCAACATGTAAACCACCTTCTTGACAAATAGTGCGCGTTTCCTTTGCAACTCTTATTGCTTCTTCAATTGAATGAGTACTACATGTTCCATCATCAACATGAAAGTTGTGGATAACGAAGTCAGCTCCGAGTTCCATGTCATACTTGTGAAGAGACGCCAAGTGCTTTTAAACAAAATTTGCACATGCTGGGGACGATTTTGTTCCAAAAAGAAGAACTCGCATTCTATATTCAATAGTACGTAGATCAACATTTCCTCCTGGCCACCATAAGAGCTTCAAATATCCCCTGTCTTCAGGTTATGCAAGAAACTATGGAACATCATTTCAATGTCGCAAGTTAGGGCAATTCTTTTCTTACGGAATCTACAGAGAACTCCAAGCATGTTTTTCGTGAGATCAGGTCCTGAGAGAAGATGGTCATTCAACGAGGTTCCTGCAAATATGCTAGAACAACAAAAAACGACACGAATTTTGTTTGGCTTCTTTGGGTGATAAACGCCATTATGAGGAATAAACCACGACTCTCCATTCTTATTTTCAGTGGAAAGTTCAGCATCATTCTTAGCAATCACACTTCCATAAATAAAGGCAGTGTAATCACTGTGAAACTTCTCATTTCTTTTTCTTTAAATGTTCAAGTCGTTTTTCGGCCAGCAATCTATTATTTGGCAGGCTAGGACGAGAGTAGGACGAGGTAAGGGGTAACCGGAAATGACCATTTTGGAGTTGATTCAGCTCATCGTTCATCATATCAATATCATCTTGAGAAAATTTCATACATGTATGTCTCAAATTTAAAATCGCTCTCTAGCACTGATAAGACATCACGACTACTGATTGGTACGTCCTTCATTCATGATCTATAACAAAAGACAGAGATTGAGCCTTTGCCATCAACAATTGACTAACCGAGATCGGTCCTCACAGGAAATGGTTCATCATTTATCCCGCTGATTACTTATTTAGGAGTCAGATCTTGAGGGCAACTGTAACCGATCAGAAGACCTATTTCACAATTTTGAGGAGTGGGTATCTCATTATTTTCTGTAGATGCTGCCACTTACTAGCAGTGTCCGAGGTCGGAATGGCACTTTTATCTGCAGGAATTTCATCTTTCGTGTGTAGCATTGGGACGATCGTAGTAATATCACTGTCTATGCCTCTGACTTTTAAACCGCGAATTTTTTTGACAATCGACAATGACACAGCTGGATAACATCGTGGAAAGTTTCAATCGAACATCGTCTGCATGCAGATTTAATTCATCCTTCAACGAAGTTGAAATAAATGAGAAGTCACTCAGAGTATCAAGCATTGCATACGTCAGAATTTCTGTGCTGTCATTCTCAGGTATGGATATCCACAGAGGGACAATCGTTGAAGTCAATGTTTTACTTGCATCACCGTAGCATTTCAAGGCAGACGCATTTTGACTGGATGAACTGTCGTTTCCCTATTCAGCAACGTCATTCTTGTCCTCATTAATCACATATAGAAGCGTGGGATGGAATTTTCAACACATTTCGCATGTCACTCTCTGCTTGCAATACTTAAACGATGAGCCCGTCTCAAACAACCAAAACAAGAACCTTTCTCCTTCGTAAATATTAGGGGTGCACCGGATTTAAAAATTTTAAATCCAACCGGAACCGGATTTACCGGATTTGGAGATTAAAAAAATCTACATTAACTTGTGTAACTTTGTTTATTCCTTGCAAAATGAAATTGTAGCTTTTTAAACTGTTGTACTCGATGCTCTATGTGGCAAGTCAGGAAACGATTGCAGTTCAACATCGACAGTCTGATCGACTATTTTAGATGCATTAATTGGATTATCTAGATCTTCAATCATCAGCAGCATGCTTTCTAATATCTAACATGTTGACGTAATCCGGCTCAGTAGGTTGGGCGGCTTAATTTTATTCAGAGGTTAACTGCAAAAATGCGACACAAAGCCGAACCCTCTCGCACATATGGATGGGGTTAATATAGGACCAGAGTTGATCTATATTTTATCATTAAATTTCTTAGTGAGAACCTATTACCTAGCTATCACATCATTTGAAGTGGGCCTGTCGATAATTAAAAAAATCGAAGGGATTGCATGAGACGTAGCAAAAATTCATTCAATTAATTTCCTTGAAGCGACAGTCTATTTACATTCATTTCACAACGCAGCTCAACATGCGTTTCAGTCATTTCCTTGCACAAGTAGCCTTCCAGAACGTAATGCCATTTAGCAAAAAAAATCGGCTGTGTTCACCAGATAAATGAGAAATCAGATGTAGCCTACATTGAAAAATAACATGTCGATTAGGGTGTGTCAAAAAAACCAAAGTTTGGAAAATTCAGGTGCTCAGCGGCAAAATGGTGACATTTGTTGTAAAACTGATATATGTGAAATTTTAACCCGATTGGACAACGTTTAGGGGTCGCTCAAAGAGGTCAAAGTGAGGTCAGTTTGTCGTTTTTGGGCTATAAATAGCCTCTGACGTCATTATGTGACCTCAAATGACTTTTTTGACCACATGACATGATAGATCGGGGTAACATATATAACTGTTGTAAATACATTATATGGCTCTAAAATGCTTTGTTTCATAGGAAATCGGCATTTTATGATCACAATTTAAGCAATTTCAAAAGGTCACGTGACCACTGTAGGACACGATGTTCTGCCACTAAATGTCATTTTACAGCGAAACTAAGCATTTTAGAACCATATAATATATCATTAACAATTATAAATATGACTCTTAACTATCATAGCAAGATGTCGAAAAGGTCATTCGATGTCAAAGAATGACGTCAGAGGGTATTTTTAGCTCAAAATATGCAATTTTCGTAGTGTTTATCAATAACCCTTCCACGAAGTGTAAGAAATCAGTATCTTGTGGCAAATAAATCTGTGCCGATGCTACACGCAATCGTTCTGCAACTATTATCCGCCAACATTGAATGTAAAGGATTAATTGAATTACAATAGTCAAAACATTACATGTAGGCTGTATGGATTGATGTAACATTCCATGAGGTATTTTATACCATGTACTGGAAACAAATGAAAATCATAAATAAGAAAAAAGAAATTTTACTATACAGCTCCTTAGAAGAGCGATGAATAGCGGCAGCGGGTAAAACACTCAACATTTCAGATACTGAAAATCCTGCCGGATTTGGAAAAGTGTCAAATCAGGCCGGATTTGAAATGCGGTGCTTCCCTAGTAAATATTCTGCGTTCATAAACGCTCATACTTGTGAACTTAAGGCATTTATAAATCTAATGACCGCCAAATCAGACTGGACATAAAATATTCCGATGAGATTCAAGAGCTACATTATTAGCAGAAAAATCATGGCTACTGATCTTTGTTTCCTTGTTGCCTACAGATGCAGCGATGGCGTCAGTCTTGAATATCGGATTTTTTACGATATCTGTTTTCATTGGAAAGGAAGTCGACGAATTCTCTAAAACTTGGAAAACACCTTTTATTTTTCAAATTCGATGTGACTACTCTATTCCATCGACTTCCAAACTACTCAGGAAGGTTATCTAGCATTTTCCGATTCTCTTCGCAATCGTTTGAAATGTCCTACCCGCTGACTCATTGAATCGCTACAAGCTGAGAGAAAATCAGAAAAATCTCGTAGCGCCTTATCATCTTTCTTACCAACTACCGGCCAATTCGCAATCCTTTCTCTAACGTAGTGTGAGTCAAAAATTGATTTTCGTAGCTACAGGTCAATCTATTCATAGCATCATCAAACGCCATCTAGAATGAGAAAGGCACCGTTAATGGTATTTGCAGCAGGTCCGCATGTGTACCTCTTTTCAGATAAAAGAGCTTCTCAGATCGAGTCATGCATTCAGATTCTATCAAAACTCTGCAAAAATTTCTCCACTCAGAGAACTGAAGAGGATCGACAGAGAAAATCTGTGGTTCGGGAGCGGGCAATCTATTGAGCGACATCGTTTCCTTCAAAGCTTCAACAAAATCAGAAGCAAAGTTGTTCGAAATATGTTTCAAGTTGTCATTCAGAACAAGCTTGCTATCTTTTGAACCATCGATTCTACTGGCATTACTAGCTTCTGCTTCTGGTACTTTGAGTCGAGCTTCAGCTATCTTCACATTTTCTAATGCTTTCACGAACTTAAATTTTATTCTTCTTCATTAAGCTTCGTTGATTAAAATCATTAACACATTTTGCCCGGAGTACACCTTTAATCTCTGTGGAATATTATGAGATCAGTGTCTTGGACAACTATCCATATTTTCCGTTATTATCTCTTGATCAGTGTAGTTGGGAATTGCGTTAATCCCCATATATATATCGATACTTCAGTGCAATTTACAACTGCATCTTTTCAGCATCTTTGATTAGAAATCTGCAATTCATTTTCAAACCGGACTACGCTAAATTCTGCAGATTGAGCGCTATAAATTCTTAGCACTTATATGTTTCATGGCAATCTTTTCCCTTCATTAACCTAACTCAATGACTCTCAATCTTCTAGGAGCTTCATTCCCTAAAATCATAGCCAAACTTAATGTAAATGGTAGGGACCGTTTCAGAAATAATTGCGTAAAAAGTCATTCCATTTTTAAACGAAATTTTCGTATCAAAGTTGACGTGGATCGTTTTTAATAGGTATACGAGTACTTTGTGCCACATGAAACCTCATGTTCCATAGATTATTTTGGCATGTATTTCATTTTTACAAGTGGTTAGTTATGGTCAGTAGACACAAAAGTAAATTGGAGATTTTCTTTGACGCAAGATTTCAGCATGAAGAATTTGTAAGCATGATCTATCAATTAGCAATCTCATCATGCATTGAGTTCAAGATTGTGTGAATGTACAAAAAAGATACAAAACGAAAAGATTGATCTTAAATTTTTTATCAAGAACATCTTATTGACTGAAAGAGAAACACTGTAGTTTTAATTGCTACGAAGCTGACTGTCTGGCATAAATTGCTTGTCAGATAAATGGATCTAGTAGATTTAACAATTGACACGGACCGAAAGGCAAGTTAGATAACAGTCAATAAGTCGCAGCTTATAAGATTGTCTGTCATTCAATAAGATAATGATCATTAGATGCATTAATTGGTCAATAAGAAAGGTATTAGGTTCTTTCACTGAACGTCTCGGCAGGATAAGTCAAGATGGATCAGCATTCAATTTTTCGTTTGTGCAATAAATCATGAAGGACAGCAATTTCAAAGACTCTACAGCGAGCATATGCTCGTAAGTCTGATGTACTGTTCATCAAATTGAACAAAACCAAAAAGTTGTCGCATTTCAGTTGTTTGTTTTTGATTTTTCTTCACTTTGATGATGATTCTCAAACCATGATTTAGATCAGGACTAATTATTTTGACAACGAGTTGATGTCTGTGTAACACGTGCACAACAACAATTTTGGAACTATTCTTATTTGTTTAAAGGTGTAGTTCGGTCAAATTTTCAACTTTGTCTCAATGGCTTCTTCTTTGCATAATAGTCAATCTAGCGAACTTCGACACACTTCTGATTCCTCAATTAGCCGCAGTCATCAACTTTAGTAGACGAAATGACGTCACACGTGCCCTTGATCTGATACGCCACTGTTAGCATGCTAGATGGCGAATCAGCTATTCATAAGAGGATCAATGCGCAGGAGAAAATGAACCGTAGGAAATGCGAAATCTGAAGTCATTGACAAGAAGTCACTTGTTTATAATAATAATAATAGTGGTGTATATTTTCATCAGAAATGAAAATCATAGTTACAAATAGATAATTTCAAATATGACGTACAAAAAAATAGATGTTTGAAATTACATAAAGTCACAAATGAATGAAAAACTAGAAAGTAAGTTACTGCTGAGTGATGTGGAATTCAAGACTTTTTCGACATTTCACAGTTCATGAGTGAAGACACAAACGGAAAGAAGGAGGATTTTACCTTCTTATAATTACAGAGAGGCAGTCTATAGTGGGAAGAGTAATGAATATGTTCATGAACACATACAAAATGTCTAAAATGGCACACTTCCGCGCACACATGTGCACAAACTAAACGGACGATCCTGAAAACTTGCTTTCCACAACATTCCGAAAGACAGAAAAAATGGATGTGTAGTAGCATCGCACGAGCTCATATTAAATCGACGACACACATTGTTGCATACTCTGAACGCTTCAAATAAAGTGATAAAATAAAAGATCTAAGATATACAAAGTGTGATGTTGAAGGAATATTGCAAAGTCAGACAGCCTTTACTCCACTTGAGTAAGGAGGCTGTACCGTGCTTGAAAATGGGACGCAAAGTTGAAATTTTCTCTCTCTAAAAGACCTAACATGTTCTACAAAAACTGAATGAAAGTCGGGCCAAATTTGAGATAGTGCTATCAACTAATTCTCGAGACGAACTTCAGATTTCTTCAGATGAAATGGATATGGATTTCGATAGTTACCATGTGATGCATGACTCTTCAGAAAGTGAAGAGTCAAGCTGCTCCAGTTTGTCTGACGTTTGATGTTCCAGATAATTACTGTTGATTTGCAGCACCGGCATATTTCTTGTAGTCACCCTATATTTCTGATAAGGCAAATGTACATTTCAGAATCTGACAGCAAATATACAGTGAACAATTATCTGTCGTATTTTGCTTCTCGTAGGCGTGAGTGTGCTGAATCGTGATCAGCACACATGTGCTTCATTTTGTTATCATCGGATATGTACATCTCATTCAAGAATAATCTAGTTACCTTAGGTCCACTCAGAGATTTGCTTGCTTGCATACTACAGGGTTCCTCTATCAGCCAACCACAGTGAACCTACTGTCTAGTGCACGGCGCTCTGCTTCTCAGTAAGCAGGTATCGGCAGCTGGGACGTCATCATGAATCTTTGACATGAATTTGCAGGCAAACCAACGAGCAAATGAGTGTGTCAGTGATAGGAAATCGTCGTAGTGATTGAATACTTCAATATTTAGGAATATAATTCGTCTCTGAAATTGACCGAACGACACCTTTAAGTCAACCATCCTTATTATTATTCGTCAATAGGATATCATCTGCATGTATCAGGCATGGTATGCTAAAATCACCCATGTTTGCAACATTTGTGGCTTCAGCTTTTGAGTAAATTTCTTTTGCCATGTTTTTCATAAATATGGAAAATAAGGTTGGAGCTAGACTATCCCTTTAAAGTAGCTTGATAGTCGTCTACTCTTGTTTAAAAGAAAAGGATAATGTTTTGTATTATTTATTTTCTTAATATTTTTACCATTTATTTTCTTAAAATCAAGATGCATTGATAATTTATGCATTTCTGCAAAGTAATGTGGAAAATGCATCAAATCCGGGTCGTGGAAAGAATATTCAAAAGTGATTGGGAGTGTCCCTATATTGATGAGGCACCTCCCGTTCGAGCTGCTTTTGACCATATGGCTTTTTCACCTATTCTGATGTTAATGCATTCACGACTAAACGAGGCATTTGTGCGTTTCCACGTAATAGCGCAGCAATGTTAGCAATTTTTTCTGTAAAATTATTTGTTTTTATTTCAGATGAAACGGAGATCAGCGTTCGAATCAGAAGATGCTATTGTAACAGATGAAATTGCTGCCAATCATTTGCGGTTATCAAATGGATCAGCCAAGAAAGCAAAAACATTGAGCAGTTCAACTAACGTCAACAGTGAGCCCCTCGATAATTTGTTAATAGCTAAACAGATCCATGGATTTCTCGAAAAAATTGAAAAAGCTAATCCAGAAGTAATTAATTCTTCACCGAAATCGAAACCTACCAAAGCCAATTGTTCCAATTCAGTTCGAACTCGTAAGGAGCGAGGTTCCAAACATCTTAATGGCCTTTCGCATTCTGAGATAATTGAAAGTGACATGGATAACTCATTAAGTAAACATAATGGAAGTTTTGACACAGAGAATATTTCAGATTCAGTCACATCCCATATTCAAACTTCTGGAAAAAGTGTTGAGCTGTTAAGTCCGTCAAAAGGCTTATCAACAGAGGACTTCTCTATGACTGATGAAGAGAGAAAATTAGCATGCCCGTTTAGAGAACGACGCTTAAAAAGAATGGTCAATATCAACAGGAGATTACCATATATTGATAATCGTTTATCTGCGACTGATGTTCATGCAGTTTTTCAAATATGGGAAATGCAGCTAAAGAGTGCTCAGAAGAAGTACGGTCGATCTCGGAAGTTTACTAGGTCAATCGCTCCATCTACAGCTACAGATGAAGAGTTGAGTGGACAATGTATACGACAATCTGAGCAATCAGTCTCGGCAACATTAGCAGGAAATGCCAGTTCAAACAGATTGTCAGGCCCAGACATAAAAAGAAATAGACCCCGCTGTTTGCGAAGAAAACAACGATTGAATCCATTCAGCACAAAATTGAGGACATATTCTAGAAGAGGAAATCACACAAATGATAAAAGTTATGATGAGCGATTAAATGAGGCAACAAGTCAAAATATCGAAGAAACGTCAGAAGTAGAAGAGGACTCGTCTACCAAGGTTCCATCACAACCGGGGAGACTATACAAAATACGTAGTCGAAAAACACGAATCACTTCAGAGTCGAGCGACGATTCTACCGTTGAAAATCGTCGGAAAGTAGACAACTGTCCTCTATGCGGTGTTCTTGTGGATATAGTATCACTCCAAGTTCATGCCAATCAGTGTCTAGACCGATCTGAAATCGAGCCTACTTATCATGGTGAGTCATAGACTTTTCTTTACAGCTTAGTTTCATGTTGAATTTCAGGTTGTTGGGATTTTGGCAGTATGCATTCAGCCATAGATTTTGATAGTGATTTGTCTTGAATGTGACAGCAATATCGGCCGCACTAATATAGCCTAAAATTTCATCTTGATAGTAAAAAATCTAAAATATCCTAAATTTTTGTCCTTTGACTTCAAAAAAACAAATTACATTTATTTTTTTCTATAATGCATTATGTAGGTGCTTTTGTTGACAAACTTGACTATTATGCCAACCTCTTTTGATTGACACGAAAATGAGTATTATAATACAATATTTTATGATAATGAAACATCTTACAATCAGTAGTGTAGCTTGCTCCCAGACCATGGGCCTTCACTCCATAATGGATTCCTATTTCTGCAGCACAGTTTGAATAGCATAGTATTCAAATTATTACTTTGACGCTATCTTAATTTCAATGAATTCTCGAACTGTATATTCAAGTAATATATATATATTCAATTATATGTATATTCAAGTAATGCTGGTATGTAGCATGACTACAGAATGGAATGAAAATGAAACTATGTGATAAGTAAAAACTGATGTTGAATGAATATCACAACGAAGAGTCCGAAGACTACCCTATATTGACTTGTGAATTATAATTCTTTTTAAGTCATATGTGACAGCCTTCGTTTCTAAACAGCCTCTTGATGAGTGCAATCACAAGTTGATTGTTCGTCAATTCGACCCCGTTTTCCTAAGATTTTTAACGTCAAATGACAGTGAAAATGCGATGTTGATTTCATTTGATTACATGTTGTTTTTTGATGAAATCGCAGACATAATCATAATATCACCCATGACTTTAAATAGTAAAGTCATTGAATGTCACCATCACTGACTGAATCACACAGAGTTATGGAACCTTAACAGGAAACTCGAAGTCTCCCAACATTCAGCCTTCATTCATTTCATTGGCGAAAGCCGATGTGACAAAGTTAACGTCATCAACATCTCCAAAATTCATGGCAGGCATAGATAGGGAAAATTTGTGACTTTTGCTCATTGAATACAACGATCATTAATAGAGCCATTCTTCCATCCATGCAATTCGGTCACTCCTGCGTTAAGTTGGCAGAAGACAAGGAGTGCTCTGGAAAAGGCGCATGCGCTGCAACTGCCGCACACAACCCTCTGTTAATCTCTAGAGCATGATTGTGTGATTGTTTAAAGAACCTGCAGCTTTTTCGGCGCGGGCAGCTGGCGCTCTGAGCTTAATTGAGAATATTGAGACTGCAATGTAAGCAGCGTAAGAGGCTATCAAAAACAAATGAGAACTAATTAAACTTCTTTGTTTTATGGATATTGGTAGTTATTTTTGGGCATGCGGTGAAGGCCTCGCAGGCACTGAGACTATGCCATTGTTCACAATTGCTATTCTCTCATCCTAGCATTGCACAAGAATTAATATTACCAGGACTGTCACTCTTCCGGTTTTTTTAGAATAAAATAAGTAGTGAGAAAATGTTTGGACAAGGAACAAATAATTTGGGTTTTGAACTATTTTAGATTTTGAAGGGCCTCTTTTGATACTGCCAGTGGGCCCTTTAAGATTGTAAAAGAGCCTTTTAAGATCGCGAGGGGCCCTTTCGAGATTGTGCAGTGGCACTTAAAGATCGTGAGGGGCTATAATCATTTAGCCGAAAAAACAAGCATTCTTAAATATGCGCAGGGGTTACTAACGTGAAACAGCTTGTCAACCAAGGATACATGTATTCCTCAAGAAAGCAAAATTATTGAGGAATACATGTATTCCAAAGCAGTTACTTTCCGAAAGTCCGCTTGACGCTTGGACAGAAGATCATTATACATGCAAGTCAGTGATTCCTTCGTCAATCTTGAAGCAGGACGAAACGCAAGTAATCAAGGTTTCGAAAGAAGAAAGAAATTTAGTTCGGAACGCTTGACAAAAAAGTTGCAGTACGTTACCGAGTAGATTATGAATTGAGTCTTGATTGCTTTGATGCTCTCCAAAGAAGCGTCTACCAAGAAAAACATGAAACAAATCTATCGAAAAGTTTCGGAAACACAGGGGAGTGACGAAAGAATAATTTGTACGATCACTTGCTGCAAAAGCGGCCAAATTTCGTCGAAGACACCAACGAAAATTGAAATCTCTCAAGCAACTGCAGAAGTAAAGATTTCCTTTTGCGTGCTGATGTTGCGTTTACTTAAACCATGGGGCTCAACGTTAATCAAATAGCCGTCATAATCTTGTTTGAGATCCAAAAGTTGTTCTTACACATATCATTGTTTTTTTATTACATATGTCTGAAATACAGGATATGAGAACAAGGTTTGATTTGAATCATTGCCGGAGCTACAGGCACTGATGAAGTATATTCAGTCTGACTGTAAGCGTTTTTGGTTTTTCAGCCGTCATCAGTACATTATACCCTATTGTAAAAAAACGGTGCAAAGTTTTTTTTCCAGTTCATCTAAATGCATAGGATGACTGATGCACCATCTCTTTAACGTGCACAAAAGAAAAAAGTCACAAGGCATTAAATCTGGTGGTAGCGGAAGGCATTCCAAAGGCTCCCACGACAGTCAATCAAAGAATTAGGAAAATTGCTGTTTAAATAATTTACGATGGATCTGTAGTAGTGCACCGGCATTCCATCCTTCATGAAGCTGCTCCTATCTTCAGTGACATTTGGCATCCTTACACAGCATGGAAAGAAAGATTTTACCACACATTCTTGGTTTCTCAAAAGAAAAATGGTTCCCCCCCCAAAGAAAAATGGCTTAAGGAAATGCCTGACATAACAATTAGACCGCGCTGATCCATAGATTTTGCATGAAAATATTTGCTGCGACCAGACCGCTTTGCTGATGCAGTCTTTCAGATGTCGAACAGCTGAACAGCAATTCCCAGTTGTTTCATGAATATTCTCCACAATAAAGACGAGGCACGATTAACAGAAAATGACAGAGCTGCACGAGAAGACTGCATTATAAATTTGACTAAAATTTTTGAGCGAAATGAAGAAAGTTGTCTTTGAAACAGTTAAGTTCTTTGTCTTTGAAACACTCAAGGATCTGTGTTGTTCTCCCTTTACACCAAACCAATCTCGGATATTATTGCATCATATGGTCTCAAGCATCACTCATATGCTGATGACACGAATGTGTATATCTCTTTTTCTATGGGTGATTCACGTAACAGTTTATCTGTTCTTGAAAACTGCTTGTGTCATCTTGTTGATTGGTTTCAAACTAACAAACTTTGTATCAACCCTGAGAAGTCTCAGATGTTTGTATGTGGTACTAGGAAAAGAGTTAGTGACATTACACCATGTACTATCAACCTCTCAGGACATGAACTTAACCAATCCGATTATGTGAAATCACTTGGTGTTAAATTTGATAAATTTTTGTCGTTTGATGCCCAAGTCAATCAGATTCGGAAAAAATCTTTTCTTATTCTGCGAAATCTTTATAGAATCCGAAGATACATAAGTGACCATCACGCCAACACCTTAATTTGTTCCTTTGTATTCACGTTATTGGACTACTGCAATGTCATCTATGCAGGTTGTAAGACTTCGAACATACTTCGACTCCAAAAAGTTCAAAATGCCTGTGCCAGATTTGTGCGTCGTCTTCCGAAACGTGCTCACATTTCTGAAACTCTGCGAAGCCTTCATTGGTTACCTGTGCGACTCCGCGTACAATTCAAAGTGTGTTGCCTAGTGCACAATTGTATTTACGGCAATTCACCTACTTACCTTAAAGATCTATTGACTCCTGCTGCATCCTCTGCATCGTTCATGTCACTGAGGTCGAAGGACGCCCCCTTACTCCATCAACCATTATCAAGAACAGCTGTTGCCAGGGCGCCTTTCAATTCGTTGGACCCTCATTATGGAATTCGCTCCCTCTACATTTGAGGAATGAAACAAACCCTCGCAGCTTCAAGAAAGCATTGAAAACCTTCTTTGTCACTCTTTTATAACTCCTGTAATCTCTAATGTGTACCCCTACTCTGATTACGCATTGTGTAGATTTTGTGGTAAAATATATTATTATTATATTTTTAAGTTATCCATAGGCCTACATGTAGCTTATTCGATGGTATACAGTCTTTGCATCGAGCTGAAATCATCAAGCGCTCAATAACTTCATGCTGATTTTGCGTTTGGCGGTATGGGGGTTTTGTATTGCGCTCTGTATAACCTTCGAAAGCAGTTCTTTTAAAAATAGCAGCTGACTGGCTGCTCGAGTCATGCATCCAGTGCACCTTTTTAAAACTGATGATTGTTTATGCCACTTATTGCTTGCTGACAATGAGGAATCAGAACTATCCTGATTAGAACAGACCAAGCTTCTGCCTGAACGCTTTCAAAACTTACCGGGTTGTGTAATATTGAATGATCGTAAGTTTCTTACTTTGAGGGGGGCCACAGCGACGTATTATAGGGGGCCCATTCCGATTTGACTTTCCGGTTTTTATTTTTGATAAGAGTGGCAACCCTGTATTGCGCTTTATCATTATCAAGTGGCATCACCTTCGTCATTGCTTTTTGTCTGCAGATTTGGTTGGAACTATCGATTGCACCGCAATCGGACAACTTCTTCGGCTATCAACGGGAGGGAACCGGATTGTGGTGTAGCTTTGCAGGCGGGAAAAGGTCCTTCATTAGAATTCATATTTTACGGTGGGAAATTGAAGTGAAGTTGTTTTTATTTTTGTATAAGCCAAAAAAATAGCAACATTAGTTCAATTTCCCACCTTAAAATATTACTTTGCAGGCATTTACCTTATGCCTGTATCCATCAATGGGTTTCATAATTAGTCGGATACGTATGTGAATTTCGATGAGGAACAATTCTTCTATTGAGTAAATAAGCTTTACTAAATTGGCGTTTCACGATCAGCTTCTACTGTACCCAGTTGAAGATGATCGCGAAGCATCTGTTTTATGGAACTTATGCACTCACTCGCAGATTTCTTCCTCATCAATTATGCCTGCATCGCACACACTAATCTAAAAAACAGTTACTTGACCAAGAAGTCCAGCGCTTTATTAATGAATTTACCAGAATAGCCGTCCTCCCCTACGAAGAATGGATAATGTACGTAAAACGAAAAAGAAAGTAAGTAAGCCCGCTGAGCAAAAAACTGTTGGAATAAAGCAGGCTATTAAGTGCTTCACTGTTTTTTAAACCTAAATATTTTCATTTTTGTGGCCGAATTGTCTTTTTCATTGATCGATTACTTGCCGATTGTCTTCAGAATAATAGATGATGGTTTAACGTCACTACTCCCCTGCATTGGGGACTTGAACGATGCTGACATACGAGCCTTCAATCTGGAACGTTGTGATCGTTTAGCCCGGATGCCCTTGCCGACGACTTCCAGTGACACTTTCGGGACTCACCCTCTGAACCGAAATATCGCTAGACCAAACACTCAACCAGTGTGCCACGGCGACCTGTCTTCAGAATAGATGCCATGCCGAAAAATACAAAATATTAAAGAACATCGCAATCAGAATACATCCTATCTCACATTATTAGTCACCCTCCCCCACTTTTTGTTTTTTTCAATTTCGACGGAAGCCTGTCTTCAAGGCATATAAGCTAATCATGCGAGAACCAACTTATCGCTGTTCTATGCATCTTATACCCCATGGTTAGAGTTTCTACTGATAATTTTGCTTTTTTGAGGAATACATGTGTCTTTGGTTGACAAGCTGTTTCACGTTAGTAACCCCCTGCGCATATTTAAGAATGCTTGTTTTTTTTCGGCTAAATGATTATATTAAACAATCCATGATTGAGTTTGGCAGTACGATATTCGAATTAATGAATACTTGATTTATGTGGCGCATTATTTCTGATCAATGATGAAATGGACCATAATTCATTTCTGAACGCAAAGTCTCGCTGCACTAAATCAAAAGCTGCGCTAATTTTAGGAAACTATATATACGTATATCCGAATTACTCTAAGCATCCGTGAAAGGGAATTGATTTTACGGCTTAAATTTAGACAGAAATATAGGATTTAGATATTGCTAAGAACTTCATTTCCAGGAAACATGGAAATTGTTATGAAAACTGAGATTCAAGACCATTTTGTAGGAACAACTTCACGGAGCTGCATGTATCTCAAAAACATAAAATTTCAATAAATGACATTAATATTATTTCGAATGAAATTTACTTTTATAGTGGCTTTTCCTTTCAGGCTACTTATCCGACGAAGAACCGTTGCCGGAAGAAGTTCTTCAGATTTCTCCAAAACGAATACGTTCTTGAATTACTCCAACATTCCCGTTATATCATGAGAGAAATCGGCAGCTATTGCTAATTTTCTGAAATATCCCAGTGCCTCAGACTGTTTTAAATACGAAATTTCGTTTGTATAATCCAGTTTTTCTATTGATAGATTTGCTGCTGCGATTATTGGTTCAATTATTTTCTTTACAAAGATGACGGATGTATTACATTTGTTTTTCACTCAGTGCATTTTAACTTTTTCCATTAGATGGTTATGTTGAAAATGAGGTACCACTTGTGGTGAGAGGTAGATTTATTGCAGTCGAGTACAGAAGCAAAACTATAGGAATCGTAGAGAACCATATTGTGCTATTATGTGGAGTGATTATGTAATGCGTCAAACACATTAATGTTACAAAAAATGCAGCAAATTTATTGTATGACAAATAAGTTAACAATAATGAATGGCAGATCGCTATTCCAACTTCTCCCCGTTTAGATAAATTCTTAGTACTTTTCAGGTTTCCTTCGTAGACGACCACTTCTTGATAGAGGAAGGGATTGAGAAGATACTATCGAATGTAGCTCGGATGAAATCTGAGATGACTCGGATGATCCGTAGTCAGGCTCAGGAGTAGAGGAACCATCGGGAACTGGAGATTCAGCTGCTGTTGTTGGCGAAGTAGGAGATGAGATCGGTACATCAGCAACTGAATGGGTTGACACCGGAATGACGTTGGAGTCAGCAGGAACAGGAGTGTTTGAGGTCGTGGGTGTATGGGAAAATTTGTGTGGCACCAAAGGTGGAAGGTTTGAAGAATGAGTTGTGGTACATGATGTGTTAACAGTAATTTGATTAATATGTCTTTTATGCAAGCTGCCGTCTTTTGTGTCTATAACGTGAAACATTTGGTTACCTAACTTTCCAACTATCATACCGTCGGAAACACGATGGTCGTTTCCGCGATAAAATTGAATATCTGTGCTATCGAGTGAATTCATCCTAAGGACTCGTCCCTTAAAAAGAAGGGCAGGAGAACGTCCAGTAGTTAAGTGTTTTGCATTCCGATAATGCAGGAGGAAGCTGTCGATGCAGTCGTTCAATTCTTTTGAGGTTATTAGGTTCCGCGGCTTTGATGGCTTGTTTGATAGTACGGACAAAATTCTCGGCGAGACCGTTGGACTGTGGGTGTCTAGGTGCCGTGAATATCTGCTTACATCCGACACTTTTGAACCAATGTTGAAGTGGTTGAGCGGTGAAATGTGTCCCATTGTCTGTGATCAGAACTTGGGCAATTCCTTCGCGAGAAAAGAATTTCTTCAATGCTATGTTGGGTGAACTCAGAACTGGCAGTCTTAGTGATGAACACTTCGGTCCATTTGCTGTAGGCATCTTCTATGATGAGTAAATAATAGGAGTTGAAAATTGGTCCACAATAATCGGCGTGTAGTCGTTGAAGAGGTTGGTATGGTAAAGGCCATGGTGAGAGAGTAGTATGGGTAGAAGGCTTCCGGGAACATTGCTTGCAGGAACGAATGAAGAAAGAGATATCGTCTGATATCTTTGGCCACCAGCAAGTAAAACGAGATAGTGATATGGTCTTATCTCGGCCCATGTGCGTCGAATGCAGGAACTGAAGGAAGGCTTTGCGAAGGGGAGGAGGAATGAGCGGTCGATCTTCTTGGAAGACGATGACTCCGTCGGCAGAGAGATATAAATTGTCTCGATTTGCATGAGTAGTAAGAAAACGGCGAACACCAGATAGCGCAAGATGGCCGCCATCGCTGAGTCCCCCCCCTTTGGTCCGCCAGTGTCGTGATGTGCCGTCGAGGTTCTGCTGCCGTCCCCCCCCCCTCTGGTCCGCCAGTGTGTGAGTCTCGGGTGTCTGTGTCCGACCGCCTGGTGGACTTGGGCGACCGTCTAGGTTGACGTGGGCGACCGTCTAGGTTGTCTTGGTTAAACTGTGGTATGTTTTGGTGTGTAGTGTCGAAACGCGGCCTCGGATGTGAAAACGGAGGCCAGATTCGGATTCAGCGTGAAATTCTGCATCTGTATGGTGAATTTGAAAGCAATCGGAGATAAAAATTTTCCGCTGACGTCCCCCCCCCCTTTGATCTAACTTTGGTTCTAGTGGACGGATTTTGTTCGTTCGACTTGCATTGGAAAGAGGATGAAACACTGCTCGACCGCATTTTTCGTTGCGAGTCAATCGGAGCAGCCGTTCAAAAGTTAGAGCGGTTACAAGATTTTAGGTCGGAGCTCACCTGAAAAAATCCTAAGTGTCAGAGTGACTTTGTATGGGAAAAATTAAAAATTTTCCAAAGTGTGGAATTTCGACCTGGGACCTTTACCAAAGTTTGTTTCATCAAATTTCGCTGACCCCCCCCCTTTGATCTAACTTTGGTTCTAGTGGACGGATTTTGTTCGTTCGACTTGCATTGGAAAGAGGATGAAACACTGCTCGACCGCATTTTTCGTTGCGAGTCAATCGGAGCAGCCGTTCAAAAGTTAGAGCGGTTACAAGATTTTAGGTCGGAGCTCACCTGAAAAAATCCTAAGTGTCAGAGTGACTTTGTATGGGAAAAATTAAAAATTTTCCAAAGTGTGGAATTTCGACCTGGGACCTTTACCAAAGTTTGTTTCATCAAATTTCGCTGACCTCCCCCCCCTTTGATCTAACTTTGGTTCTAGTGGACGGATTTTGTTCGTTCGACTTGCATTGGAAAGAGGATGAAACACTGCTCGACCGCATTTTTCGTTGCGAGTCAATCGGAGCAGCCGTTCAAAAGTTAGAGCGGTTACAAGATTTTAAGTCGGAGCTCACCTGAAAAAATCCTAAGTGTCAGAGTGACTTTGTATGGGAAAAATTAAAAATTTTCCAAAGTGTGGAATTTCGACCTGGGACCTTTACCAAAGTTTGTTTCATCAAACTTTGAAATTTCACTGACGTCCCCCCCCTCTGGACAGCTTGCTTCGATTTTGGCTTCCAGTGGACGGATTTTGTCGTGCGATAGCTCGTTTGAAAGCTAAGAGTGAGACAAATTCAGTGAAAGAATCGGCTTGTTCCTATCTGCCTTCGTTTAGATGTGAGACGCCATTTACGATTTTGGGACATTGGCGAAAAACGACGGAGTTAGATTTCGAATCAGCTTGATGTTATTGTCCAATGAGGATCATCATCCAATGAGAATCAAGCATTTCTTTATAAATAGCGAGCCTTCCACAGTGAGAATCATTCCATCGTTGAATCACACGAGTGACGGACGCACATTTTCTCTCTCTCTAGTTCCCTGTTCTATTATCCAACTAAAATGGTAAGTCGCTACTTCCCTCCCTCTCCTCCCTTGAACGTAAACTTAATACAATCTTTTTTCATTTTCAGGCATCTACTCCATCTGCTGCACTAGTAGGACAAAATGGCGGTCAAACGTTACAAGGTTCGCTACGGTCAGATCATCTACAACTGAGGCCAGTGGAAGAAACATCCAAGGTACATAATCCTACACCGCTACAGCGTAAATTTAAACAAGCCTTGCGTTATGATGATCATAGCGTAGTACTCCAAACGGGAATGCTCCCTTCCACGGATGTCAAGATAATGCACAATCAGTATGGGGACTACATACTGATCCCCGTGAGTCCGTACATTCGCCGCCAACTCGATATTATTGAGGAGTACGTGACATTAAATATGGACATTCCTACTCCTCTTGCTCAAGAGTGGAAAGCGAGAGATGACAAGGATACTCCCTATAGAAAGATTTGGGATGGTAATCAAATTTGCCTACCGGTATCACATTGGTGTACTTACTATAAGAAGGAGGGAGATCATTCAACAATCATCACATGCGACGAGCTCGGAGAAGGTACTTGGGATATCCTTTTCAAAGTGAATGGACTATATTATGGTCAGCACAAAGATAATAAAATAGCCTCTCTCTCCATGCATATGGAATCCATCCTATATATTCCAAAAGCAGCCAGCGTAGATGACATAATTGATCAAATCCTCAACAGCAGTGGTACGAAGCGCAAGTCGGAGAAGAATGCTACATCAAAACGCAAATCAAAGAAGGAGAATTACTAGTCCTTTCCTAACTCTACCCTATGACAATTCGCTTATGTGCTTTGAGTGTCGTAGACGTGGTCTTATTAGATACATTTTACTTCTTCGTTGCCATCATATCATTTGTGTATTTTGTCGTGAAAAGCATCGATGTAATTCTTCATTTTGTAATATGTTATAGAACGCTTCCTTAGATGTGTAAATTTCCGTTTTAGGCTTCTATCATCATTTTTATGGATTGTGAGGGTGAACCTGTACAGGAGCTCAGTGCTATTGCTATGAACAATTGGACATATCAGATTGTCAGTGTCTATCATCAACATGCCAACTGCGATCCCAATGTTGATCAATGGGCGAGAAAACACATTCATGGACTTAATCTGAAATATTTGCAAGACTATGGCTTTTCTTGTGAGAGTGCTCTTCTTATTGACTTTAAACGATGGTTAGCTGCTTTCAATGTTATACGCATCTTTTGTAATAATCCTGGTAAGGAGAGGAAAGTATTTCCCAATCTAATCATTGATGATATTTTGCTCCCGCCTTGGGATAGTAGAGTGAATCAACATTATCATGAAGTCACGAAACGTTTTAAGGATTTGTGTGTTCCTATTTTGTCTGTTCGTTGTAGTAGCTACGTTCATAACCAATGCTTCTTTCCTCCTTACCTCAACACTGCCAAAGTCCTGTATGGTTATCATTGCTCGCTGTATGATAGTTATCAGCTGTATCTATTTTATCTCTTTCAAACCATTGATTTATAATGCATGCTTGTTACCGTTATTCAATAAATGTTACTATGAGAAGAGTTGTTGTTTTCATGCAATGGATGGGTTAGATAAAGGGCGATCATGTCTTTCTCAAACGACTGCGGAACATTACGTTTTCATAGGCAAAGTTTAAAAGGAGCTGTTCAAGATTATGTGATAAATTTTCATAAAGATGAGACTGACATCGAAGCAGTGCTCGATGATGCTAGCACTCTATTTCTAGAGTTAATGAATACATTCTCTGATAGCATTGTCATGGCGCGATTAGTTGCGAAAATTAAGTTTAGTCATTTTGGAAAGGAAGAGGTGGAAACTCGCTCTTTCCATTTTACTTCTTATTCAATGGAAGTGGTAGATCACCCCAAAGAATTTTTTAAAAGACATATGATAAAAATTGCTGAACGTCTTAACGCATTTAACCATCATGGTAGCAGTCTAGTGATTGAAGCGATTTCAGATATTCACATTCAACTTTCCATAAACAAAAATTAAAAATGCAGTGGTACTTGATTGTAGCACAACTGGTTTTCGAGCTATGTCTGCTCACTCTCGAAGTATATTCCTTCTGTACATGCGTCTATTATTTAGAAAAGGCTAGCAAATTCATATCTTCAAAAAGACTTGCTATAGACATCAGTAACGGTGAAACTATGTGTTGCGATGTATGTAAACGAAAGGATGGAAATGAAAAGCGCATCTTCAAGAGATGTAAGCATGCTTTTTGTCAACGCTGTTTCATACGTAATTGCATTCAACTTTGCCAATGTAACCACTGTGATATTGCTCATTTCGAGTGTCACTTATGCCGCAATAGTTAGTACCTATGCAAATGTGGTAAAGATAGGTTTTAGCAAAGACTAACACGGAAAATGGCGAAACGTAAAATGATGAAACGTAAAAGTCAAAAGTTTTCTTCAGCCATTCAAGCTCTCCGACGAATGAAAGCAAATCAGCGATACAATGCTATACGACATGCTAACGATAAATTCATTTGTGAAATTATTTCTCATGTGAGAAAGTTGAGGACGAAGAAATTAGCACCAAAACAACGAAAGTTACTTAAGCGATATGCTACAAAATTGCGTTTCATCTCCAATCCTAAAGTCGCCCTTCAAAGAAAGAGGAAAACTCTAACACAAAAGGGCGGTTTCCTTTCAGCAATACTTCCAATGATAGCTCCTGCCGTGGGCAACCTATTGGGAAATATCTTTGGCTCTAAGCGTTAATTATACAAATGTTGAGTTTCAAAGTAATAAAATGGATTTCAGACTTCAATGCGATAAAGTTCTGACTGTATCAGGTCCATCTCATGCCGGTAAAACTGTTTTCACGCTGAATTTATTGGATAAAAGAAAGGAGTTGTTTAGGGAACCTATCAATCGAGTGATTTGGTGTTATGGTATTTATCAACCGTCGCTGTTTCAGGAATTGCAAAGTCGCAACTTTATTCGACATGAAGGAATTATTGCAGTGGATAAACTTCAGTCTAATGATGTTGTTGTATTGGATGATTTATTAAAAGAAAGTAAGAATTCAAAAGATGTTACAGATATGTTCACTCGCGCAGCACATCATAAAAGGTGCTTTATCATCTATATCACACAAAATTTGTTTCCTGATGGAAAAGAAGCTCGTACACGAAACCTGAATACACACTATTATGCTATTTTCAAGAATCCGCGAGATAAAAGTCAATTTGAAATTTTAGCGCGACAAGTTGCACCCAGAGGATCAAAAGCCTTAATTGAAATTTTTCAAGCAGCTACTGAAAAACCATACGGTTACTTATTCATTGACTTTACGCAAGAGTGTCCGGAAGAATTTAGATTTCGAAGTGATATTTTGAAAACTCCCATGATTATCTACAAACTATGAGTTCTTATTCTCGCATGATTGTTATTCCTCAGGATGAATATGTACAATTGACTGCCATGCAGCAAGTAAAGCAACCTCTTGCAAATCAAATGTATAGGAAAGAAATAGATTATCAGCAAAATGTTCACATCAAAGATCCACATCGTGCTGTATTATTACAATCGGAAACTGTTGAGCAATTGAAAAACTTGAAGAATAAGATGCGTGACTCTGTATCGACTGCTACACCTTTAGCATCTCGCGCACATGCCATATCTCTTTTCAACAGTATTGAACCCCATCTCAATGTAAATGATAGAGGAGAAATCATTACAGATGAAAATAAAGTGATTGATGCTTCACGTTATGAAGACTTGATTCAGTATGCGACACGTAGAAAGCGCCGTCAGGGCTATGTTCCACCTGGTTGGTCATACTTTCTTAAACTATTGAAAAAGCATAATGTGCCAAAATTTGCTTTAAATAATGAGACATTGAAAGAACTTGATTCAACAGTGGCTACTACTCCAATGCTTCAGGTGATGAAAATGCCAACAAATTGGTTTAAGACGTCACCTGCTACATCCCCTCCCACACTCACTAAGCAAACAAGAGGAAGAACTCGACGTAGATCTACATCGCCACTAAAACTGGTAAAAGGAAAACGTAAAACAGCTCCTCCTAGGAAATACATGTTCTCAGACTATTAATATGAAGCAGATGTGTTGCTTGCCATGTAATGAGCCGCCAGAGGTGAATGTCGTTGTCACTTGCACTTGCTGCGCCAGCTCTCATAATGAAACCCCTAAGCAATGTGAACACGATCGCAAAACCGCTAAAGCTAAATGCTGCAGTTGTTGTAAATGTAGAAAGGCAAGAAAGAAAAAAGATGAGAAGGAGGAAAAAGAGTCAGCCGTCATCGACTGAACGTTTGAAGTCAATCTATTATGATGTAAAACATCCGGCAGGATTTGCATCTATCAAGAAATTATCAAAAGCGAGTGGTCTTCCACAATCACAAGTGAAACGATGGTTAAAGGGTCAGGCTACCTATACACTCCACAAACAAGCGAAAAAGAAGTACCGCACCCGCCATTATATTGTTCATGACATCGATGAACAGTGGCAAGCAGATTTGTGCGATGTTGCCTCCATTTCAAAACATAACTCGGGTAATAATTTTATTTTAACCGTCATTGATATTTTCTCGCGTTATGCGTGGGCTCAACCTTTAAAAACTAAAGAAGGGAAAGGAGTAGCAAAAGCATTCCAAACAATTTTTCGAGAAGGTCGCATTCCAAAAAGAATTCAGAGTGATCAAGGAAAAGAGTTTGAAAATCAGCATGTGACAAGATTATTTGAGAGGCATGACATTGAGTTGTTTAGTGTAAAGAGCGCTTATAAAGCTGCACTCGTTGAACGTTTTAATCGCACATTAAAAAATCGCTTGTGGCGACATTTTACTGCCAACTTGACACAAAATTGGACAAAGGTTCTACAAGATACACTCCATGCCTACAATCACTCTATCCATCGTTCTATTGGACTCAGACCAGTAGATGTAAATGCTGACAATGTAGATAAAGTGCGCGAATCATTCCAACGTAAACGCACTCATGTGAAAAGTGATGTGAAAATTGGCGATAAAGTTCGTATCTCAAAAGTGAAAAGTGTTTTTGCTAAAGGGTACCTTCCGAATTGGACAGAGGAGGTATTTACAGTATCAAGGATTAATCAAAAAGACTCTCCGACCACCTACAAGTTGAAAGATTACGATAATGAAGAAATTGAGGGTAGCTTTTACCGCGATGAGATTGAGGTAGTCACTGAAAGTGAAACATATTTGGTAGAGAAAATCATTCGATGTAAAAAACGGCAAGGTGAAGAATGGTGTCTTGTTAAATGGACTGGTTATCCTTCAAGTATGAACTCTTGGATGCGTCGTGCCGACATCTTTCATCTAAGTGATCGACAGTGATTCATGCAAAGTTGTAACTAACAATGTTTAGGGTTTGAGCTATGAATCCAACTGCCTCATTTTATTCACGACCCTCCTATGTAAGTGGCGGAGGACAAATTTACATCGGTGCTCGCCGCCAACGTGGAGGTAGCATACTTGGTGCACTGAAATCTGTTGTAGCACCTCTCATATCCAATGTCGGTAGATCTTTAAAACGAAATGTTTTAAGTAATGCCGTTGGCTTTTGCTGGTGATGTTGCTAGTGATCTTTCCAGAGGTAGAAGTTTTAAGAGCAGTTTGTTGAATCGTGGGAAGGAACGCGGTTTAAAAACATTGAAGCAGACCATTGCTGGTGTTACTCAAGGAAAGAAATCACCTAAACGAATGAATAAAGGAAGGAGGAAACATCGCGGAGCTGGTAAGGTGCGATCTTCAGTCAAAAGGCATTCACGCAAACGTCGCAGAGGCTCTAATCATTCATCAGGCGCTAAACGACGACGCTGCTATAACTTCTAATCATGGAGTGTAAAACTTCCGGTTTTTGTTTGTTCGATCAACAAGCCATACAGACAGATATTCTTAGTTCAAGTATTGTAGATTATCATCCTCGAACAGCTGAGAATGCTGGCCCCATTGAATTTGTTATTCCTGGTGGTAGTGATGACTACATAGATTTGAGTTATGCGATGCTTGATTTGAGGTTTAGAATTCAGCAAGCAGATGGAACTGCTATTGACGATGCACATAAAGTTGGACTGAACAATTTACCATTGACTACATTACTTCGTGATGTTTCTCTAACGATTGGAGAGCAGCAAGTGGAAGGTGGTCAAAGCGATTATCCCTATAAATCATATTTCAATCATGTATCACAGTTTCATCCAGCAGCACAAAAAAGTCATATGGAAGCCATGGGATGGTACAGAGATGAAGCAGGAAAATTTGATGTTGAAACAAACAGTGGCTTTGTAAAGCGATCTGCTATGATTAAAGATAGTAGAGTATGTCAGCTATATGGTCCGCTGAATTTAGACTTCTTTAGACAGTCAAAGTTTTTACTGTGTAATACCAGCATGCGACTCAAGCTGACATTGAATAAGCCTGAATTTGCGCTGAATGCATTTGCTAAAGTTGACAATTTTAGAATTCATGTGGAAGATATTGCACTTTACATTCGTCGAGTAGTACCGAATCCAAGTGTCATTAGAGGGCATGCTGAAGGCCTTAACCGCCAAAATGCCATTTACCCCATTCAGCATACAAAGCTTCTCACCTTTACAATTCCGAAAGATCAAAAGAGTTTCATGAAAGATGGCCTCTTTCCATCGGAAGCACCGAAGCTCCTCATGGTGGCAATGGTTGAAAATGATGCATTTAATGGTAATATAAAGAAGAATCCTTTCAATTTTAAACACAATCAGTTAAGTGAAATTGCTTTACGTGTAAATGGTGTGAGTCATCCTGGTCCACCCTACAAACCAGATTTTGCTTCAGATCAATTTATGCGCAGTTATGTTGATTTTATGGATGTTTTTTGGCTTTTACAATACGGATGACACCAACGGACTGACTATGAAAGAGTTTAAGAGTGGATATACTATTTATGCATTTGATTTGACTGCTGACAGCGATATTAGTGCACCCTATCGTCAAGCGAACGTGCCTCATAATATTCGTTTGGATTTAACGTTCAAAAGAACACTACCTGAGACGATCAATGTATTAATTTATGCAGTCTTCGATTCAAATATTGAAATTACAAAGTATCGTGACGTGATTCTTCAGTATAATCGTTAATGAGTTGGTTGACTGCTGACGATATTAAGACTAAAGTGCAGCGTAATGCAGACGAAGCGACGTTGAAAGCTTTCGATAATGTCTATTCACTCGATACCTTACCACCTGCAGTAAATCACTATCCCATCTTTATTGTGCTAAACACTCATTCACAGAATTTAGGCGGTGAGCATTGGAAAGCGATCTTTATTGGAGAAGACCGACGTGGTGAACTATTTGACTCTCTTGCTCAACCTCCAAATATACCAACACAGCAGTGGTTGAGAAAACATACGCGTCAATATCAGCGAAATGAACGCATACTACAACATCCACTTTCATCAACGTGTGGTGCTTTTGTACTGTACTTCATCTTAAGACGTTTACATGTATCTCGATTTGTATCTGTTATTCAAAACTTTTCATGTAATCCATCCTCTAATGAAAAAATGATTTGTAAGTTCTATCATGATTTGAAATAAAAACATCATGTTGGAAAAATTGTTTTTTATTTTACAATCCGCTGGGTACGTACATACTCAATGAGATAGTCTAGGATCATATTTGCTTGTACATGAGATTTTAGTCCAGTAATGATCACTTTACTATTATGAAAGATTGCCACATGCACAGGTAACCAACAACTAATGAGAGCTGCAGGAAAAAGTTCGGGTTCATAACACAAACTGTAACTGCTGGTACGAATCTTCAAAAATGATAGACTGTCACTCAATTGAGTAGAGATCACCATATTGTCCACAGTCAGATTCGACATCACACACCTCTCCCTCTTCCATATCCGACGTAGTAGTCTTTGTAGCTCTAAGCGCATTGACTGCGCCGATGAATGAGAAAGGGCGCCGAGAATCTGTACAGTCCCATTTGGGAAGAGTTGAAGATTCCGTGAATTGTTCATCTTCACCACTAACATTTGAGGACGACCCGGGTAATACTTGCTGTTTGGAAGCTGTTGGTGTAATGTTGTGAGATCGATTTTGGTGTAGAGTCTGAAGCGACGGAGAATGTTGACGATGGTGTAGCGATGGCGCTTCATGATGAAAGAATGAGTAAATTGAGCGATGTACCTTCCTTTTATACTTTTCCCAACTACCTTGATGAAATGTGAAGTTAGTATGAAGTTGGGAATGATAGAGTTGAATTCGCCGATTGTTGACGCGCAACCAGATGCGATTTCCAATACGTGAATGTCTTTTCATATAGAAGTATTTTAAATCCTTCATGATATGATGTAGAGATTGAAAATGGCGATAAGATAAAGCAAACTCTCTTCTCACATTTCCAGTTGAATCTTTGAAATAGACGTTTCGATCATGATCCGTTTCAATACGTTGTAGGGAATCTAATTTCCAACTCATGGTGCGTGATAGTCATGTCTGATTAAGATTTGCATAGTAGGGCGATGAACTCACGACGAATAAATGTCATGATGGAGCGATGTATGTATCTTCTATACTTCTCCCAATTGTATTTGCGAAATGAGAAACAGTTTGCGGAATGAGAATGGTAGATTTGAATTTCATTTCTGTAATGTTGAAGCCAAACTTGATCACCCAGGGAGATGAATCTTAATGTTTCAAAATATTCCAAATCCCTCATGATATCATTGAGGTTGACAAATTGTCGCCATGTTAATGTAATTCCTCTTGATGTATGACCATGAGAATTTTTGAAATGTACGTTTCCATCACGATCAACTCTGATATATTGTAGAGAGTCCAAAATCCAAGTCTTCATGATGTTATGCAAAGTTGCAGATTAGCAATATAAAAAATGTGTCGTTTTATCATATTTTGCTTAGCAATGCGGCTACAAAGAGATTTACTAGTAATCGAGCCGCACTCTTTTCTACTCCCATTGATCATGCACAACAGCTAAATGGGAATTGGGAAGTGGGTGTCACTCAACTTGTTTATAGCAACTGTGTCTATACATTTGATCATGAGGTGATGACTATTAATATGAGGCGTACATAACAAAACCAACAACCACAAACACACAACCCCCATAAAAAAAAAAAACTCTAAAAAACATACCAACAAAAAACCAACAAAAAACAATCAAAAACTCACAAAACAAAACACCCAAAAACAACCTATAAACAACAAAAAACACAAACCAAAAAACAAATAATCTAACAAAACTCAACCAACAACCCCAAAAAAATTCCATACTAAATACCTCCAACCCAAAACAACCAACAACTTATAAAAACAAAAAAACCAATAAAAAACCCACAAAAATCTTAAAACTAAACCATCATCCTCAAAACCAAAAACTCCCTACCAACCCCAAAATCAAAATAACATCCCACAAAAACCCTTAAAATACACAATCAAACTAAAACATAAAACACCCTAAAACACAAAAAATAAACCATCAAAAACAACCTAAAACTCCCAACCAAACCAACCCACCCTTCCCCCCCCCACTAAACAACAAAACCAACCCACCTCAAATTATAACCCCACAATAACAAATCAACCACAAACACACTACTTTCCCACCACTCCACATCCCATTACCTCACCCCCTAACATCAACAACAAACAAAAAACAACAACAAACACCCCCCACACAATTTCACACTACCACCAATTAACCAACCAAAACCACCCACCCCCCCACACCCAAAAAAAACAACCCACCCCCCCAAACCACAAAAAAAAACAACCTCAACCCCCCATTTCAACACCCCAAAATCAACAAACACAACCAACACCTCCCAAAAACACCCAAAATCAAACACAAAACAAAACCTCTTTCCCCTTTCAAACCCCCCCATCAAAAACCAACAACACACCACCACCAAAAAAAAACACTAAACACAACCCAAAAAACAAACACCCAAACCAACATAACAATAAAACAACTCTCAACAAAAACAACCCCCTCCCCCCTTAAATAAACAAAACCACAATAAAAAAACACACAGAAACAAATTATTTCACAACAAACAAACAAACCAAACATTATCAATACTAACCCACACAACCCACACAACCTATCCAACACAAACCCAACAAAAAGAAAAAAACTTAAACAAAAAAAACAAACCATCACCCTTTCCCACACACCCACCACACCACCCCCCTAACACCAACTACACAAAACCATTCCAAAAACAACACCACAACCAACCACAACCCCTCCAACAAAACCCCCCCCCCCAACCAACCTCCCACCCAAACCAACTCACAAAAAAAACCTATCCTCCCACACCAAACAAACAACAACCACACTCTCAACCCAACACCAATCAACCCACACACCAAACACCAAACCCTCAACCAAACCCCCCCACACCAAACAAAAACCAACATCCCCTCACACCTAACACAACAAAAACACCCACCCCCATACCCCCAAACCCCCACACCACCCCTCAAAAACAACCCCCACACCCCCCAACCAACACAATTCTCCAACCAAACCACCCCCTCCCACACCACAACACCACCCAAAAATCTTACCCTTTCAAACAACACCAAACCAACATCAAACATCCCCACACCCACACCACACCCATCCAACTACCACCCCAACCCCCCCCACACCCCACCACCCCCAACACACCCTCCCAACACCCAAACCCCCCAACCCCCAAACCCATCCCCCCCCACACTCATGCCACCCAAACACCCCCTCCCCAACCCAAACACCCTATAATAACCCCCCCCAACCAAAACCCCCCCCCCCCCCCCCCCCCACCCCAACCCCCCCCCCCCCCCCCCCCCCCAACCCCATTCCAACCCCCCCCCCCCCCCCCCCCCCCCCCCCCCCCCCCCCCCCCCCCCCCCCCCCCCCCCCCCCCCCCCCCCCCCCACCCCCCCCCCCCCCCACCACCCCCCCCCCCCCCACCCCCCCCCCCCCCCCCCCCCCCCCCACCCCCACCCCCCCCCCCCCGTAATTATTTTTTAGTTTTTCCCCCCCCCCCCCCCCCCCCCCCCCCCCCCCGGGGGGGGGGGGGGGGTGGGGGGGGGTAGGGTCTCCCCAACCCACCAAATTTTATTATAATTTTCCCCCACCTCAAATAAACCAACCCCCCAAACCCACCCCCGGGGGGATAATATCCCCCAACCCCATAATTATATAAAATTTATTTTTCCCAACCACCCCCCCCACCCCCCCCCCCCCCCCCCCCCCCCCCCCCCCCCCCCCCCCACCCCCCCCCCCCCCCCCCCCCCCCCCCCCCCCCCCCCCCCCCCCCCCCCCACCCCCCCCCCCCCCCCCCCCCACCCCCCCACCCCACACCAACCCACCCCCCCCACCCCCCCCCCGCCCCCATAATTTTTTATTTTTTATATTTTTTTTATCCCCACCCCCCAAAACCACCCTCACCCCAACACCTCCCCACCCACCCAACCCCCCAAAACCCACCCCGCACCCCAACCACCCCCACCCTCCCCCCCACAACCCCCCCCCCACCCCTCCCCCCCCCCCCCACGCCCCCCACGCCCCCCCCACACCCCCCCAACAACTCCCACACCCCACCACACCACCCACCCCACACCCCAACCCCCCCCCCCACACCAACCCAACAACCACACACCCCACCCCCCACACCCCAACCACACCACCCCCCCCCAACCACCCCCTCCCCCCCCACAACTCAACCCCTCCCACCCCCCCAACCCAATACCACCACAACAAAAAAAAATAACCCAAAAAAAAACCAAACAAACACACTACCACCACCACAACAAAAAAAAACAAAAAAATAAAAATAAACAACAAAAAAAAAACCCACTACACCCCAACCCCCACACACAACACCCAACAACAACAAAAAAACCACTCACCCCCACAACCCCCACCCCACATACACACCCACCACACCCACCCCCCCCCCCCACACTCCAACCCCCCCCACCCCCCCCCCCCCCACAACAACCACCCCCACCCCCACCCCCCACACACACCCCACCCACCCCCACCACCACCCCCACCCACCACCAAACACAAACACAACAAACACCAACACTACCAACCCAAACACAAAAAACAACCAAACCAAACCACAAAAACAATCCCCAAATCCACACAAAACCCCAACCACACACAACATACAAACCCCCCCACCAAACCCACAACCCAACCACACCAAACAAACACACCACCAAAAAAAACAACAAAAACCAAAAACCACAACACACAACACAACACCACAAACACAACAACAACAAACACAAAATTGGAGCCCCCACAAACACTAACCAAAACAAAACCCATCCAACACCAAAACCCCCACACACAAACAAAACCCAAAAATACAACCACAAAAAAACAACACACCCCACCAACCCACAAAACAAACAAACAAAAAAAACACCACACAACACACCAAAACCAAAAAACAAACTCAACAAAAATAAAAAAACACAAAAACAAACAACCCCCCCCAACAAACAAAACACCTAAACATTCACTACACACCCACAACACACAACCACAACAAAACCACAAACCAACAACAACACCAAAAACACACAAAAACAAAACAAAAACCCCCCACCAAAACCAAACAACACACACAAAAACAACCAACACAAAAACAAAACCACACCAACACACCCCAAACAAACACCACCAACACCCACAAACCACAACCACACACCAACACCCCAACACAAACAACAAACACAACACCACCCACCCCCCCAAACACAACAACACACAACAAAACCAAAAAACAAACCACACACACAAACCAACAAACCAAACTACAACAAAACAACACAACCACAACCCAACCACAAAAACAAAACACAACACAAAAACAACAAAACAAAAACAACACAAACAAACAAACACAAAACAAACAATCAAAACCCACAAACCAAAACCCAACCCCACAAAAAACCCCAAAACCACACAAAACAAAAACCCACCAAAAAAAAACAAACAAAAACACACAAACCAACCACACAACAACACCAAACACACCACACAAAAACAAAACAACAAACAACCAACACAAAACAACCCCCACAACAAACACCCAAAAACACAAAAACCAAAACACAACAACCCACAAAACAAACAAAACACACCAACACCAACCCACCAACCCACCCCACACAACCCCCCACAAACCCCCCCCCCAACCACCACAACCCCCCCCAAAAACCACCAACCACCCCAACCCCAACCCCCCACAAACACACCAACACACCACCCACCACCCCACCCCCCCCCCCCCCCCCCCCAACCCCCCACACCCCCCCCCCCCCCCCCCCCCCCCCCCCCCCCACCCCAACCACCAACCCACCCCCCCCACCCCCCCCCACCCCCCACACACCCACCCCCCCACCCCACCCACCCCCCCCCCCCCCCCCCCCCCCACCCCCACCACCCCCCAACACCCCCACCACCACCCCCCCCCCCCCCCCCCCCCCCCCCCCCCCCCCCCCCCCCCCCCCCCCCCCCCAACCCCCCCCCCCCCCCCCCCCCCCCCCA